>CM037777.1:72220305-72270305 GCA_021229015.1 Solen grandis
TTTGGGTGGACATTTACATCCATGTATGCAACATGGCTTCCGACAGTGGGGACGCACTTCCTGCAATTAATGATTTTCTTACATTTTAAAAACTTACTTATTATTTGTTTGTTGGGTTTGATGTACCACCGATAGTGTAACAGTCATTTGGAAACGAAGTCTACTTGAGACAGATATGGTGTTGCAATACTGCAATATGCCGCAGACAGGTGGCATGATACCACACCCAGTCGCATTATCCTGACACCTGCCCAACCAGTCCTGGAACTACCCTTATATGCTGAGCACCAAGCAAGGGAGCTATACCGCTACCATAATTTAAGACTTTGTATGTCACGGCTAGGGAATGAACCCACAACCTCCCTCTCCTAAAACTGACTTTTGTGTTAACATATATATATATGTTTTGTCATTTTTCAGGTATATTATTGCTACTTAAGAAAGAAGAATGACATAACAATAATTACTGTTTGGACCAACACCAAGTTTATTTTGCAGAGGTCTAGAACTACAAGAGTGTTCTCTGGAACACGTGTCACCTGCTGAAGCATGGCTGAAAAAGTGTGATGAACAGATGGACGGATGATGGAAAAGTGATCCCTATGTGCCACCTCTGCTTACAGCAGGTGACATAATAACTGCTGCAACCCTGATTAGTAGAATAAACTGATTAATCTCTTTTTAACAAACAAATTCATTAATTCAATCCTTTTAGGTTTAAACGTAATGATAGTTAAATGTTACAACATTATGCAAAGCTTTAATGTTTTGTAGTCTGTATTCAGAATCAACATTAATTTTGTACCTACATTTTAACCTTCCAAAACAATCTGTCTCCTCCTTGAAAGAGTGTTTTATAAGCTGATCTAACTAAATGTAATGCAACTATATTCATTCTGCCAACCCTGTCTTAAGAGGACAGTAAAGGCATGTAAGTAATAAGACACCATTTTCAGAATTAAAACACTGGCATTTTAGTACAGGTAAGACTGGTAACATGGGTTCTAATGTATCAAGAGACGGACCACTTGAGTGTCTACACTCTCACAGATGCAGCCCAGTCGACAGTACTCCTTGTCACATGGGGGCTTGACTTCTGCTTCCTTCTCTTCTCCACTATCCGAGAGCTTGCACAAGTGGCAGATGCAGCCATATCTACAACCTGTCAAATACAAGACAAAGCTTACATTGTGCATGGTTAGACACAATACAGTATACATATGTCCGGGACTTATACAACCTTACCCCTTTACTCATATGTCATCCATAGTTTATACAATTTTCAAACACTATCTCAATTTTTATCTATCTTTGCAAAAATGATAAAATAACCTTCTTTTTTTTTTCTCAAATATAATCATAAGTTTTCATTTTCAGGTTTTAATAACATTAAAAACTTCATGATAATTAAGTAATATTTATGTTTATTAATTTGTTAGGTTTAATGTCCCACCAACAGTATTTCAGTAGTTTGGAGACTATATCTTGATATTGGTATAGTGCTACAACACTGCAATATCATGTGGCATGATGCATGTGTACTACATCCGGTCACATAATACTGACACCAGACCAACCAGTCCCAGAACTACCCTTATATGCTGAGCGCCAAGCGAGGGAGCTATACCAGTACCATTTTTTACGACTTCCTATGTCACAGCCAAGGACCAAACCCATGACCTCTGGTCCCCAAGGTGGACACTCTAACCACATGGCTATAGCATAGTAAAGCAATATTTTATCCCTTTTATTTCGTTAAAACTTATCTAGCAAAAAGGCCATATTACCCTAGATTGCTCATTAGAGTACGTAAGCTTATTTTAAAGTCACTTGATTTTACCTGGTTACCAGATTCAAGTTTCAAACACAAAGAAGTCTGAAGTAAGTCAGTCATCTGGTGGCCTCATTTTTCATGGGATCAAACATGCTTGAGCAATTAGGGACCATGAGGTTATCATAAACATAAAACAAGAATTAATTCTGAACAAAAGTTTCAGTGGAGAACAATTTTGAAATGATCTATAACAAGAAACTAGCTTTCCCATTGAGGCCTCATATTTCAAGATATCAATTTATTTCATCAATTATAGTAGACAGCTACAAGTGACCATTTTTGCCAAATGGAATTCTGATAATTGGTTTCATGAAATTATTTGACATTTTCTATACAGAGTATATTAGGAAACTAGCCAACCCCAAAGGGGCCTCATTTTTCAATGGATCAACAGTTACTATATTTTAAAAATATTGTGCTGAATTAACCAATGTCTTCCCTGAAGCATTTTCAATGTTTCTGTATAGGATATAATATCATAAAGAAAAGTAAATTATTGACGATGCAAAATGGCGCATGACAGACGTTGAGTGTTCACAAAAGCTCACCTTGGAAGCTTTAGTATCATGTATTTTGACCTTGATCCAAGAGAAACAGATATCAAAACCAATATACATGTAAACTTTAGTTACATTCAACTGAAATTCAATTAGCAATAATATACAAGCTATAATATGTTATAAAGTTCTAACATGCCAAAAAAAACTTCAGAGCTGCAAAAGAGCTGTCACAGTCACCATGACAAATACCCCTGAAGGAAATCACCAACATTAAATCCTGGATCATGTGTATGACAGGACCATCCTCAACTTTTTAAGGCTACAAACACGGGTCTTGCATATGCCACATATCTGGAAGCCTTTTTGTGCAAAATTATTTCTTAATTGTTCTATGTAAAACAACATCAAGAGCAAGAGCCCCGAAAAAAGTGCCACTTTTCAAGCTTTGACCTTTAATTGTGACCATGACCTTTGGGCTACTGGCCTGGGTCTTGGGCAAGACACATCGTCTTCACTAGAAGAACATTCCTGCCAAATTATTTCAAAATCCATCCATGAATGATAGAGTTGGAGCCCGGACACAAAAAAAATATTCCAATTTTGATCTTTGACCCCAGACTGCAATTGACCTCTGAGCTACAGACCTGGGTTTTGCGCATGACACACTGTCTTTTCTAAGAAAATTTGTGCGGAGTTATTTTAAAATCTATCAATGAATAATGGAGTAAAAAGTCTGAACACAACAAAATGTTCCCTGACCTTTGACCCCAGATTGTGACCTTGACCTTTCAGATATGAAATCTGGTCCTAAACACACATATTGTCTCAGTGTGGTGAACATTTCTACTAGGTTACTTCAAAGTTACAGAGTGGACACACAGGGGGACAGACAGTGTGATTACTATATACCTTCCAAAATCCTTTTGGGGTGTATAAGATCTTTCTTTCTAAAAACCCAGACACACAAATCACTACAATGCTGCTAGTGATAATACTAGAGTCCAATCCACAGTCACTAACCCTCACCTCATGACATAGCTATGGGATCCAGTCATACATCATCAAAAGTAACAATATAAGATAATTGCTACAGTTTCTTCATTGTTTTTAAAACATTCAGAGTATAATGAACCTTTGTATGTTTAAGGTGTATTATCTGATTAATAAGAGGGCCAGGATAAGCCTTAAATTGCTCATCTGAGAAAAATTGCCCCTAGGATCCTCATTTTTCCAAGGATCAGCTTTATTTCAGTAGTTATGGTAAAAGGCCACATGGTGACCATTTGTGCCAAATGTAATTAAATACTGGTTTCAAAGGAGGAGACTTTCAACTTTTTTTTTATCAAATTCTGTTGGTTACCATAGCAACCAGAGTTCTTCAGGGATCAAGTTTATTTCAGCAACTTTTGTAAAGTGCCATCTAAGGATCATTCATGCCAAGTTTCATTTATTTCTATTAAGCGGTTGCAAAGAAGATGTCTTTTAAAGAAACAAATAACAGATAATGAATGATCACAAAATCTCACCTTGAGCACACTGTGCTCTGTGAGCAAAAAACGGGGTCATTGGCCTTGGAAAAATTAATAAACATTTTAATTATTAGACCCTGTTTTTAATTTTAATTATTAGTAAATGGTATATCATATTGGTGAAACATCAAATTTCATGAAACAAATGAAGTTTGGGTTTACTATATATCCATTTCCCATTTAAAAGACTAAAAATAACCTTTGTTATGAAAAAAATAAAGACAAATCAACTGTTTTTGCTAATGTTCTAACATTAAGTTTTATTGTATTCCTTCAATGAATAATATAAATTTGGTATAAATTTATCAGATTTAAACCTTTAAAACCGGGCTTATACTTTCAGAAAAAGCATATTGAGTTTGTGGTTGGGGTATTTACTGTAGCTTACGACTGCTTCCTACAATGATTGTGTTAGACAGGCTGTGACGTGATAGTCTGCACCTCTGGGAAGCAGCTGTATGATAATGATTAATTCTGTACTGGGATGAGGAGATCCTTTCCCTGCCCTTCCCACTTCCTCTACAACATGTACTACATACAGTGAACTCTCTATATACTGACATTTGTTATACTGGAATTTTCGTACATCAACACTAATTATCAGGATTAACAGCATTCAATGATATTTTAATCTGTTAAACCATCAAATTCACTTTCCCACAATGACACCATAAATCCACAGCCAATTGTTACTAATTAGTAGTAATAGTTTCTGATATTCCAACATTGGCCAAGGCCAATCTCACTACATCTCCGGGGGGCTCACTACATCTCCGGGGGGGGGGGGGGGGGGGGGGGGGGGTCAACTGATGAAATTCATTTTACTGACCAATTCAATATAACAACATGTCTTCTGGGAACAAGTAGTGTTGTTTTATTGAGAGTTCACTGTACAAGGATGGTCAGACACACATACATGCTAGGTCAGCTACAACTACCACATGGTAGACAGGGAATGTCAGCATGCTAAAGGGCTCCTTGTGGTGGGAAACTCAAAGAATGACCCCGGCACCATCACCTGCCATATTCCTAAACCTATATTTACTTAATTTACAAGAAAAATATCAAATAATCAAATACACACATATACAAAATATTTACTACCCTGAAATGTTATTTCATATTTTGAATAATTTGAAATAAAAAAAAAAAAATTGATTCAAAGTAACATAAGAGTAGCATCTGATTATTTGACAGGTTACACAGCATCTGTCTGATGACTCACAAAACAATGAACAGTTTATTCATTCACAATGGCAAATAAGGGTAATATTAAAACTAGACCTGGTTCTGCACAGATTACAAATTTTACAAGATGAACTAAAACTATCACTGAAGATGATGGAACAGCCCCGCATATTGCTTTGTCACAGAAAAAAGAAAGTATTGGCCATATCAACAAGATGTTAGGCATGCTATCTTAGGATAATTATGAAATAAAGGGAATAAAAGACAAAAAAGATCATGAGGAGTTATGGTTCTTGGACAAGGCACCTCAACTACATGCTATTTATCTATATTTTAAGTTTCAAGTAAGTTCCTTTCATTGCTTTCAAGCTATACTCCAGAAAAAGATCTTTATCAGTAATTAAACATGTAAAAAAAAAATTTAACATGCTGAAGATATGCACAGTGAGACTTGGTACCCATTAATCTTATTTCATCAAATTCAATCCAGACAAGTGCAAACAAAAACCCTTTAGAACATTACATTACTAAACAAGAGGGCCATGATGGCCCTGAATCGCTCACCTGAGTGCCATTGCTTCAACTGATGTCAAGGTTTTTAAACAGACAAGGACTCTGATATAACTTAATCTAAAACATTTTACCCCTGACAATACTACACACCAAATATCTAAGCAATGGGCCATATGGTTTCAGAGAAGACTTGGGCGCAGGGTCATTTATCACTGTAGGGCCAAGACTTTGAAAATCTTTGTAATGAACCATTAGATGCTACTACATACCAAAAACCTTAGCTCTAGGCCTTATTGATTCATAGAAGAAGATTTTTTAAGATTTTCCAATTTAACTCTATGTAAAACAAGTGACCCCTGGTGTGGGGTCATTTATCACCATTGGGCTATGATTTGTACAATCTTGGTAGTGGCCCATAAGATGATGCTACATACCAAATATCTAAGCTCTAGGCCTTATGGATTCATAGAAGAAGATTTTTTAAGATTTTTCTATATAACTCTATGTAAAACAAGTGACCCCTGGTGCGGGGTCATTTATCACCATAGGGCTATGATTTGTACAATCTTGGTAGTGGCCCATAAGATGATGCTACATACCAAATATCTAAGCTCTAGGCCTTGCAGTTTTGCAGAAGAAGATTTTCATTTTTAAAGCATTTTTAAAATCTATTTTTAGCTCCTGTGACCTAATTATGCAATGGACCAGAACCATCTATACAACTTTAGTAGAGCTTCATCCAAGGAACATTCCTGCAAAATATTTTTCAAATTGGCCAAGCCGTTTAGGAGGAGATGTTGTTTGAAGCAATTGTTGACGCCGGACGCACGCACGGACGCACGCACGGACGACGGACAAAAGGCGATCAGAAAAGCTCACCTTGAGCACGTTGTGCTCATGTGAGCTAAAAACAAAGAACTGTAACTCTGTGATGAAACATCCCAACCAAACATGCCTACAGTTTGCATACCTGGATTTGGTACCCAAGTTTCATCTAAATCAAGCGTAGGGTTTCAGAGACATATGGACATGATTCTCTAGGTACATTTTGTTGCTTAAAAAAAGAGGGCCATAAGTCTGTAAAAAAACATGCATATAATATGCACAACTAGACTTGATACTGATCAATTCGGTGAATTTCATCCATTTTGGAGATGAAGTGCTGACAAAACTGCATCAAAAACACAAAGGGTTACAACTCTGTAGATGAAAAGTGGACAAAATTGTGCAGACAGATAGGTGGGCAGACAAGCTGAATACAGTATACCCCCCACAACTTTATTGCAGGGGGTATAATGACAAGCAAATAATGGAATGGCAAACAAACACCAACATGAAATTCCCCTACCCTGTGTTAAGTTTGAACTTAATCCCCGCCTATCACAGCTGTAACCATTCTTCCACCTACCCCTGGCCCTGGTCTAGACACTAACCTGCTACAGCATGCACTGCCATTAAGGGTAAATAAAAAAAATAGTCACGTACCCTGCTCACAGCCCTGAGGTAGCATATTGCAACCACTATTTCTAGCCCCTACAGAAGTAAATTTAAAGAAATAAATGTCATATAAATTCTTGCAAGCAAAAAAACTTTTAAAAGCCAAGGCAAAAAGTGCATGCTTACATAAGCAACAAGAGGGTCAAGAAGGCCCTGAAGTAACTCACCTGAGAAACATTGAGAATGTAGATGTTAAGTGAGTAAAAATGGCAACTCAGTGATGTTCTGTATTTCAAGGCTTAAAATGTCACTCTATCAATCAAGATCAGCAATAATCAAACTCAACTGAGATATTGTTCCCATTATCAATGTGTTTAAGTTAAATGATGATTGCTTAAAAATTGCTGATAATAAAGTGTAAAAATGTGGCATTTTTCTATAATTCAAGGCCCATAACTCCTGACCAAAATGGCCAATAACAGCCATTATCAAATTCGACATGATGTTTGAAGATGATTGCTTCAGAAATTAAGTTGCTAGAGTTTAAACAATGTAAAATCTAGCATTTTTATTATTATTAAAAGGGCCTTAACTCCTTACCTAATGGGCCAATATCAGCCATAATCAAACTTGGCTGAGCATTTATGTTTGTACACATTGTCATTAAGCTTGAAGATGATTGCTTTAGAAGTGAAGATGTTAGAAGGTAAACAAAGTGAAATCTGGCATTTATTAATATTTAAATGGTCATAATTTCTGTGCTAATTGGCCAATATCAGCCATAATCGAACTTGGTCAAGACTATAGCTATAAACATTGCCATATAGTTTGAAGGGGATTGCTTAAGAAATTCTAGAGTGTATACAAAGTGAAATCTGGCATTTTTTATATTACATGTTCTGTTTAGTTTCAGTAAATGAACCATGAGGAAATAATTTACCAGAGGTGAGCTGCACACACAAAAAGTTTCTCTGTGTTTTGTAGACTGGTTCTTGGCTGAGGTACCTTCCACTTTTACTATGTTATCTGTAATTTTGAGGATGAATAAGAACCAGACTACAAAACATATTGGAACTATTTGTGTGTGCAACTTGCCTCTGGTTTTTGTTTGTGACACATCATCTTACCCTATGAATCACTGGCGCCAAGTTATTTCAAAATAAAACCATTCACAATAAAGTTACAAGTGATTGCTTATCCTAGACACATGTTCTCAGATGAGCTAATAAAACCAACTGACCCCTAGGGTGGGGCCAATTTGACCCGAGGGTCATGATTTGAACAAACGTGGTAGTGTTACACTAGATGATGCTACACAGTGAAATCTAAGCTCTTGGCATTGCAGTTTTGAAGAAGAAGATCTTTTAAAGATTCACTTTTTAAAATCTATTTTTAGCACCTGTGACCAAGATATGCAATGGACCAGAACCATTTGAATAAATGTGGTAGAGCAACACAGACAAGTTTCATCAAATTTGGGCCTGCAGTTTTAAGAGATGTTGTTTGAATGAAAAGTTGACAACAGACACATGGACAGAGGATGGACAACCAACAAAGTTTGATTACAATAGCTGACCTTTAGCAGTTAATGCTAAGGTGAGCAAAAAGGGAGCTATATTTGGTCATAATGGACCTAAGATTTATAGCCCTTAATGGGAATGTTGCCCTTGTGATAGTTAACAAGTATGTGAAGTTTGATGACAGAAGTTTTAATAGTTGAGAAGTTATGGCCAAGGTTTTCCTTGGTACGACAATTAACCTGGGACCAATCAACATTGTCTAGTAGGCAGTTGGTACAGTCTAATAGAATCCAACTGGCCTAATTTAAAAATCCATCAATTCCTTAATATTTGCCACTTCCATTTGTGTAATCAACACTCAGTACTATAAAAAAAATCAATTGAAATTAGTACTTCAATTTCTTTAAATAGTTATCTGAGTTTGGAAAATCAAAAGTCCATTAATAGTCTTTGAGAAAAAATTAAATACTTCTATTTGATTAGCTGTCAGTGACTGCAAAGCACCTATATTGTGGCATGTTTTAAAAGAATGAAAGCTAGACTGAAGCAATGTTCATGTTTATTGTCAGGGCTTTTTGTCTTGATTATGGTAAATACTATTTATGTCTTAAATGAATTGGAGACGTCAAATAAATGAATATGCTTCTGCATATTTATAATGTCATTGAAGAAAACACCTCAAAAGTATTTAAGTTATGCACATGTAGAATGATAATGACTTGACACACGTTGGCAATGTCATGATACATAATCGAATATCGCCTATCTCATCTTAAACAACTGTCACTGATACAGATAATCAAATGAACACTACAGGGAATGTAACATAGATGCCGTAAAAAAGTCTAAATGAATCTACATCAAGTATTAAGAATAGACAAACTTTTAACATAAAACATGGCAAATCATCTTTTAGTACAATATATACTGCACAATTCGTAAGGTATTTCAGATTGTTCCTCAGTAGAATAAGATACATGAAATACAGCATTACTAAAAATTTAATCATGATAATCATGATAAAGGTATTGTACTGTAGTTTTGCCAAGTTCAAATTAATATTACAAGTCAGGTCTAGTAAATCCTCTAGGCTAATGGGGCCACTGGTTCAGTTAATGTTGAACCTTGCCGATGTTGACAGCAAGTGATGACAGACACCTCAATGTTTTTCTTTTGTAAAACAGCTGAGCTATAAATACAAGAATCATAGATCTTAGACAATATAAAGAGAGGGTTAATCCTTATTGACTATCTACTTCTATACAGCTGAGTCTTCAATACATCCTGCTTTGCAATGAACAGTGCAACTATGATGATGGATGAAAAATGGTGAATACATACATCTCTATTGTAAGTTAGTGTTCCCAAGGTTTTCTTTCTACTAATCTTATACTACAGCAAAGAAGTCAACATTAAAAAGAAATCAAGAGGGTTAGAATACATTGCTCACACACAGATATAACGGTCAAAGCTACTGAAATGCATTGTGCCTTTAAAAAAAGAAGCTGAAGTTAGATGGAGAGAGACATAGAAGCTCATGCAGTGAAACTGAAGCACCAAGTGAGGGTTAGCAAGTAATGCTGCCATGCAAGAGGGTTATGAGGTTGAATCACCCACCAGGCTCATCACACACTTCCTTCTTGATGGATTTCACCTTCTCCTCCACTGTAACAAAGCAAATCACAAAACAACATTAAAATATATTTGAAAAAAAAATTACAATATAATCTATATTAGACTAGAAATGTGTCTGTAGGACAAGGATCCACACAATTTTTTTATTAGATTATTTTTGTCTGTGAATATGTTGAGAAACTGGAAACATAAAAGATGATGTTTTTTTAATATCAAATGAGTGCTGCCACCCTGACCTCAATCAAATGATGTGATTACCACACAAAGTAACAGCCAGGACACGACAGCTTGCACATTGATTAGCCAGTTCAGAAAAAATGAAATTAAGTAAGAACAGAAAGGTCACTATTAACTTTTTAGTTCACTGTGAACCAAACAATGTTAGAACAAGCTTGACTTTTTTTTCTTGTTAACCATTCCTATTCTATAACGGGATAAATTTATTGATGACATTGCATGTAATCTTAAGGGAAAAAAAACACAAAAAACATGAATTCAAAGAAGAAAAAAAAGAACATTAGAATTAGCATTTTGATATTTCAAAAACATACACATAACAAAGCGAAAGAACTAATATTAAGAGGGCCAAGATGGCCCTGAATTGCTAACTTGAGAAATATTGCCTTCATTGCCTTTTATAACATAGTCAAACAGAATAAAAAATCCATGCAAAAGTACTGCATAATAATAGTAATTCCACACAAAAACTGTACCTGTAGTGCAAAGTTTGATGGTAATATGTATAAAATCAAGTGACCCTAGTGCGAGTCCAATTTTGACAAGAGCCATGATTTGAAAACTTGGTTCAAGTTCACAAGGCCATGTTACATGCACCAAATAACTAAATCCAATATCTTGTGGTTTCTCCTACATATCAAGTGACCCATTGGGCTGGGACAATTTTGACCCCAGGTTCATGATTTGAACAAACTCGGTAGATGTCTATAAGGCCATGTTACAAACCAAATATCTAAACTCAAGAACTTGTGGTTTCTGACAAGAAGATTTTTCTAGATTTTCCTATATAAGCCTATGTACAACCAAATGACCCCTGGGGTGGGGCCAATTCTGAAGCCAGGGTCATGATTTGAACAAACTTGGTAGAGGTCCACTAGACAATGTCACACACCAAATATCTAAGCTCTTGGCTTTGCTGTTTTGAAGATGAAGATTTTTAAAGATTTCACTTTTGATATCTATTTTTAGCTCCTGTGACCCAAAAATGCAGTGGACTGGAACCATTTAAAAACTTTGGTAGAGCTTCATGCAAGGAACATCAGAGGTAAGTTTCATAAAATTTCAAATTCAGATGACCGACAGACGGACGAAGGACGGACACACGGACTATGGTTAGCAACTGACCCTTAAAGCTCACATGCACACTACATGCTCAGGTGAGCTTAAAAGGGAGTATCTATCTACAGTCGAACTTCGGTGACTTGAACTGGCTGGGGGAACGGCAATTTGTTCTAGTCATCGGTGGTTCAACCCAACCGTGGCTATAATGATATACATGCGTACATGTATTAAAAAATTTGATTAATTATTAGGCCGTCCTTTAGAATTGTTCTATTAAAGTAGATATCATATTTTGAAAATAACATTGGCAAAAAATAATAGAGGTAACATTAAATAAAAAAAAGCTGTCAAGATCAAATCACAAACATCAATGATGACATACAATTCATATACATACATGTACACATACATCGGCCTACGTGCAAGTCTTAACGTTTCCTGCATACGTTTTATTTTGCATAAAAAAAATGAAAAAAAGAAATATGTAGTGTAAATATTCTATAAATATGAAAACAAATTAATTAATATTCCATTAAATCAATTAAACAAATTTCTCCTTTACTTTGCAACATGATCAGCGTTAACTTGTATCATCTTATTACACTTTAATGTGTAAATTACTGACCTGCTGATTGTGCCAATCCCACAATGTGTGAAAAACACGCTGCACCACAGGTTGCAATAAGTCCCCCGGTAGGGAGGTTCAACCGATAGGTATGAAGTACATAGCACTTTAAATCTGGGGCCGGAAATTTAGTTCAAGAGTACCAGCCATCAGTGTTCGACTCATCCAAAGTCGAACAATATAGAATTAAGAACAGTTTATGCCGAGACCGTGAAATGTGTTCGAGTCAAGTATGGTTTTCCAGTTTTCAGTGTTCGAGTCACCGAAGTTCAACTGTATCTATCTATCTTATTTAAACACGTCTTAACTTACCCTTAGAACAAAAGTCACCTGTGAACAAAGGTCACTTTTCTTATATCCCATGTCTGACCTTTGTTCACAGGTTTGAGTGTATATAAAATAATTTGATAGTAAAAGTGTATTCATCATCTAGAATGTCATTCCAATACTATCCTGACCTGGTTCTTCCATACAGCTGTCCCCTTCCCCTCCACAGTGAGAATTGGCTCGGGATCGTGTCTTGTAATTTGCGGTTCCAGATGTTTTCTTCCTGGACTTTTCGACCGATCCAGTGACCTCTTGTGCTTCTTCATCACTTTCACTCATATGGTCCTCTTCCAGGTCATATGCTCCATCTGAGAGACAAACAACATTTTGTATACCAGGAGATTAAAAACCTAAACATTCAAAACAGACAGACAGTCTTGTAAGATCAAATAATTATGAATTGTTGTCATAAATTTGTGAAATGACACAAAGATTGCCGGTAATAAATTGCACCTTTAAATAATAAATTTTCTGAAAATGTGATCACTCTTTGAAACAAACAAAATATCAAAGGAGCACAACTTCATATGCTGGTGACCCATCTTGTAATGGTTTGTGATTCTGACATGTTAACGATGAGACCATAACAATATCTCCCTGGTCTAGTCAAAGGATCAATCGTAGATTCTTCCAATAGTTTTGCATGAAAAACAATTGTACTATGCACCATTTGGATCAAATTCCTCTTCATTTTCATCAGACTCTGCATCATCACCCCTGTCTTCTGGTTCATCCCATTTAGAGAGGGGCAGTCTCTCTCCAGATCTTTTCCTCTTGTAAGCAGGATTCTGCATATTCAGATGGATATATTTTATCATTAAAGCACTAAAGGCACTGCAAGACTGTGAAGCAATAAAAACAACAACAGGAGAAACATGTACCTTAAACATATGTAGGCTGTTTGATGATAAAAGATATATCACCTTCAGTCTATTGTTTGGAAAATGATCATTGATGAGAAGAAAATTCTTTGGTAGCAACTCAATAATGCACAGGTAATTAAGCATTTTCAGTTTTATTTGTCTTTGATTCAGTATAATCAGATTCTATCTAGTTTTTCGGTGTAAGCTGTATTAAAACATCCCAGTTTACAAAAAGTTAACATTTGTGAGTCCATTAAAGAATGATGTTTCCCTAAGAAGCTGGCATATGTTATTAATATTTTTAGACTAGAAATGTGTCTATAGAACACAGATGCCTCTGCCATTTGTATATTTAGATCAATATTTTTGTAAGTGAATATGATGCGAAACTGGGAATATTTTAAGATAAAATGAGTACTGTGACCCTAACATAAACCAAGGGATATGACCTTGACCTTCAGGTCAGTGACCTGGTTTTTCATCCTTTGTGCCAAGTTAACACAACCATACACAACTAAGTTACTAATATGGTGAATCCCCTAGATACCACTTTGTCACAGTTACTGTGACCATGTTGGAGACAACCTTGATTAAGCTAAAGGATAAAAATAACAAGAGGGCCATGATGGCCCTGGATCGCTCACCTGAGTACCATTGCTACAACTGATTACAAGGTTTTTAAACAGACAAGAATTCTGATATAACTCAATCTTAAACATTTTAGCCCTGACAATACTACACACCAAATATATAAGCACTGGGCCTTATGGTGGGTTCATTTATCTCCAAAGGGCCACCATTTTGAAAATCTTGATAATGAACCATTAGATGATGCTACATACCAAATATCTAAGCTCTAGGCCTATGGATTCAAGAAGAAGATTTTTAAAGATTTTCCTATATAACTCTATGTAAACAAGTGACCCCTGGTGCGGGGCATTTATCACCATAGGGTCATGATTTGTACAATCTTGGTAATAAACCATAAGATGATGCTTCATACCAAATATCTAATCTCTAGGCCTAATGGATTCATAGAAGAAGATTTTTAAAGATTTTCCTATATAACTCTATGTAAAACAAGTGACCCCTGGTGCGGGGCATTTATCACCATAGGGCTATGATTTGTACAATCTTGGTAATGAACCATAAGATGATGCTACATACCAAATATCTAACTCTAGGCCTATGGATTCATAGAAGAAGATTTTTAAAATTTTTAAAAACCCATGATTTGTACAATCTTGGTAATGAACCATAAGATGATGCTACATACCAAATATCTAATCTCTAGGCCTTATGGATTCATAGAAGAAGATTTTTAAAGTTTTTCCTATATAAATCTATGTTAAACAAGTGACCCCTGGTGCGGGGTCATTTATCACAGGGTTCCCGCTGGCCATCGCCATTGTCGCCAATGGCGCCAGAAAAAAAAATCTGGCTCCAAAAAATTTGAAATGGCGAAAGGTTATGACGCCTTATTTTTCATAATTGGCGCCGCATAATAAACTTGTGTTTTTGCTTGGTTCCCGATTTTTCATTCTCCGCATATTAACCGCAATGAAAAGCGGATCACCAGTCAGTTTACTCAAGCGTGTTTACCGTTATCGTGTAATCTTAATGATGGGTCTATTGTTTGTCACAGCAGGTGACAAAAGATTATTCTTATCCATTCATCGATTACGTAATCATGCTGCAGTAAATGACCAGAGGGCATGTGACCTCACTTACTTTGGCAAACAGCAAATTGCAAATTCTGGGACAGTGTTTGATCAGCTGATTTTGACATGTCGGCTGCTAATTTACAGATCCAGCCATGATCAGTTTCATGTAAATTAGTCTTTGTAAGTAAAACATATTGAAGTATGAAATGCAATAGTCGTAGAGGTTTAGTTTGAGATTTTGATATATTCAAGTAGTTCTTGACTTGGCTAAGTTTGGTCACAAGGCTGACTAGTTTTGCTGCACCGAGTTTTCTTTCTATCAATGTTTTTTTTCCATTGAAAAATATTTCCACTACTAAGACAAAGTTCTAAAACATGTTTTTCTTTTATTTGTTTTATTTTTGAGGTTTTTCAGTTATTGCAGGTAGATAGATCAAAAGGGAAACAAATCAACTGCATAATAATTTAAAGTTTTTCTTCCTCCCTTCATAAAATTTACAATTATTAAATAAATAACATCTCTTTAATTAAATATTATATCCTGAGTGAATGTGTGTGTGGGTAGTTTGAATATACCTGGTAATACAATTTAATACATATGGTACCTGTTTTAAAGGGAGAAAAAATAAACATAATAAAAATATATATTTGAGCCATTGGCACTAAATTTGGCACAAACTTCCTTAATTTGGCTCCAAGTTTTCTCGTTTGGCGAAAGTTGTGGCGCAAACTTTTTTTCAGCCAGGGTGAACCCTGTATCACCATAGGGTCATGATTTGTACAATCTTGGTAATAAACCATAAGATGATGCTTCATACCAAATATCTAATCTCTAGGCCTTATGGATTCATAGAAGAAGATTTTTAAAGATTTTTCTATATAACTCTATGTAAAACAAGTGACCCATGGTGCGGGGTCATTTATCACCATAGGGTCATGATTTGTACAATCTTGGTAATGAACCATAAGATGATGCTTCATACCAAATATCTAATCTCTAGGCCTTATGGATTCATAGAAGAAGATTTTTAAACATTTTCCTATATAACTCTATGTAAAACAAGTGACCCCTGGTGCGGGGGCATTTATCACCGTAGGGCTATGATTTGTACAATCTTGGTAATGAACCATAAGATGATGCTACATACCAAATATCTAATCTCTAGGCCTTATGGATTCATAGAAGAAGATTTTTAAAGTTTTTCCTATATAAATCTATGTTAAACAAGTGACCCCTGGTGCGGGGTCATTTATCACCGTAGGGCTATGATTTGAACAATCTTGGTAATGAACCATTAGATGATGCTACATACCAAGTATCTAAGCTCTAGGCCTAATGGATTCATAGAAGAAGATTTTTAAAGATTTTCCTATATAACTCTATGTAAAATAAGTGACCCCTGGTGCGGGGTCATTTATCACCGTAGGGCTATGATTTGTACAATCTTGGTAATGGCCCATAAGATGATGCTACATACCAAATATCTAAGCTCTAGGCCTTGCAGTTTTGCAGAAGAAGATTTTCAAAGTTTGCATTTTTAAAATCTATTTTTAGCTCCTGTGACCTACTTTTTTAACCAATCTGAATAATTTGTACAACTTTGATAGAGGGCATCATAAGGATGATTCCTGTGAAGTTTGGTCAAAATCCCTTCAGCGGTTCATGAGGAGATGTTGTTTAAAGTAAATTGTTGACGACGGACGCACGCACGCACGGACGACGGACGACGGACAAAAGGCGATCACAATAGCTCACCATGAGCACGTTGTGCTCAGGTGAGCTAAAAACACAAAAAAACAGGCAGAGCTCTGACAGACACATACATTTATCACAGACAAAAAATATTCAATATAACAAGAGGGCCATGATGGCCCTGAATCGCTCACCTGAGTACCATTGCTTCAACTGATGTCAAGGTTTTTAAACAGACAAGGATTCTGATATAACTTAATCTAAAACATTTTACCCCTGACAATACTACACACCAAATATCTAAGCAATGGGCCATATGGTTTCAGAGAAGACTTGGGCGCAGGGTCATTTATCACCGTAGGGCCAAGACTTTGAAAATCTTTGTAATGAACCATTAGATGCTACTACATACCAAAAATCTTAGCTCTAGGCCTTATTGATTCATAGAAGAAGATTTTTTAAGATTTTCCTATTTAACTCTATGTAAAACAAGTGACCCCTGGTGTGGGGTCATTTATCACCATTGGGCTATGATTTGTACAATCTTGGTAGTGGCCCATAAGATGATGCTACATACCAAATATCTAAGCTCTAGGCCTTATGGATTCATAGAAGAAGATTTTTTAAGATTTTCCTATATAACTCTATGTAAAACAAGTGACCCCTGGTGCGGGGTCATTTATCACCATAGGGCTATGATTTGTACAATCTTGGTAGTGGCCCATAAGATGATGCTTCATACCAAATATCTAAGCTCTAGGCCTTATGCATTCATGGAAGAAGATTTTTTAAGATTTTCCTATATAACTCTATGTAAAACAAGTGACCCCTGGTGCGGGGTCATTTATCACCATAGGGCTATGATTTGTACAATCTTGGTAGTGGCCCATAAGATGATGCTTCATACCAAATATCTAAGCTCTAGGCCTTATGCATTATGAAGAAGATTTTTTAAGATTTTCCTATATAACTCTATGTAAAACAAGTGACCCCTGGTGCGGGGTCATTTATCACCATAGGGCTATGATTTGTACAATCTTGGTAGTGGCCCATAAGATGATGCTACATACCAAATATCTAAGCTCTAGGCCTTATGGATTCATAGAAGAAGATTTTTTAAGATTTTTCTATATAACTCTATGTAAAACAAGTGACCCCTGGTGCGGGGTCATTTATCACCATAGGGCTATGATTTGTACAATCTTGGTAGTGGCCCATAAGATGATGCTACATACCAAATATCTAAGCTCTAGGCCTTATGGATTCATAGAAGAAGATTTTTTAAGATTTTTCTATATAACTCTATGTAAAACAAGTGACCCCTGGTGCGGGGTCATTTATCACCATAGGGCTATGATTTATACAATCTTGGTAGTGGCCCATAAGATGATGCTACATACCAAATATCTAAGCTCTAGGCCTTGCAGTTTTGCAGAAGAAGATTTTCAAAGTTTGCATTTTTAAAATCTATTTTTAGCTCCTGTGACCTAATTATGCAATGGACCAGAACCATTTATACAACTTTAGTAGAGCTTCATCCAAGGAACATTCCTGCAAAATATTTTTCAAATTGGCCAAGCCGTTTAGGAGATGTTGTTTGAAGCAATTGTTGACGCCGGACGCACGCACGGACGACGGACGCCGGACAAAAGGCGATCAGAAAAGCTCACCTTGAGCACGTTGTACTCATGTGAGCTAAAAAATGGGCAATAACTCAATTAAAATTAAGCTCATCATGACATGCCAAGGATGTGTACAGCTAGACTTGGTACTTGTTAATGATGTTAAGTCGACCTGATGTGCCAACAATATTTGCAACTAGGCTTTACTAACACTATTAGGCTTTACTAACACTACTAGGCTTTACTAACACTATTAGGCTTTACTAACACTTTTAGGCTTTACTAACACTACTAGGCTTTACTAACACTACTAGGCTTTACTAACACTATTAGGCTTTACTAACACTACTAGGCTTTACTAACACTACTAGGCTTTACTAACACTATTAGGCTTTACTAACACTACTAGGCTTTACTAACACTATTAGGCTTTACTAACACTATTAGGCTTTACTAACACTATTAGGCTTTACTAACACTATTAGGCTTTACTAACACTATTAGGCTTTACTAACACTATTAGGCTTTACTAACACTACTAGGCTTTACTAACACTATTAGGCTTTACTAACACTACTAGGCTTTACTAACACTATTAGGCTTTACTAACACTACTAGGCTTTACTAACACTACTAGGCTTTACTAACACTATTAGGCTTTACTAACACTACTAGGCTTTACTAACACTATTAGGCTTTACTAACACTATTAGGCTTTACTAACACTTTTAGGCTTTACTAACACTACTAGGCTTTACTAACACTTTAGGCTTTACTAACACTTTTAGGCTTTACTAAACACTACTAGGCTTTACTAACACTACTAGGCTTTACTAACACTATTAGGCTTTACTAACACTTTTAGGCTTTACTAACACTATTAGGCTTTACTAACACTTTTAGGCTTTACTAACACTATTAGGCTTTATTAACACTATATGCCCATCACCATTTCATGGCAGGCACATAAAAATGATATGCCAAGCTGCTGTCAACTGATTTCAGATCATGGTCATGAACAACTGCTCCACATATGTCCTTTGTAGTCTAAAAATTGTGAGAAACATTTATTCTTTGTGTTCACATTTATCTGAAGACGTTGGTGTCTGGTCTCATGAAATATGAGGACATATGTTCAATATCCATTTCACAAAAAGTATTTACAGCTCCTTTCTGATGATCAAACTAATAACAGTTGAAATAATTTGAATGAGTGCCAGAATGGCAAAGATCAAACAAAAATCACAATCAGTGAATAAGTCAAACTTCAATGAAAGTCAGAAACTTGTCTGCTATCCCTCCATAAATACATCTTTGAAATAGTCCCCATAAGTACCTACCTGAGCAAGTTGCTTGGCTTTATTAATCAGTTTCTTATCCAAGGCAGAGACTGCAGCCAGGGCCATACTCATTGTAAGTTTTGCCAACACAAACTGTCGTGATCGCTTAGACTTTGGAGGATTTGGAATCAGTGATGCTTCCTCCTGGTCTTTAGCATTAGGAAGTTTCTGTGCACCAAGTTTCTTCAGAATCATCTCATCAGTGGCATCCAGTCCCATTTTTTTCACAAACAGTTTACGGGCACCATATTTGTGTTGACTCAGGTATCTAACACTATAAGGCACTTTTTCAGAATTTGGTTTATCATCATCTTCATTATACACATCTTTCTCAGTAATTGCACGAGGTTCATCTGTGTCATAATCCACTGGTTCCTTTTCACATACCTTACTTGAGACTTTGGCAGTACCCTTTTTCCTGTTTGAATAATTCACTAACTTGCGTCTTTTCTTTTTTAAGTCTAATCCAATATCTTTAACATCATCTGGATCAAGATTTTTAAGTAATCTTTCTTCTGTCCTCCAGTGAAGTTTTCCACTCTCTGACAAAAGAAGACCTGTTGCTTCCTGCAACTCCTCTGCAGTGTGAAATTTGTTTTTCCATCCCTTTATTTTGGTAATATCTGATGTTTTCTCAGGGGATTTTTGTAACAAAACTTCCGGAATTCTTTTCCTTTTAATGTCAAGTAAAGTTTCCACTTCTTGCTTAAGAAGTTTCTGATACTTCATTAATCTCATTGGAATTCCTCTGAAGTTTTGTTTTTGTTCTTCCCCATTTTTGACATCAGTTAAACGACTCAGGCCAGCACTGTGCTGCCTCTCCTTCATGTTTTTCACGAGACCCATTTTCTTCAAAGCTGTATCAGTCATCCAGTCCACTTTCCTCTCTAGCTCAACATGGGCTTTCAAAAAAGTAGCTGATGAAAAGGAAACAAACAGTATTTCATCAATTTCATCAAAGTCAGGCAACATTTTGCTTAAACACACGTCTTTAGATCTTGATAAGTTATCATCATTCAGAACAGATTCACAGTTATTGCCTTCAGACACCATTCCTGCTGGCATACTGTCTTTGTTAACTTCCAGATACTGCTCTAGTCCTTTACTCACAAAAGCACTGGCTTTATTTGTTACTGTTTTTTCAAATTGTGACAATATATCCAATGGTTTTGGTTCAACTATTTTGTTAACAATTGGGAATTTAGATTTCCCTTTACATGGAAACTGAGAACCTTGCTCACCATCAATTTCATGTTTCTTAATTTCGCCCTCTCTTTTATCTAAAACGACAACACACTCTTTTCTGAGATCTGATGGAACTTCAATTTTTTCATTTTTGCTAAGCACGGTCTCTTGCTTTGGCACATCCCTTTTACTTTCAGCTTCATCTTTGAAGCCTTTACTCCTAGTTTTTCTTTCTTCACAACAGTCATCACTATCAAAGCTGCCTATTTTTTTCAATTTTAAACCATACATATCAAAGATACTCTTCGGCTGCTCCTCTGTATCTTCAGTTAGTTTTTTTCTTATGTTTTGTTTTTCTTTGTCTACCTTATTATTTTCAACAGAGTCCAAATTTTGTGCAGCACTTCTTGTTATTCTCTTTGGACTCTCCTCAACTTCAGACAACATTTTTGGTTTACTTTCTGAATTCTCTTTAACAGGAGTACCACTTTCTTTACTTTCATGTTTACCACTCTTTTTATCTTCCCCACTAAAATCATCACTGGGTGCTTCATTTGTATCCAATTTCTCCTGACTGATTTCTTTGCTACTTTTTTGCTCACCTTCTGACAACGTTTTTTGCTGTACATTTAGATTCACATTAGCATTTTCTTTTACATCTTTTTCTACTACACTTTGACTTTTAGAACCATCTTTTTTATCATCATTTTCCAAATCATTTGCACATGTATCCTTTCCTTCAGCCAACTCAACACTACTGTCGAAATCTATCACAGTTTTATCACTATCAATACTATCCCCTTCTGGACTTTCCTCTGAAAATTCTGGCTCTTCAACAGAACCAAACAGATCCATCAGCTTTGTATCAGTTTCCTTTATTGAGCTACTAACTTTTGAGATTAGATCAGAGAGTCCTAAAGAGTTTGTGCTGTTTAAAGTATATTTATACTGGAAATCATTTGGAAGTGACATCTTCAAACCCTCAACCAGTGTCACATCTTTATCAAAGTCTAGCACTCTAGAAGTCAGTTGTTCACTACTAGCACTACCACTTGGTTTTTCTTCAGTCTTCTGACTAGAAGTTTTAGAGGCAGAAGACTTTTGTTTCTTTACCCTATTCTTTTTATTAGGACTTTCTGGAGACTTTTCAACAGATTCTTTTTCAGGATCATCAGCAGCAGAATCTGCAGCTGGCTCAGTCATATGTGACTTTTTTAAAGGAGATTTCTTTGGAGATTTTTTAACAGAATCCCATGGATACATAATGATATCCTGTTTAAATTTTGCATTTGGGGAGCGAACACGATGAACTGACTTTGGTGAAGAATCCTGATCTGGGATTTCAAGATTTAATAACGATGAGGATGATGAGGACAATGATGACAATCTTGATGAAGATGATCTTGATGGACTAATGGAAGGTTCCTGACTTGGTGAGGGTTTCTCAGAGTTTGAAGAAGTGCTTCTCTTCCTTGAGGGTGAGGTGGTTTTACTACCCCTAGCTGGACTGTTAGATGGGGTAACTTTCTTTTTGGTTGGACTAGGATTCTCTGTAGGTGTTCGTTTCTTACTATTGGGAGATTTTGAAGTTTGTCTTTTCCTTCCAGTTTTTTCAGGATTATCTTGATTGAATGACTGATTCACTAAGTCCTTTTTGGTTTTCTTTTTTACCACTGGACTCTTTGTCAAGCCCTTTTCATCTGCTTTTGGTGAAGAAACCACAATTTCTGGTATTTTGCTTTCTACATCCAAAGAACTACTGTCCACCTGTTTTGTCTTTTGTCTTTTCACTTTTCTCACTGACAGAATTTCCAGTCCTTGCATTTTTGAATTTCCCAGTTTCTCTGTTGTTCTGTTTTCCTGCCCTGTGTCTTCAGATATTCTGCCCTTTTCACCACTACTGGGAGACTGTCGCCTTGGAGACCTAGTCCCAGAGGCTGATTTAGCAGTTGACCTGGATACAACTGCTGACTTAACATCCAACACTTGTTTTTCAGTTTTCATTTTTCTTAAATCATTCAAACACACCAATAAGATTTTCTTTCTCTCAACCTGCAAGTCCTTTAGCACAGAAAGGGCTTCTTTAGTGTTTCTGTACACACAAGATCTATTGCAATCTTCCACCACTGATGAATTGAGTAAGTTCCTGGATTTACTGAGGTCCTGGGTTAGAGCTAGCCTTTGTCTCTGTGTTCCACTTAGTTTTATAGTAGTATCTGAAAGACACAGGCAAAAAAAAAATTTATGATACACAGCTAAACACAGCTACCCAAACTTAAATCAAGAGGGCAATTGTGGCCCTAGAATGATTACCAGAGTACCATCAGACAATTCTTAAGTTTCTATACAGGATGAAATCTGCATTTTAAAGGGATCAACACCACTTAAGCAGTAACAGTATAGGACCATGGACTTATTAAAGGTGCAAAACAGAATTCAGTTCTGTGTAATGGTTTAAGGGGAGAGTTTGTTGCCAAGATAACTTAGTGTTGTTCCTTCTATTCTAATTATTCAAAGGCTCACAGCCATTATGCGCTTTTTTGTGTTACTTATTTAATGACCTACTGCCATTATAACCCAGGTTATGCATTTAGTACAATCTTAATTTAGAATTTAAAATGAAAAAGCATTAAAATCATACGTAAGATCTGTTTGTTTTTATTTTTTTTTTTCAAAGAAGATCTAATTTATTAAGCCAATTGTGCGTAAACCTATTGTAGCCTATTCAAAGAGCAGTCCACATTTTAAATGTATGCAAATTTCTGTCAGGCTAAAAGTTTTAAAAAAATCTCAAATAACACTGCTGGCTATGATTTACAATTTATTTATTTAAAGAAACATATATGAACCAAATCAAACACTTTGAAACAAAATCCATGACATTTAATTAAAGAAGAATTTTGAAATTTCCTATAATGAGTATATAAGGAAAGTAGTCAGCCAAATTTCAAGGGATCAACTTTATTTTAGCAATTATAGTTGATAGACATGAATGAGGTGACCACTATTATATTCTAACCATTGGTTTCATTGCAGAAGATTATAAAATCTTCTATAGGGAATATAAATGAAACCTGCCAACCCCCATGGGTCTCACATACAGTGGTCACGCTATTCCTCAATGTGGCGATTCATTGAATACCGGCGATGGCTCGAGCTACAAGCCCGGTCCCTTGATTTAGCCCTTCTTATTCTATACAAATTTATGGGCGATTCTTCAAACATGCGATTTTGGATTCCTCGAGCTCCGTCCTTGGTCCCTAGATAGTATATCCTATATTATTTCTATGCGATTCCTCGAAGTCGATATCAAAACCTACCTATACCTCCCTGACAACCATACTCCAGCCCTATGACCAACTGTAATTAACACCTTGGTCGAGATGGTTTTCTTTTTGTTTTCACACATTGTCAAACCATCCTTAGAGTACATCGGTGAACCGTTATATCAACATGACCATGTAGAAATTATTTTCGCACCTACAGATCATGTAACAAACTGTGATTGGTCTGCATGATTAATTATTTGTCATTAAAGGAGCCGATTTTGATTGTTTGAGTGTTGTTCTTTTTCTCTGTAATCATTAATTTGAAGAACAACGGTATAAGTGTTTCTTACAAGAATGTAAAAAATATGCAACGCCACCATATACACAAACTAAAACAAAGGGTTTCAATCATATTATCGGTAAGAAAAGAATTTATTTCTGACTTAATTCTCACAATGAAAGCTATGATTGTGTTATTTTTGTATTTTTAAACATATATTATGTTTATAAAGTATTATTAAAGGCTAAACTTAACAAAATAATTAATGAAAAGACGACGTTAAGGTATCAACAAATGTAAATGTATTGAATTTTGACACATAAATGATTCCTCGAAACCTGCGATTCTTCGAGTTTTTTTGCAGATCCTGTCCGACCTCGAGGAATCGCGTGACCACTGTATAAGGTAGACAGCCACAAGGTGACCAGTCGTTTTCTTTAAAGAGCTATATATTAGGAAACTACCCAACCCCTTAGGGGCCTCATTTTCCAAGAAATCAACTTTATTTGAGCAATTATGGTGGAACACCATGATGCAACTAAAAGTAAAAAAGAAATCAATTTTAACCATTGGTTTCATAGGATAAATTATTTTTCTAGGAAGTGCACTGATTACCGAAATTAAAATAAAGATGAGGATTTTGGGTAGACTACTGACACCTAAATACACAATTTTGGCTATTTCAAAGGCCATTACTTCCAATTGAACTTGTCCTAGATTTTATACCTTCAAACATTTTCAGCAAGTTCAGTGAAGATCCAGAAAAAAAATGTTTGAGTTAGACAGCAAAGCTAAAATGTCCAATTTAGACTAATTCAAGGGCCATAGAACTCTGATACTGAACTTAACTTAGATTTTTTTACAAACAAACTTTCTCAGCAAGTTTGTTAAAGATCCAATGAAAACTATTTGAGTTAAAGAGCGGACAAAAATAACATGACTGACAGACTGATTGACGGACATGGTGATTACTATAAGACACCCACACCACTAGTTAATAAACAATGTATTAGAAAACTGATTATAAGTCGTCATATTACAATTGTCAAAACAAGAGGGCCATGATGGCCCTGAATCGCTCACCTGAGTACCATTGCTTCAACTGATGTCAAGGTTTTTAAACAGACAAGGATTCTGATATAACTTAATCTAAAACATTTTACCCCTGACAATACTACACACCAAATATCTAAGCAATGGGCCATATGGTTTCAGAGAAGACTTGGGCGCAGGGTCATTTATCACCGTAGGGCCAAGACTTTGAAAATCTTTGTAATGAACCATTAGATGCTACTACATACCAAAAATCTTAGCTCTAGGCCTTATTGATTCATAGAAGAAGATTTTTTAAGATTTTCCTATTTAACTCTATGTAAAACAAGTGACCCCTGGTGTGGGGTCATTTATCACCATTGGGCTATGATTTGTACAATCTTGGTAGTGGCCCATAAGATGATGCTACATACCAAATATCTAAGCTCTAGGCCTTATGGATTCATAGAAGAAGATTTTTTAAGATTTTCCTATATAACTCTATGTAAAACAAGTGACCCCTGGTGCGGGGTCATTTATCACCATAGGGCTATGATTTGTACAATCTTGGTAGTGGCCCATAAGATGATGCTTCATACCAAATATCTAAGTTCTAGGCCTTGCAGTTTTGCAGAAGAAGATTTTCAAAGTTTGCATTTTTAAAATCTATTTTTAGCTCCTGTGACCTAATTATGCAATGGACCAGAACCATTTATACAACTTTAGTAGAGCTTCATCCAAGGAACATTCCTGCAAAATATTTTTCAAATTGGCCAAGCCGTTTAGGAGGAGATGTTGTTTGAAGCAATTGTTGACGCCGGACGCACGCACGGACGACGGACGCCGGACAAAAGGCGATCAGAAAAGCTTACCTTGAGCACGTTGTGCTCATGTGAGCTAAAAAAAAGAAAGAATATTATGTTAAATCAATGTCATAATACTGTAAAAGATTTACTTTTAAGTACTGTGTAACTATTAGTCCCTCCTGGTGGTTTCTGGGTTGGACCAGTACTTTGTGTCTGAGTAGGTCTAGAATGATTATTGTAAGACTCAAACTCCCAATATTTGCATCCGTAGTGTCATTACTTGATTATTAGCCAAAACAGAAACAAGAGGTAGGTACCGTAGAAAATGAGGCTAGAGATCTGCACTACCTGAAGAGTCCAGTATCCTATGGCAACCAATCCCAGATGTGATGTAGTATAGTGTTTTATCTTCTTCAGTGGATCTTCCTCTACCTAGCCTGTAACAATAACCATGACAAATTTTACATAAACCTGTAACCATGAGAAACTTTTTTAAGACTGAAAACTGCATTCAATCTGATCTGGCATGATATATGATAAACTGAGGTTTGCAAGTGGTAAGGGTTATTCGTACAAAACAAACAGGTGTAAAACTTTTCATACCCAGGTTTACTTGAGACAATCCACAAAATGTTTAACAGAATGTTGCCTTTTTTATAAATTAAAACCAATACTTACCAAATACCTGTTTAATCTAAGACTTTTAAAAATACCATTCCTACAATGTCATTTACTTTTGTTAAGTCTTGGTGCATTAATACAGAATATAAAATTGCCATTAACAATCCAGCCCCTAACATCTCATGAGGGTTTTATCCCAATAGTTGTTAACAATTGTACTGGTAGCTCCCTCTTTGGTACTCAGAATATGTATATAAATATTATGATATTGGAGGAATGTTAATTTATTATAATACAAGAGGGCCATGATGGCCCTGAATAGCTCACCTGAGAAACATTGCTTTCCTTACTTGTCTGTTCAAGTTAATATATTGTAGCATAATTATACTGAATACATTATCCATACAGTAATACAGCAAAATCAGTTCAATTCCTGACATCAAACAGTACCTTTGGGCCAAATTTGAAAGAAGTGGCTTAAAATACAAAAGTAGGTCACTGGGTCATCATAAAACTCATACAAGGTCAACTTTCAATGCCACATATATTACAGTACCAATGGTCCAAATTTGAAGGCCGCAGCTTTAAATATCAAAAGTAGGTCACAGGGTCATGATCAATTTCATAAATAAAATTGTACCTGTACACAAAAATTGATGGTTATAGCTCCGTATATAAGACTATGTAAAAAAAAAAAAAAAAAAAAAAAGTGAACATTGGGCATGGCCAGTTTTGACTCCAGGGCCATACAATTTAAACAAACTTGGTAAAGGACCACTAGACAATGACACACACCAAATATCAAAGCTCTAGGCCTTGTTGTTTTAAGCTGTTGTTTTGGGGTTGTTTTTTCTATATAACTCCTGACTGGATCGGCCAAAAACAACCATAATTAGTCTTAGTCAAGAGAACATGGCTATAAATATTGTAATGAAAATTGAATTAGATTGATTAAGAAATGAAGATGCTAGAGTGTACACAAAGTAAAATCTGGCATTATTTTAATCATTCAGGGCTATAACTCCAAACCTAATTGGTAATCAGCAATAACAGAACTCAGCCTAGAGGTTATGGCTATAAACATTGTCATTAAATTTGAAGAAGATTGCTGAAGAAATGAAAGTGCTAGAGTGTACACAAGAATATGTTGACAGACATGCGGACAGACGTTCTGACGGACGACGGACATTGACTGACCACAATAGCTCATCTTAAGCAATTCATGCTCAAGTGAGCTAAAAAATTATAATAAAATATAAAATAACATGAATTGATTATATCAAAAAATAAATCAATATGCATGCCCAAATGTTGAATTTAGAGGCATGATGCAATATTATTTTCCTGAAAAAATAAAAGGTGTCTCAAAACTTGTCCCAAAACTGGTGATTATGGTATACATTGTGATGTAGGATTTACTAAATACTATATACTATTTACAATAAACCATTGCTATGCGATACAATGAGTTACAATCTTGTTCATATTTTCTTACAGGATATGAAGCATTACAATACGACTGGATACGTTATGATGCGATTGAATATACAATGCATTAGGAAACTATACAATACTAATGAGATACACAATTTTTAACAACTGATGCACCATTGTACCTTTAGTTCTTTCCCTCTGTCAGACATACACCAACACTATAATGCATTCCTGTCTTCTCCTACCCAGCCTTGCATGTGTTATCATAATGACCCACACAGTAAAACAAACTCTGTCAGACACATGAGTGTCACACCCCACTGGATGTGTAAGGAAAAGAATACTACCTGACTGCAGCAAGCCTTCTAATGATCACATGCTATGTGAGGTGAGACTGTTACTACTGTTAAACAGCAATAAGCAATATACTCCCTGGTCATGTCTATTCATAAATACAATATCTAAGTTCAAATTACAGCTGGTTACTCCCCCCTCCATTTTCTTCTACTGTTTAAGACACGATTGTGAACTACTGACAAAGTCACTGCAAGTCAATGTGAAATCAGCTGACAAGATTGACTCACCACTCCCTGTACTCAGTAAACTGTTTATAAAAAATTATCATGCAAAGAAACTTAAAAATATAGACTGATATGGTTTTTCTTTCCCCAAACAATTGCGATTGACAAGTACTGAAAGCTGACAGCTGTGGTACCTATTAACACATCCATGTCAAAGCCAGAGAAAATGAGAAAGACTAAAGCTCCATCAATAGCTAAGTGATTTGTAATGAGTGAGAATAACCCTAGATTGAGCTCTATACATGTTCAACCCATACAGTTTTGGCTGTGTAGTTGTCTTATATACATGACCAGACCCACATCATGTAGTGGGGGTGGGGGTGGGGGTGGGGTGGGGGGGGGAGGTAATTGACCTATATGGGATTTAACCTTGAATAAGAAACATGTCAAATGATGCAAAACTAAGTCTTCAACTGTTGCTCATGGCAAGCCAAACTATCTTTAGTAACAGTGACCTTGAACCTATTGACCCAAGAATCAATCCCAATCTTCCTCTTCCAATAAGGAATCTATCTACAAAATCTGATAATCATACCTCACTCCTAAAAGAAGTTATTTGATGGCAGCAAAAATCTTTTTTTAGTAACAGTGACCTTTACATTGACTCAGACATCCTTAAAATCCATCCCAATTTTCCTCTTCCAAAACAGTATCTAATAACCAAATATTTCCAAGGCAGTATCTAATTACCAAGTATAAAAGCTGTATCTCTATTCTAATAGGAGATATTCAACAGAAACAAAATGTTTGACGCCCACCCAATGACATACCCTTTCTAATAACCAGGATTTTTGTTGAAAACCTGCTTAAAAAACAAGAGGGCCATCATGGCCCTGGATCGCTCACCTGATATCATTAGGCTATGTAAAATCAAGTGACCCCTGGGGCAGAGCCAATTTTGACCCCAGGGTCATGATTTGAACAAACTGGGTAGAGGTCTATTAGCCCATGTTACATACCAAATATCTAAACTCCAGACCTTGTGGTTTTTGAGAAGAAATTTTTCTAGCTTTTTTCCAAAATAAGTCTATGTAAAATCAAGTGATCTCTGGGGCGAGGCCAATTTTCACCAAATATCTAAACGCCAGGCCATGTGTTTTCTAGTTTCCTAAAAAGAAGAATTTTCAAGTTATTTCTATATTAGCCTATGTAAAATCAGGTGACCCCAATGGCGGGGCCAAATTTGACCCAGGGCCATGATTTGAACAAACTAAATATAGATCCACTAGACAATGCATGATTCATGATTTGAACAAACTTGGTAGAGGTCTATTAGCCCATGTCACATACCAAATATCTAAACTCCAGGCTTTGTGATTTCTGAGAAGAAGATTTTTCAGGTTTCTCCTATATTAGTCTATGTTAAATCAAGTGACCCCTGGGGTGGGGCCAATTTTGACCCCAGGGTCATGATTTGAACAAACTTGGTAGAGATCCACAGACAATGCTACACACCAAATATCTTAACTCTATGCCTTGTGGTTTCTGAGAAGAAGATTTTTCAAGTTATTTTCCTATATTAGCCTTTGTTAAATAAAGTGACCCCTGGGGCGGGACCAATTTTGACCCCAGGGTCATAATTTTTACAATCTTGGTAGAGAGTCATAAGATCATGCTACATACCAAATATCTAATATGAACAAACTTGGTAGTGATCTACTGGACAATGCTGCCAGGCCTTGTGGTTTCTGAGAAGAAGATTTTTCAAGTTTTTTCTATATTAGCCTATGTTAAATCAAGTTGTTCCCTGGGGTGGGGCCAATTTTGACCCCAGGGTCATAATTTGAACAATCTTGGTAGAGAGTCATAAGATCATGCTACATACCAAATATCTAAACTCCGGGCCTTGTGGTTTCTGAGAAGAAGATTTTTTCAAGTTTTTCCTATATTAGCCTATGTAAAATCAGGTGACCCCTGGGGTGGGGCCAAATTTTGACCCCAGGGTCATGATTTGAACAAACTTGGTAGAGATCCACTAGACAATGCTGCACACCAAATATCTTAACTCCAGGCCTTGTGGTTTCTGAGAAGAAGATTTTTCAAGTTTTTCCTATATTAGCCTATGTTAAATCAAGTGACCCCTGGGGTGGGGCCAATTTTGACCCCAGGGTCATGATTTGAACAAACTTGGTAGAGATCCACGAGACAATGCTACACACCAAATATCTTAACTCTATGCCTTGTGGTTTCTGAGAAGAAGATTTTTCAAGTTATTTTCCTATATTAGCCTTTGTTAAATAAAGTGACCCCTGGGGCGGGACCAATTTTGACCCCAGGGTCATAATTTTTACAATCTTGGTAGAGAGTCATAAGATCATGCTACATACCAAATATCTAATATGAACAAACTTGGTAGTGATCTACTGGACAATGCTGCACACCAAATATCTAAACCCCAGGCCTTGTGGTTTCTGAGAAGAAGATTTTTCAAGTTTTTTCTATATTAGCCTATGTTAAATCAAGTTGTTCCCTGGGGTGGGGCCAATTTTGACCCCAGGGTCATAATTTGAACAATCTTGGTAGAGAGTCATAAGATCATGCTACATACCAAAAATCAAAAGGCTAGGCCTTGTGGTTTCGGAGAAGAAGATTTTTTCAAGTTTTTCCTATATTTGCCTATGTTAAATCAAGTGACCCCTGGGGCGGGGTCAATTTTGACCCAGGGCCATAATTTGAACAATCTTGGTAGAGAGTCATAAGATCATGCTACATACCAAAAATCAAAAGGCTAGGCCTTGTGGTTTCGGAGAAGAAGATTTTTAAAATTTTCATTTTTAAAATCTATTTTTTAGCTCCTGTGACCTAGATTTTTGACCAATCAAAATAATTTTAACAACTTTGGTAAAGGGCCACATAATGAACATTCCTGTGAAGTTTTATCAAAATCCAGTGAGTAGTTTAGAAGGAGATGTTGTTTAAAGAAATTGTTGACGACGGACGGACGCACGCACGCACAGACGACGGACAAAAGGCGATCACAAAAGCTCACCATGAGCACGTTGTGCTCAGGTGAGCTAAAAAACAATATATCTGTCATTTAATGAATGCTGTTAGGTTCTACCATCCCCCATCACTATATGCTATCATTTGTATATAGAATACACTTGAATCCCAAACAGTATCAAGTGAAGATGATGGATACCCCCAGATACTGCTTTATCACAGTTACTCAATCTCATTGAAATCAGATTCTGTATCGTTAACTGAATCTGACAACATTGAATAGAGTGTCGTCTCAGTCTGACCTTTGTATGAGTCAATTAAATTTGCACCAACTAAATTGTACAGTATAACCAGAGGAAGTAACCGCATCAATCTCACAATAGGGTAGAAAGATGTGAAAGCAGCCGGGTAGCTCATTCGTTAGAGCATTTGTTCTGTAAGCAAAAGGCCCTGGTTCAAGTCTCGGTCAAGCTGCACATTTTTCTCACCCTGTCAGAAATGTTTTACCAAAGTCAGAAACGCGCTATTTAATTGGTTTAAAATCAAGCTCTTTTTTATGCATATAAATTACTTAAAAGATCATTCTGACGTGACCCCTAAGATTGTTTTCAGATCCTAATTGTGTATAGTAGAGGAGTGCAAATTAGGATATGATTTTAATGAGATTGCACAGTTACTGTAATATTGACAAAGTGGAAGGATAAATATAACAAGACAGCAATAATGGCCCTAGAACACTTACCAAAGTACTATCAGCTTAATTAAACAATTCAGTTAAACACTTGATTAAAATTTCAGAAACAAGAGCCCGAGGGCTCTAATCCGCTCACCTGAGTAAAGATAAAATGTCCCACCATAAAGTTACAAAAGATAGGTTAAAGATCAAGGTAACAATGCTGCATGCCAAATATCAAAGCTTCCGGCCATATGATTTCAGAGAAGAAAATTTTCTAGATTTTTTTCCTTTATTAGCCTATGCTGAAGAAAGAAACCCCCTGGGCGGGGCCAATTTTGACCCCAGGGCCATTATTTGAACAAACTTGGTAGAGATCATAAGACAATGCTACATGCCAAATATCAAACCTCCCGGCCATAAGGTTCCAGAGAAGAAAATTTTTCTAGATATATTCCTATATTAGCCTATGTTAAAGAAAGTGACCCCCAGGGCGGGGCCAATTTTGACCCCACGGCCATAATTTGAACAAACTTGGTAGAGATCCACTAGACAATGCTACATGCCAAATATCTAAGCTCTAGGCCATATGGTTCCAGAGAAGAAGATTTTTCTTGATTTGTTCCAATATTAGCCTATGTTAAAGAAAGTGACCCCAAGGGCGGGGCCAATTTTGACCCCAGGGCCATAATTTGAACAATCTTGGTAGAGATCCACTAGACAGTGCTTCATGCCAAATATCTTAGCTCTAGGCCATACGGTTCGGAGAAGAAGATTTTTCTAAATTTTCCCTATATAAGCCTATGTTAAATAAAGTGACCCCCAGGGCGGGGCCAATTTTGACCCCAGGGCCATGGACAATCTTGGTAGAGATCCACTAGACAATGCTTCATGCCAAATATCTTAGCTCTAGGCCATACGGTTTCGGAGAAGAAGATTTTTCTAAGTTTTCCCTATATAAGCCTATGTTAAATAAAGTGACCCCCAGGGCGGGGCCAATTTTGACCCCAGGGCCATGATTTGAAAAATCTTGGTAGAGATCCACTAGACAATGCTTCATGCCAAATATCTTAGCTCTAGGCCATACGATTTCGGAGAAGAAGATTTTTCTAAGTTTTCCCTATATAAGCCTATGTTAAATAAAGTGACCCCCGGGGCGGGGCCAATTTTGACCCCAGGGCCATGATTTGAACAAACTTGGTAGAGATCCACTAGACAATGCTTCATGCCAAATATCTTAGCTCTAGGCCATATGGTTTCAGAGAAGAAGATTTTTCTAAGTTTTCCCTATATAAGCCTATGTAAATAAAGTGACCCCCAGGGCAGGGCCAATTCTAACCCCAGGGTCATAATTTGAACAACTTTTGTAGAGATTCATTAGACAATGCTACATGCCAAATATCTTAGCTCTAGGCCTTATTGTTTCATAGAAGAAGATTTTTAAAGTTTTTCCCTATATAAACCTATGAAAAATAAAATGACCCCTAGGGCGGGGCCAATTTTGACCCCAGGGTCATGATCTGAACAACTTTTGTAGATGTTCATAAGACAATTCTACATACCAATTATTAAAGCTCTAGGCCTTACAGTTTTGCAGGAGAAGATTTTCTAAGATTGCATTTTAAAAATCTATTTTTAGCTCCTGTGACCTACTTATTCATCCAATCAAAATAATTTGAACAACTTTGATAGAGGTCATGATAAGGATGATTCCTGTGAAGTTTGGTCAAAATCCATCCAGTGGTTTAGGAGGAGAAGTCGTTTGAACGAAAAGTTGACGACGGACGCACGCACGGACGCACGGACGCACTGACGCACGGACGCACGGACGCACGGACGATGGACGACGGACAACGGGCGATCACAAAAGCTCACCTTGAGCACTTTGTGCTCAGGTGAGCTAAAAAACAAGCGTTACGTTAGCCACGGGGGGACCTTAGACCTTGGGGGTCAAGGTCATTTGAAGGTCAAGGTCACTTGGTGAGTAGAGCTCATCAAGGTGCATACACCTGTGAAGTTAAGAGGCTGTAGTTGAAGGACTTCAGAGTTACGGTCAAGGTTAAAGTTTTGTGACAAACAGACAAACCAAAAATTATTTGCTATTATTAACAACATATTCAAAGAAACTTACACAATATACATATTAATTAATCAAACACTTTGAAACAATTCCCAATTACTTACATATATGACAACTATACAAAAATTAATTTTATAAAAGTATTTAATCAACTCTAACTCTTTATTTAGAGTATTAAAATAGAATATTGATTATCTCACTAAAACCAACGCTGTGAGGCCTCATTTTTCAAGAGATCTACCTCATTTTAGCAAATATTGTAGAGAAAAAATTAAATTCTGACCATTGGTTTCAGAGGAGATGATTTTTGAAATTTTCTATATAGAGTATAAAAGGAAACTGGCCAACCCTGTTGGGGCCTCATTTTTTCAAGTGACCAACTTTATTTTATTAACTATGGACATCCTTAAGGTGACCGTACATTCCAAAAGAAACTTAATTCTAACCTATAGATTCAAAGAAAAAGTTTTGAAATTTTATGTAATATGAAGTATATAAGGAAACTAGCCTACCTCCTAGGGGCCACATTTTTCAAGGGATCAACTTTATTTTAGCAATTATTGTACAAAGTCATGAGGTGACCATTTGATTCTGACCACTGATTTAACAAGAAAGTTTTGGAATTTTCCATATACATTATATAAGGAAACTTGCTGACCCCCTAGGGGCCACATTTTTAAAGGGATCAACTTTATTTTAGCAACTATGGTAGACTGTCAATTTGTGTCAAATGAAATGAATTTTTTGTAAGTAACTTAACAAAATTTCTGTTGATTACCAAGGCAACAATAGTTCTGCGTGGATGAAGGATGATCCCAAGAGCTTACCCTGAGCACATTGTGCTCTTGTGAGCTTAAAATGTATGCACTAACTTGCCAGACCAAGAGCCATGAGCAGGTTGTGCTCAGATGAGCTAAAAAGTTTGATAGACATTACAATTTTAGTTTAAGATATTCAAAACTTTTAAATCCATTCAACCAAAAGCTTTCACAATGTTTGAAACCAATCAATATCTATTATGTCTATACAAATTTTTCTATAATAAAAGTAAGATAATAAGAAGTATACCCATTACTTACAATGTGTTCTGTAAACATTTTCTTGGCTGTAATTTGATATCATCTGCATATTTGGCTTCCTTGGGCTTCTTTTTCATTCTACAATCTATTTAACGTCCCCTGGAAACAGACAACAAATACTTTTACGATAAACTTCATGACACATTTTAGGTAGTTTCTGCTCAATGTTTCTATGGTTATTTTCTTTTTCAATTTTTCATCATTTTACAAATTACACACTAACATTTATAGTTGTATCAAGAAAATGTGACACAGACCGACACACTACCACTGAGCTATAATGCGCCAGTAACTTGGTTCCACAAAGTCAGAGTTTTGACACAAACACCTTTCATCATTATCAGTACAAAATAGAATTAACCCTTTCCCTCATATAGACTCATTTTGACGCACTCAATGGGTACCACATAAAGCCTGATCTGCAGAAAACCACAGTTAAACCTTACCAAATTTAATTATAAAGTCCTCATTTCCAGACCACTGAGGAGCAGTGAACAGCATAAAACCTGATCAGCCTGCGAGTTACTCGCAGGCTGATCTGGTTTTATGTTGTTCGCATAGGTCTTTTCATGGTTTCCTCTATGAGGGAAAGGGTTAACAATGACACACGGTGTATCATCTTAGGTCATGATGATCATTTCTGACAAATTATTTTGATATATCACCAAGAGCCAAGAATAAGGATGCTCAGAAATATTGTCTTGTTTGCCTGCACAAGTTACTATTATGAATACATAAGCCATGCAGAAGTACAAGCAAGATCTTTTCATTTCCACAAAGAAAACAGTACCTATGGCCAAAATCTTAAGGTTGTAGCAAAAAAAATTCTAGGTAATATTAAAAGGGCCATAAATCCAGACCTAAGTCGCTGATATTAGCAATTGTGGCTGACATTAGCAATTATCGAACATCATCAAGGGATTATTAGTGTAAACATTTTCATTGAGTTTGAAAATGATTGCTTCAGAAATGAAGATGCTAGAGCAAAAACAAAGTGAAATCTTGCAATTATTAATATTTAAAGGGTCATAACTCCCAACCTCATTGACAAACTAATTGAGGACAACAGAAAACAGACATTCAACGATCCTAATAGCTTATCCTGAACATAATGACTGTGCTCGGGTGAGCTAAAAGAGCATAAGAAGCTTGCATTTCAGTTGCTGAAAAAAATTTGACAAGTATCCAAGACACTTCGTCAGAAAATCAGTATCCTAATTATTTTATGCTAATTTCTTAATATTTAGACATTATGAGGACTCTAAAGTGTTCTCCCCTTCCTTTATACAAGAAAAGGGCATGGTAAATCCCCCTAAAAGGCCAGTTGTATGAGAAAATAAAAAAATATCTACCTTTAGCTTTGTAAAGTAATTTTTGATCTAGAATTGAAGATGTAGATATGCATTATCCAATTTGATAAAACAGGATTTTTTATCAGAGTTAAATAGGTTATGTAGAGGCCCAAATTCAGAATTAAAATTGAATACCTTTAAGAATCCTTATGAAGCATATTGTTCAATCAAAAATTTAATTACAGACATTTCTCTACAGTGATTTACTTTTTTTTTGGGGGGGGGGGGGGGGGTTAAATTTTTAAGATGGTTTTCCCTAGCCAAAAACTGACATTTTTCCCAGAAAATAACTAGATCTACCTATTCTCTTTTGAAACAGCTTTTTCTTCTCTAAATAAATAATTCATGAAATTACAATGAAATTTGTGTTATTCTTAATTCTAATATTGATTCAAAATTACCAGTGACATATACAACCTACAGTTAGGTAATTGTTTTGTTAAAAACATTTTCATGATCTTATGATTTCCCATCTGTTTTATTTATAACACTAATTTTCCTAATAAAAAAACACAGGTTGTTAAACAAGAGGGCCATGATGGCCCTGAATCGCTCACCTGAGTACCATTGCTTCAACTGATGTCAAGGTTTTTAAACAGACAAGGATTCTGATATAACTTAATCTAAAACATTTTACCCCTGACAATACTACACACCAAATATCTAAGCAATGGGCCATATGGTTTCAGAGAAGACTTGGGCGCAGGGTCATTTATCACCGTAGGGCCAAGACTTTGAAAATCTTTGTAATGAACCATTAGATGCTACTACATACCAAAAATCTTAGCTCTAGGCCTTATTGATTCATAGAAGAAGATTTTTTAAGATTTTCCTATTTAACTCTATGTAAAACAAGTGACCCTTGGTGTGGGGTCATTTATCACCATAGGGCTATGATTTGTACAATCTTGGTAGCGGCCCATAAGATGATGCTACATACTAAATATCTAAGCTCTAGGCCTTATGGATTCATAGAAGAAGATTTTTTAAGATTTTCCTATATAACTCTGTGTAAAACAAGTGACCCCTGGTGCGGGGTCATTTATCACCATAGGGCTATGATTTGTACAATCTTGGTAGTGGCCCATAAGATGATGCTACATACCAAAAATCAAAAGGCTAGGCCTTGTGGTTTCGGAGAAGAAGATTTTTTCAAGTTTTTCCTATATTAGCCTATGTGAAATCAAGTGACCCCTGGGGCGGGGCCAATTTTGACCCCAGGGTCATAATTTGTACAATCCTGGTAGACAGTCATAAGATCATGCTACATACCAAAAATCAAAAGGCTAGGCCTTGTGGTTTCAGAGAAGAAGATTTTTTAAATTTTCATTTTTAAAATCTATTTTTAGCTCCTGTGACCTAATTATGCAATGGACCAGAACCATTTATACAACTTTAGTAGAGCTTCATCCAAGGAACATTCCTGCAAAATATTTTTCAAATTGGCCAAGCCGTTTAGGAGGAGATGTTGTTTGAAGCAATTGTTGACGCCGGACGCACGGACGCACGGACGACGGACGACGGACGCCGGACAAAAGGCGATCAGAAAAGCTCACCTTGAGCACGTTGTGCTCATGTGAGCTAAAAAAAATCTAGAAAGAAAATCACTGCTCTATTGTCTTTATGTTTGTTTGTTGGGTTAAATCACACTGACAGTATTTCAATTATTTAGAGACTATGTCTACTTGAGATAGATATAGTGCTACCCTGCAGTATCACGCTGTAGACATGTGGCATGATACCACACCCAGTCACATTATCCTGACACTAGGCCATCCAGTCCTAGATCTACCCTTATATGCTGAACGCCAAGCAAGGGAGCTATAACAGCACCACTTTTTTTAACGACTTTTATATGTCGCAACCGGGGACAGAAACCCATGACCTCCCACTCCCCGAGGCAGATGCTCTAACTACTTGGCCACAAGGGACTTTCTCTTTTGTCATTAGGAACATTTTTTTTAAACACAATAGTAAGAACTTTCATGATAAAATTAGTATCAATTTAATCTACAGGGGTACAGATAAGGTGCGTATTTGCGTAATTACGCAAATAAAATAGATAAAAACCCAATTCTTTTAAAATTCTAGCGTATCAAAAAGCAATTAAAAATTAGATTACTCAAATATCCAAAATATTATCGCGTAATGGTATGCAACATTTTGAAACCAAGTGATGTTTACAAATACTCGTATATGTTTGACTGGTTACTTGCAAATCCGCAAAATACTCTTCAAACGATTTCCGGAATTTCCTACTTTGGGTTCCATTCAAGTAAAACATAAATCCAGTCCGTCTTATTTGTTCATCTGACGCTTTTCTATTCGTTTGCTTCAAATATGGTTACACAAGGCAGGAAGAAAGGGTTAAACATTTAAAAAAAACACTGAGTAGATACCTAGCACTGCATGTTAACCAGTAAATAATTTGTTTTAATTCAATAGTTAAAAGTGCCAAATCTTTGGATCAGGAAGATCAAATATGATTGGGTTTTTTTATTTAATTGTTGAGGAGCTAATGATAAATCCTGCATATGATAATTGTTAAATTGACATTATTGCATACAAGAACAGCAAGCGCATATACCAGTAAGAACATGTACTGTTATTTCAATTCCAAAATTAAGTTGATGAAAAAAAGCAATTGACTTAATTTTGATGGAGTTACCATATTTTCATTACTCAATTAAAATTGTGAAAACCCAATTCCTTGAAAAATTGATGAGTAAATACCCAAATGACCTCAAACCTTATCTGTAGCCCTGAATATATCTTTCCTTTTTTTCTTCTTTTTGATCTGATAGTTTTATTGTAAAATTATGTGATCTCAATACATTATCCCATCCACTTCATTATAATCATAAATATTGTAAGAAAAAAGTCTTAACTTCAAATAACCATAACTTAAGCTTTTTGAGTCTTCTTTTTTTTTGGCTGTTAACAAGATTTATCAGTGCATGCTTTTTTCATGATTTTCTTCATTTAAACATATTGAAGTAAACATAGATACATTCAAAATCTGAAATAATAATATTACATGCTTTTCACATGCTAAATCTTCAGAGATAGTTAAACTGAACACTGAATGACTTATTATAAAAATTATGACAGCTATCTCAGTATCTGCCACAATAAACAGAATTTTATCAGACCATTTCATTGGTTGATATTTTTGGAAAAAATTGAATTTTTCTTCAGTCAGTTTTTGTCTGTATGCAAAGACTAATCTGCCAAAGTATTGACATTGTGTTCATCTAAGATAAGGTGAGGCTTTGGGGGAGATTACATTTAAATGCTTGTCATTTATCTGATGGCTGGACTAGGACTTTTCTGTATCATCATATTTGAAAATCAAAGATTGAAGAATATGCGGTTTAGATGACTATCAAGAGCTGTCCGTAAAACAGAATGCTCAACAACTTGAATGCTTGTCAATAGAAATAAATATGGCAATAATTAATTGAAAGCAAAGTAAGTATCTCTTTATTATCAAAATGTACAAGCTATACACCAGAAAACACCATTGAACATAATAAGGAAGAGCAAAAAAGTGTTATAAAACACTTTTAAGTTTTACAACAAATGACATGAAATATGAAAATGGAACTTATCTACTTGAAAAATAAGGAATTAGGGAAGTTTGTAATACTCTTCTCAGCATTGAAACCAAGCAAAATAATGACAGATGACATTATTTGTGATAATATTAACATTTGGTTGAAACTATAGAGTACAAAGACACAAGTGTCATTGTTAGAAAGGTGTCAGATTTAGGTAAAGTTACTCTAGTAGCTAGATCTATTGATAATAAAATAATCTATCTATAGCAGTCTCGGTTACTTCTAGATATCGGCAATTCTCAGATACTGCTGCATTGCACAACCTAAATGTAAAGATATTCATATTTTAAGTGCATGCTCATGTACCTTGAACCTATTTTTCTTCTTTTGATATTTCCTTACCACATACATTTAAACATGGGGAAAAACAAATCTGTCTGAAAGGTATGTATGTTAAACTAGATCCAGTTATATGGTATGGTAAAAGAATGCTTTTAACTGATATTTTTTACCACAAGTAAATGTGTCAATATCTTTGTGCAGATTAGACAAAACATAGACCTACTCCTGAATAACAAACACAGTGGCTTGTCCAAGTTCCATGTAGGTACAAACGCATTTTTACTGTTAGAAATGAACAAAGGCCTACAAAAAATAATAATAGTATTACTGTTGTGCTGCATGCTTTTCAGCAACAATTACATGAACACCTTGTTTGTACCTACATGGAAAACCCCATTTATGTGAGTTCCAGATATCCTCTATTGTTAGAAAATGTGGTTGCAATGTGTCACCTGATTTTCAAATGGTGGGAAGTCCATGTTATTGATAAAACAAGTAACTGGTGTTGGACACAACACATGAATCCCCTACCGGTGAGGTGCATAATTTTTCCATTACCATAGCAACCAGAATTTTGGTCCGAGAAAAAAAACAAAGTGATGTGCAGAATCCCCATACTGCTATCTATTCATATGCCAAGTTTCATAATATTAACTTAAAAGGTTGTTGAATGCGGGATCCAAACATCCAGATGAACAGACAGACGGAGTAAACACTGGTAGGGGACTAAAAAGATATCCAAAAGACTCGACAGAAAATTAATATGTCTGGTGGTCCGGAAACAAAATTCAATACATCTTCAGCATATATATATATATAATCAAAATTTAACACATACAGCATAACAAAACATATTATTTCCATTTAGATATGTAATACTTAGTATTGTATGTTATAATGATGTAGGAAGAAACTATATGACAAATATCACAGTATTGTGATTATGATAATATCTCTATCTCCCCCTTGCTTTACATATACATACCTATATACAGAGAGAGAGAAAAGAGACTGAGTATCTCTATTTATCCTATCATCAGACTCACATCGTGGTATAAACTGCCTATCGAATAAACTTAGCTTTATACTCATTCGTGAAATTTTATATACTCTGACGTCATCGGAACTACTTTCTTGAGTTCAAATGTGTTTTGTGTATTGGGCTCAACCATGTAAGATACTATTCTTTTTAAATATATTTTTTCTTGTCGAGTATTTGAAAGTTGAAAATGCTTAACGCATATGCTTAATAAAAAATTCGAAAAGTTCGTGAATTGTTATAACCGTTTTTTAAATCTTGTGACTACTTAGGTGTGTACGCAGAACGGTTTGTTTGCTTGCACACGCGGAAGAATACTAAAGGGCAGATAGTTGGGAGAATCCAGATTTTTTTTTTTTTTTAATTTAAAATTATCAGATTTTTTAAAAAAAGGTTTTGGATAAAGAATTTCCAAAAAATATATTGAATATATGTAAATATAACAAATATCAAAAGAAAAATTGTAGAATTAAAATATTGCAAAACTTTACCTTGAGTATTAGATAAATAGTTTATACGTATGAATATAATAGTATAGTGCTGTTAATCAAATCAATATACCAAACATGTTAATCCAACATCCTGAATTTTTTTTTTTTTTTTATTGCTTTAAAAAAATATTTATCTAACAAGTCTTTACCTCAAGGCCAAAAAAATTTGATTCAACAACTTTGCCATTTTGTATGCCTGTATTGCTGATTTGTGCAAGTTGAAGTATATTGCCTTAAATTCTGAGTTTTGTAATGATGTAGATAACAACAAAAAAATTAAAAAAAGATGACAAAAAAAAAGTTATTATTATCCTTATGATGGCATTAGCCGAAATGTTGAAGTAATAGCAATAATAATTTTTACTGTGTGTTGTCGTTGATTTTCCCACATTATAAGGATGTGTAACATATTTGTTTGAGAACAGTTTATTGAATGTTTAGTTAGGATTCGTAAAGACTTCACAGGTATACAAGAAAACCCTCCACTGTCTGAAAATACCAGACATTACTTTGGGAACTTCAGTTTCAGGCTTTTTACCTGCAGTTACAATCAACACATTTGTAGATCTGCATAGAAATGAATTTTCTCAAAACATATCAAGTTATATCTTCATTAAGCTTTAAGTATCCGGAATCTCTAGATTTAGGTCTAAGAATAACAAATAAATAAAAATAAACATTTGGACTTCTTTACATATTCTGTAGGTCTATGCCTTAATCTAGAGGACAGAAAAAAACCAATCTCATCCACTTAATAAAATATCTCTACAAGCATCATAATAACGTATAGATTCAATTTCCCCTCTATATATATATCTATGTATAAAATTGATATAATGTATATGTATCTATCTTTAAACATGCAACATGGATACAAAAGGAAATTATGTGTTTACCGAAATAAAGCAAGCCACACTAAATCGCAGGTTCCATCAGAAGATAAATAGTGTTATTAAAAGTTTTCCTCGCAATACACTTTTTAACAGCATCCCATTTCTTATAGAATTTGTAGGAGGGAAACAAACACAATAAAATCAAATATAGAACATCAATAAATCAAACAGAACGATCATGGTGAATGGTTTTGAAGCAGAAGACAACGTGCTTTCAACTGTACTTCGTAGTTTCGGCAAATACTGTATACATATAGTAGAACGCTGCTGTTGACCCCTGCTTAATACGGACGCAAACCAATCTTTTCATGATAAAAAATGGAATGATACGACTATTTCAGATAGAAAGTAAATGGTTTAAAAAACGATTTCATGATAATCCGATAAAAGGGAAATTCTATATGTTTTAAAATAAGCTCGATAAGTTTACACTAGATAACTTACAAAGAGTCCGCCATTTTGTAAAATGAATATTTACGCAATGCACTGTGGGTAAATTTCCTTGGACACGTGGAGTGTCACATGATCACGCCAGTCTCTCGAGTAACGAGGCGTTGTTTCTAATTTTCACCGATTTTCCCCCAATATATGTGCTAACTTGTTGTGAATAAGAAAGTCTTAGTCAGGAGAAATGTCCCTCGGTATCGCAACAGCGCTATATTAGTCCTCGAACCACGGCATCATTGTTTTTCTCTCTGACATATATAGGTCAGGTGACTTAATTTAAGGAGGGGTTAAAATTCATCCCCGTAAACATGCTATCCTTATTACATGTAATGGAAGTCTTTAATCGCCATAAACACAAATATACAGAAATAATATGCTTTTAAGCGTCTAAAGAGCGTTGCTAGACGGCATGAGCGAGTGATATAATTTTATTTAGTTTTTCATGCATGCTCGGACTCGATAATTCACCACATAACACACGGAGCAGCGAGCCGTAACTTGACCAACTGTTACTAGATAATCCCTATCTTCCCATCTTTCCTTTCTTCTTTTCATATACTCATATTCTTCTTCGCCATTAATATTTTTAACAACAGGTCTATATACGGTCCTACTGAATGCCTTCTCACAAAACTCAAGACCCGGGGAGGGGGGTGGGAAGCTGAACATGCAGCCTCAATAATGATATGCATGTTTGCTCTCTTTAACATATTAGGCCTACCCTATCGATATCATCATCAAACAATAACACACTGTTATCAATATCTGACATTGATTTTTTTTATTTGTGTGTGTGTGTGTAGGGGGCGGCTATGTGTATGTTGTAAAATATTTGAGATAAACATATATCCATTTAAGTCTAGTCTATAGTTCTATGCTCTCTCTCTCTCTCTCTCTCAATATTGAAGATAAGTATACTAATTAACAGTGAAACGGAATATTCTTTTATATATATTTAAATCAGCACCATTAACTGAACTGCTCATTAAGAAATGTTAGAGCAAAAAAAAAAAAATAATAATAATAATAATAAGTGTATGTATTGATCAATCATCAAGCTAGTCAGAGCATGTTGCTTTGTTTTGTAATAAACTGAATTCAAATTTACATTTTTGGGAGAATTTCCCATTTTCTAACACTTGAAACAAGAAACGTATATCTCTCCGATAACAGCTAGCCTAGGCTAATGTTCAAGCACATGAGTATATATGGGGTATATGCAACAAAATCGATGTGGCTAGAGTAACCAAATTGCCAAAACGATCGTGCAAAATTATTATAAAGCTATCAGCTAGGTCACATTTGCGTATTATAAGGAACTGGATGTTTTACCGATCTCGTACGAAGTGAACTTTCATGTTAGATTATTAGTCTACAAAGCATTAAATAACCCAAAACCCGATTATATTACCGAACTACTTATAACGTGGGCGATAACAATTATTCGCTGAGGTCTCAAACAAAAAGCAAATTAACGTATGAAAAGCACAGAATTCTTGAAGAAAAATTTTGGACTCAAGGGCGATTCAGTATGCAATGATTTTTCTAGTTGTTTTAAATCGGCAACAAATGGGCAGTCAATTAAAAGGTTGCTTCATCACTATTTCATCCAGTGCATTTAAAGTTACTTATTTGTTCGTTAACGGACTATAAAGCTCAAAATGCATTAAATATGACATAATTATCTTTTTTTAATTGTAATAGTTGACAAACCTAGGTATAAATGTATGAATTAGATTAATTACCCAATCTGACTAAAGTACACGATCTTCCTACGGTAGGTGTAGCGTATATAGAGATGACTTTAGTCAGATTGATTAATTACCATGCCTTTTATGGAGGCATCCATTTGAAATAAATAATGAAAAATTAGTGTATAATGTAAATATGTGTAAACGTTCAAATGTCATATGTGCAATTCGTTTGCTATTAATGTATCAAATATTACGCTTTGTTTTGGGTTTCTGCTTTGAGATTTGAAATACTTTTAATGAAATGTAACCAGACAAATCATCATTTTTTACACCGTTCTCATCATTACTATCATTTTCTGCATTAATATGCAAAGTGATTTCTATGAACAAATGTATAAAACTTTTATATCGTGATATTTTATTTCAGAGAGGCTCGTGTTTACTTACAATGTTCGTTAACTTACTGAGTAAAGATTTTATTCTTATTATTATCTATTATATATCCTCATAATACATGTGCACTGAATTTTTCATATTCTATGGCCTTTCTTTCATGCAGTTGAAGCCCTTATCCCACCATAAGTTATCTAGAATGGATTCCATTGATCTTTTAGCTCACCTTTCGGAATTCCGTTAGGGCCATCGCCTGTAAATGAAATAATCTGAAAATAGAATACACGAAATTACGAAAGTACGATGATGAAAACACGATGACGAAAACGCGAAAGTACGATGACAGAAAAAAAGTGAAATCACGATATATGATGACGAAAACGCGAAAATACGATGATGAAAACGCGAAAGTACGATTACGAAAACGGGAAAGGCGAAAAACACGACGATGAAAGTGCGATATAATATCGTGTTTTGTCATCGTGGTTTCGCGTTTTCGTCATCGAACTTTCGCGTTTTTGCGTTCTAGTCATCGTACTTTCGCGTTTTCGTCATCATACTTTCGTGTTTTCGCGTTTCAGATTATTTTTTTTAATTTTTTTTTCCGAACAAAGAGTCTGTTTTCTACCCATTTTAAATTTATTCTGCGAAAAGTGGACCAAAGAGTTGTCGGGACGACACATATGCCCCCCCCCCCCGCCCCAACCTTAAGCCCCCACCCCTATCAAGTAATACCGTATCTATAGTCCTGACCAATCTATGAAGTGAGATGTGGCAGGTTCTCCGTTGACGGAAAGATTTTCACATTCGAGGTCACTGTGACTTGATTTTACCAAGTGACTCAAAATCAAAGGGGCATTACGTCATGTGTACCAAGCGTCTCGATATTGATTAGAAGCAATTCCTCGAGGTCTGTGACCTTGCCTTTGACAAGTGACCCAAATAACAGGGTCATTATGTCAGATCATCCCTTGAAGTTAGGAATGTGGGCCCATGTGTTCTCCAGTTATTGATCGGAAACGAAGTGGTCTACCGAAGAACGGACGGACCGACATGCCCCCTCTTCTTCGAAGGGGGTGGGGGGCATACTCATCGTCGAATACCTCCGGCTGACTTATTCCGTTTCACTACATGATATCATTATGATCCTATAGATGATCTATCGATCGGTCGTGGGTATTCGACTATGGTGCATAATAAGCTTACATAATAGAAATAAATAACATAACGTTACATATCTATACACAGAACATAAAATAAATAGGCATCAACTCTTAATATTAAAACATATATTCTATGATAATCACACATGCATATTTAGCTGAAAATAATAATAATTAAATGTATGGCAGAGCAGGGACGAATTCCACCAACACTTTTTAGCGCAAAGTAATATTTTAATACTTAGTGGCGAATTTCATTATTCTGGTTTCTCTTTTAAAATACCTGAATATTTCATTTCTTAACAAATATTGCTAGTTTGAAAGGTAATAATTGACTTCAGCTTTGTCATTTACTTGAATATATTATAAAACAAGAATGGTGGAATGTATTTCATTTAAGTATTACTTGGCGCTAAGTACTGTTGGTGGAATTCGAGCCAGTCCCTATATGGCAGTCCATGTTGAGAGAGAGAGAGAGAGAGAGAGAGAGAGAGAGAGAGAAGTATTAACCTGTAGTAGTAGTTGTTGTTGTTGTTGTATAATAAATAAATCAATAAATAAATAACTCTCATCAATTGATGTGTAGTTATGAGGATTTTATATGATGGGATATATCATTTGCGTACACTGTAGTTGTCTACCTTTAATAATTTCACAATAAGCCGTAAAACATAATTATGGTATAAGAATATTTAATATTTAATAAATAAGACGGATATTTCGTTATAGACATAGACTCGTTTTGGCACTGCGCATGCATACTGGAAGGCGAAAGTACGATGATGAAAACACGAAAACATGATTACGAAAAAGTGAACGTACAATGCGAAAACATGAAAACACGATAAAGAAAACACGAAATTATATCGCATGTTCATCATTGTGTTTTCGCGTTTTCGTCAACGTACTTTCGCGTTTTCGTCACGATTTCGTGTTTTCGCGCTTAAGATTCCTCCATTCATAGGCGAATATGTAGATGGTCGGAATTCCGTACTTCTGCTCAATGTAAGCTATTGGGATCGTCATGTCGTCAACAATTTCCTTTAAAGCAGTTCGTTCACAGTTGATCGGCAGAAAATTAAATAGAATAAAAAAAAATATACTTCCCGTTATTAATGTTGGTGATTTTTTTGTTTTCTGACAAATAAACTCTGCTTGTGTAGAAACGAATATTTCAATCGTATTGATTACCTGGCGAAAGACCAGCCAGTGATGGTCTAAACTATCATTGGATGGAATAGACCATTTCACTCCGAAATGAGACGTAAATCTACGTATATCAACAAGCACTTCCCTTAATCTACATACTGGTGTATAATTCCACGCATTGTTCAATGGGTTTGAGATTTTTTCCCCAGCCACTGATTGGTCAATTTAAATCAGTGATCATATCGGGTATTGCTGATCATCTGGTGAAATGGTCAATTTCGCCAAGTAATCAATATAATTGAAGAAAAAAAAATCGTTCTAGTGATGCGGTGGTTAAGTTAGTTTGGATGTATGATGTTTGAGCCAAAGAGACGGCGCAGTTCCATGAGAAATGGCACTGATAAGGCATCGGTATTGGTCCGTTGAACGTTCAATGATGTATCGGGAAAGCTCCGAGGGACCTTCTCTGATGATCGACGAAGGTGCCCCGGAGCTTTACTGAATTTGAGACATCATCGTGGAATTATGACTTGACTTGACTATTTGAGTTTACCGTCGCTTCGACAGAATTTCAGCGATATAGCGACGTCCAGCTAATTACAGGTGGAGGAAGACCGCAAATGCACGGATCCATCCGGGTAGAACCACCGACCTACTGCAAGCCAGCTGAAAGGCTTCCTCACATTAAAATCCGAATGACCCTACCGGGATTCGAAGCCACGCGGTGAGGGGCTGAGTTAGTGTTAAAGTCAGCGACTTTACCCTCTCGGCCACGGAGGCCTCTCGTGGGATTATCCCCTTGGATAAGGGGACACATTTTTGAGTACTTGCGAACCTTCTTAGGTGTCTCGGGGAATATTATGAGAATTTGAAGGTGTAATTAAGAAAGAGAATCAAAGGAGACTTTTCGGGGCTTATGAGAATGCCAAATCAATAGCAGTAGTAAGGACGTCGCTTTACGTGTAAACAAACTTGACCTACTTTCTAGGTAGGCGCCATTTTGTTTCTATTTATAGTAACTCATTTACATATAAGCATTTAAGGGTAGTGCGCATGTGCGGAGGCCATATTGATTTTCTAGCATCTAATTTTAGAATGACATCATGAGCTATATTTAGAAATGACATCATGATCTATAATTAGAATGACATCCTGATCTATATTTAGAATGACATCATGATCTATAGTTAGAAATGACATCATGATCTATATTTAGAATGACATATGATCTATAGTTAGAAATGACATCAATGTACAATTGACTTTCCTAGGGCTAAGGAGATTGAGGGTCAAGTCTTAGGCGGAAACACATGGTAAACACAAAAGTACATGAGATACAACAGAGGTATTGATAGTCCCAATGATATACAGAGCTGACTTGTATATTCAGTTATAAGGCTTAATCACGGACATTGAGGGTCAGGTCCTCAGCCTTAGACGGGGACTATACAAAATCTTAAATCAATAATGTTATCAACATATGATCATCATACAATAAACATACAATATATAAAACTATATCAAATAATATTTAGAAAAAAATAATAACGACATTACTTACGATGTGAACAGCTCCACGTTCTGTTATAAAATGAACTCAACACTCATGTTTTACGTGTAATCTGCCGTTTATGGTCATAATACTTCCGGAAACTATATTTAGAAATGTATTTAGCACTGTACAACTAGAATAAACCAGAATTAACCAGTTGTTATCTAAAATTAACTATGATTTTGATCAACAACCAATCAGAATAGAGAGCGATGACGTTATGTTTAAAAATAAAGTCAATATTGGAACGCATTTTTTGAACATGCCTGTACACGTTACTTCAACGCAAAACGGAAATAAAGATCAAATTTTCAGAATTCAGACCTGGGTGGAACACAATTTTTGAACATGTC
>CM037777.1:72270405-72320405 GCA_021229015.1 Solen grandis
GGGTAATTTCAAGACTGGTTGGCCTAGTGTCGGGATAATGTGACTGGGTATCATGCCACATGTCTATGGCGTGATACTGCAGTATGACAGCACTATATCTGTCTTAAGTAGACATCATCTCCAAATGACTGAAATAATGTTAGTGAGGTATAAAACCCAATGAAGAAACAACTTAAAATTAACATCAGATGTTTACACATAAAACTTTGAAAGCAGCTGAGTGCTACCAGCTCATTTTCTATCTTGTTTTACTGAAATAAATATTACTAACAACTAATGATTTACTTTAAGACAGTTATTTACTCTTTGATGTTAGTAGTACTCTCCTTATTTTGAAATGAATATGTAGGAGATAGTTTATGGTATTGATAATTATGGAGACAGATTTATAAAATGACAAAATTGTTATTATTAGATATCTGTGATTTTCAGTCGAAGGCCAAACATCATGCTGTAGCAACTAAACTGGATAAAGTATTCCAGTTCTCAGGAAAACCTTTCATTGTTTCGTAAGTATAGTCTCTTTTCTTTGATGGTCTGTTATTCTGAAGTTATGAAACCAGAATATCTTGATGGAAAAAAATGAATATGACCCGAGTTAAAACTGTGTAAAACTATCTACTTCTTTTAATCCATCATCTTAAAGATTTCATAAAATACAGTTAACAATACATTTCATGATACATTGGATCTCGTTTAGCAGTATGCTTTTCTAAACAGCCGCTTTTTCTGGTCCATTTTAACTGGTAGTGTAAGTCAGGTTTTACTGCAAATACATTCAGCCAAATTTACTGTAATAGATTTTACAGTTGCAAGGTTTTCATTGGAAAAAAAATGGTTATCAGTTTTGAGAAGGTAGAATCCCAATGGCCTATTTTGTTTTAATGGGGTTGATGGCATTTTTAGTTACCTGATCTGGGTCTTCCCTGTTTGCCAGTGTTAAAATAAGTCTAGTAAAGGGTTAATATTACAGTTTGTTACCCTGTCTTTATTTTACCTTTAGTGTATTTTTTGTATGTATTGCAGATATGAAGTGAAGTTCCAGAATGGAATCGACTGTGGTGGGGCCTACATCAAACTTTTGTCCAAATCCAACAAAGTGGATCTGGTAAATACATTCCACTTCTCAGTAACAGATAGACTTAAAGCTTATCATATCAGTATCAGAGTTTTATCTGTAGACATTTTTTTACAAGCATGTTATCCAGAACAACATTGCAGCAGGAAAAAAATGATTTTAACATTTCAAAACAAACTTAAACTTAACATAATATTTCTGATTTATTCCTTTAATTATTACTTAGGGCCTCCATGGCTGAGAGGGTAAAGTCGCTGACTTTGACTCTCACTTAGCCCCTCACAGTGTGGGATCAAATCCCAGCAGGGTCATTGGGATTTTCATGTGAGGAAGTTGTCCAGCTGGCTTGCGGTAGGTCGGTGGTTCTACCTGGATGCCTCCATGCATTCTGGGTCTTCCTTCACCTTTAATTAGCTGGACGTTACTGTATGACTGAAATACTGTCGAAGCGACGGTAAACTTAAATAGTCATGTCAATTATTACTTATATAGCAAAGTAGTGTTTTTTCCCTCTCCCCAGAACAAATATATTTTCATTTCCCTATTGCTTGAATGTTCCTAGTTAGTAAGTTAGTAATATTTGAGTGTAATATCTCTAAGACTATTTGGGGAATCGGTAACCACATTTGTTCAAGCGCATCGTTATTATATACTAAAGATGGTTAAAAACTGAGCAATCATGTTTTCAGAAAGCATTCCATGACAAGACACCTTACTCAGTCATGTTTGGACCTGACAAGTGTGGACTAGACTACAAGGTAAGTCAGTCAGGTGTCACCTGGGTTGTTATGATACATTCCTTATCTCCATTGTTACAACCCAGCAAAACTTTGTTTTTAGGGGTATTAAAGAAAAACATTTTGTAACCTGTAAATCCAGTCAGCTTGTCTTTAGATCTTATTTCTTTGATGATGGCATGTTTTTTTCTTGCCACTCACATTATGGCAAACTTTTGGGGTGTACTTCTATAGTGTGATTTACATTATATTCTAAGGGCATAGTTGGGGGAAAGTTATCCCAAACAGCTATTAGTGCGAGAATTACTGACAACCACAAAACACGTAACATTCTTCATTTTTCGAATCTAATTTGAGTACTAACAGAACATGGTATTTAACCCCATAAATGTAGTATCCTAAATCTGTTTTCTTGGAAAATCCACTGGGGATGGGGGGGGGGGGGGTGAATGTCAGAATGCTGACCAATTTGAATTCTATGGCACTAGGGGATGATTTTAAAAAATAAACAGCTTTCACATATCTGAATATTTCTGAAGAAATCCATTTCCAAGTGCAATATAAACATGTTTTCTGTACTAATGCAATGGCTGGTTTAGTAAATGGTTGATAAAATCTTAGGCTGCTATAGATGGAAATGATATTGGTATATCAATAATACTTTATTGTTGATTGATATTATGTTTAGAATATTATTGATATTTTTGGCAAGAAAAGAAATTGAGTATGGAAGTTTTGTGATCAGAAACAGAAGAGCTGTCATCATAAAGTTGGTTTAAAACACTTAAAAGTCTTTAATTCCTGGTGCTCAATAACCTGTGTGAGACTGCTTTAAGCACTTGCATGGGGCAAATATGAATTTTTAACAGAACCCACTCAAGTTATCAATCTAAATGTTCATTATTTCTTCTTCAGCTTCATTTTATATTCCGCCACAAAAATCCAAAAACTGGAGAATATGAGGAGAAACACGCTAAGAAACCTGCAGGAAGTCTGGACAAATACTTCACGGACAAGAAGACACACGTATACTCCCTCTGTAAGTACCGGTTATGTGCTTCCATAGTCACAATTGAACATCACAGTTCTTAAAGCTTTATGTATGTATGTATGATTGTAATATAGGGTTTTAACTAGTTTTCTTAAACCTCAATAACAAAAATTTAAATGCTAAGGACCTGTATCCATTCATTTGTAGTTAATATTCTATTCTTAACATGTTATTTTTCAGTTATCAATCCTGACAACTCATTTGAAATCTCTGTTGACAGTAAAGTGGTCAACTCTGGAAACCTGCTGGAAGATGTCAGGTAAAAACGTGCAATAATATATCTTAGAATTTAGTTATTAATTAATTAATGTTGAGCAAATATGCATTTATCATGATTACAATCTGGTTAAATATTTGGCTTTTACATTTTATACCATGCATAAATGTGTAATATATTAATGTTAACTATGATTGTACATGCTTTAATGTAAACTTACCTTTCAGAATATGTCTGTTATTCAAAGCTTAAAGACTATATTGTGTATTGATTGCACATTTTGTATAATGTACAATACAATATTTGGTTGGTAAAGGCAGGGGCTAGGGATCCTGTAACAGCTGTGGATTTGATATTGTTTTGATGTCCGTTATTACATATCAAAGATACTTATCATTATTTTAGCATTTTTATTTTCACAAGTGTATTTGAAAAATAAATGTTTTGAAATCACTTATAATATTTATAATTTAAACAGTGCATACACATTCACATTTTGAGATTGACTATTCAAAGAATAATGGTAGCTTCCTACCCACCTGAGCACCTTGGTATCAGTGTTTCTGTAATGCCTTGGTCAAAGTTTTGCATGCACCTTACTGTCATGCATATTTCTTTGTGACCAGCTGTGCTTATTGATTAGATACGTAACTAAGGTGTCCCTCCACCTGTATATAGCTGGACGTCACTTATGGCTGGGTTATGATTAACTCCAAAACAATGGTCAGTGATAGACAGTGACATTGAAGTGGTCAGATTCTCTCTTACCACACCTCAACTCTGCCTAAGTCTGTCAGTATCCTAGAACCATCACATAGTATATAGTATTCTAACACATTCAGTGAATCTTGTGAACATTTCAGTCCACCAGTGAACCCTCCTAAGGAGATTGACGATCCAGAGGACAAGAAGCCAGAAGACTGGGATGAGAGGGAAAAGTGAGTTGTTGGGATACCTTCAGATTATAGGGATAGTTGTGGTCATCTGTCTGGTACCTTATAGATGGGATATTTCTACTTTTAATAGGAATTTTAATTTTACGGGTGATATTGTTGATAAATATTAAAGTAATATTAAATGTGATACTGAAACATCAAGGAACACTGTCTTTCATTGAGGCATAATTTTGTTCTAATTATTATAGAAATATATCTCAGGATGTTTGGTTTTGTATTTTGCAAGCATAAAAGCTTGGGGTACATACAGGAATTATCATACTGGTATTTGTCTATCTTCCATCCTGCTTTGGCATCAAGGTTGTAACCCTTAAAGATAAAACTTCTCACAGAGGTTGCTACGAAATGAATAGTGTTAAATGAACTTTACACAAAGTTGTTTCATCAAGGTCAAGGTTTTAAACTAAACAATTAAAATTGTGTCCATCCCATAACATTGACTATAAAGCTCATACTAGACACAAAGGTTCCAATTGACCAAATGGTGTTTCATGACCTTAATCTAAGGTTATTTGCACAAGGTTAAGTTATAGGCTGAGTAATTTTAAAATTTGTGTCCTTCCTATGTCTTTGTAACCTCTTGACATTAAAATCTCTTGGATGCTCATGATTAGTTTGGATCTTGACACAAAATCATTTATTCATTGTTATTGTCACAATTACTGGTCTTCTTAACTTTTTGAAATTTGAAGCTTGTATTCAACTGTAGGTTTGTTTATAAAGGATCTTTTGCTCAACATGAAGTTCCAAGGCCTTCATATATGTATTTGTTATGTATCTACAGCCCAATTTCTGTTGTTCCCTATACCAGAGATCAGTGTTTGAATAATCCAGATAAAGACTTTTACAAAGGCATGGACAACCCAGCAACTTCATATCAACAAATTTGTGTAAAGTTGTGTAAAAATTAGTTACAATGTCAAAAATATATTGAAAATATGAATACAGTAAAACCTCGCTATTAAGACCACCTTCTGTTCCATTGAAAAGTGGTCTTAATAGTGAGGTGGTCTTATTAGTGAAACATAACCAAATTCTCATGTTCATGTTCGTTTTTCGGCCTTGCACACCCACTCCTATGTATATCTTTGTGTGCATGTGTGAATGTTGTTTATATTTTACATTTTCTGTATGTATGTTCTTTGTATGTACATTTTTATATAAAATAGAATCTCTCCCTCTCTCTTTCTCTCTCTCTTTCTGCTTAAGAGTCAATTCTCTACGCTTCCCCATGGTTATGCTGTGGTTACTAATGCAAGTTTGAAGTGTGCATACTCTTATAAGTGATGGTTAAGTTCAGTTCATCAGTTTGAAAAAAACTTAAAAAATAACTGCTAATTAATGATTTGCGTGATTAATTCAATAACTAATCCACTCACCTATGACGAAAATGAAAACAACGATTATATCAAAGGATCCGATGTGTTTCTGTTTTTATTGACATTCAATCGTTCATAATTGCCATGCAATCTCTTTTCTTCAGTTTTCTGAAAATCCACTGTACCCTCATTCATGTCTAATTAGGGACAATTAATGACTATCCACACTTTTTCCCCTTTCACACATAACGTATCACTTGACAGTTTGTGTACCCAATTTATGGCACCTTTTCCAGTTTACGACACCGTAAAGCGGTATTTGACACCCAGTGTATTGTACTGCACTATACACAAAATATTGTTCTATCGCCGCAGGCCGAATTTTTTATGGTCTTCCAAGTGGATTAAGAATAAGAGGAATATGGTAAGTTTTGTCCAGCATCAGTGGTCGTAATGGTGGAATAGCGAGGTGGTCGTTATTGTGAAACAAACGACCATTGAATTAATACATTAAAATATTTGGTTCCAAAAAAATATGGTCGGTATAGCGAGTTGGTCTTAATTCCGAGGTGGTCGGAAAGCGAGGTTTTACTGTATTCATAAACTTTGAACAGTTACACATTAAAGTGATATAGTCGAAGATGTAAGGTTTAACAAGCAGCTACATTTGTCTCAACAATAGATTCTTGCAGCATCTCCAATACTGAGCATACCTGCATGATCTATTTTTAGCTACTGATAATAATGCTGGAAATGTGTTGCATCGAAATAAGCGTGGACAATACCAAAAATATACACCTTTATACAGGTATTATGATTACATGTCTGATAGATCGTTATGTTGGCATTGGTTGTCCATCTGTCCCATTGCAAATTTGTGTGCCTGTAATATGTGTTTGCATTCATTTGATTTTTGACAAGAGTTTTGGCCCTTGGATTTAAATTTCTTATCATTAGGTTTTTACAGATGTTTTATATAATTATATTCTTAGAGATTGTGAAAATATATTTTGGTTGGTAGGTTTTTTATGACAAGTTTACAAACCTAGATTACATTTCCTTTACAGAAACTCAGCCCTTGAAATGAGAAAATACTTGCAGTAAATTCAGACGTTAATGTTGTATCAGCACATCCATTTTTTTAGCACACCTTAGCACGAAGTGCTCAGGTGAGGTATTGTGATCAGTCTTTGTCTAGTGTCCGTCGTGCGCCATCAACTTTTGCTTTAAATGACATCTCCAAAACCACTGAGCAGATTTTGATGAAATTTTACAGGCAAGATCGTTGGGTGATACTGCACAAAAATAGCTAAAATCTTTCCAGTCTGCCAACCAAGATGGCCACCAGAGCTAAAAATAGAAAATCTTTAAACATCTTCTACACCGCTCAGCAGATTTTAATGAAATTTTACAGGGATGATCCTTAGGTGGTTCTGATCAAAATTAGCTTGAAACATTGCAATCCTCCAACCAAAATGGCCGCCAGAGTTAAAAATAACTTCTTCTTCACGGCTGAGCAGATTTTGATGAAACTTTACAGAAATGATCTTTAGGTGGTACTGAACAAAAATAGCTCAAATGTTTAGGTCTGCCTACCAAGATGGCCACCAGAACTAAAAATTAATAAAATTTAAATATTATATATTTTTGTAATGTGTATATTTTTTTCCTTCCTTAAGCATTTTCTCTCTAGCAGTTGAATTCAGATGAGTGATTTTGGGCCATGATGGTCCTCTTGTTTTATTAAGCTTTATTTGTACATGTTTTTATTGTTTTCAGGATTGAAGATCCAGATTCCAAAAAGCCAGATGATTGGTGAGTAATTTGTTTTGTATCAGTCATTCAGTAGACTTTAATCTTGATTGGTTACACTTCTTAAGTCAAGACCTCATGTTGTATTGAGAGTTGGATATTTTTTAATTGTTGGAAAAAAAAGTAATTTAGCAGCAGCTAGTATTAGTTTTAAACCTGCGTATAAGGCTCATCATAATTTTCAGGGTAACTTATTTGAAAAAAAAAAATCACTTATCGTATCGTATACGGCAAAAACTTGTTTTGAAATTTGTGTCGTCGTACATTTTGACAGACTGAAAGCTATCCATAAGTCACCTGGCTAATCATACGGTGAACCATTTAATTTACACATGGCATTAGAATACCGTTACATTAACGAGGGGATAGGATAAAGGTGTCACATTTTCATAACAGGACATTACTCAACCGTGTCCCTGCATTCTAAATAACATTGGGGATCATTGTCACCTGTCAAAATTCTCCCAACTCACAACATTAGGTAACAATTGCCATCTGTCAAGCTTTTCCTGTACATCATAAGGTCCCTTAAAATAAACTTATTTGTTTATATTGAAAATGGCTTCCATCAAGTTGTTTCAGTTTCTTTTGATCATTTTATCATGAAATATATACTAGTAGGATAACTAATAAGAACAAAAGCAGTAACCTGGTATTGTTTATCATGGTTTCGTATAGACTTTGTGGCATATTATCGTATTCATTGGCTTTCAGTATATCCATTTTCTGAGATTGTATACCAGTAAATTTCACTTCTCGGTTATTGAAAAAAGAAACCTGAAAGGCTGTATATAATCATATAAGGGGGGCCCCCCCCCACCCATATACCTGAATTATCTGGAAAAACAGTACGCCTAATCTGCCAGTGTATATGGTGCTCAAGTGTGATAGCTTTGTTTTTAGCTCACCTGAGCACAACGTGCTCATGGTGAGCTTTTGTGATCGCCTTTTGTACGTCGTCCGTGCGTGCGTGCGTCCGTCCGTCGTCAACAATTTGCTTTAAACAACATCTCCTCATGAACCGCTGAAGGGATTTTGACCAAACTTCACAGGAATCATCCTTATGATGCCCTCTATCAAAGTTGTACAAATTATTCAGATTGGTTAAAAAAGTAGGTCACAGGAGCTAAAAATAGATTTTAAAAATGCAAACTTTGAAAATCTTCTTCTGCAAAACTGCAAGGCCTAGAGCTTAGATATTTGGTATGTAGCATCATCTTATGGGCCATTACCAAGATTGTACAAATCATAGCCCTACGGTGATAAATGCCCCCGCACCAGGGGTCACTTGTTTTACATAGAGTTATATAGGAAAATCTTTAAAAATCTTCTTCTATGAATCCATAAGGCCTAGAGCTTAGATATTTGGTATGTAGCATCATCTAATGGTTCATGACCAAGATTGTTCAAATCATAGCCTTATGGTGATAAATGCCCCTGCACCAGGGGTCACTTGTTTTACATAGAGTTATATAGGAAAATCTTTAAAAATCTTCTTCTATGAATCCATAAGGCCTAGAGATTAGATATTTGGTATGTAGCATCATCTTATGGTTCATTACCAAGATTGTACAAATCATGACCCTATGGTGATAAATGCCCCCGCACTATGGGTCACTTGTTTTACATAAGAGTTATATAGGAAAATCTTTAAAAATCTTCTTCTATGAATCCATAAGGCCTAGAGCTTAGATATTTGGTATGTAGCATCATCTTATGGTTCATTACCAAGATTGTTCAAATCATAACCCTATGGTGATAAATGCCCCCGCACCAGGGGTCACTTGTTTTACATAGATTTATATAGGAAAATCTTTAAAAATCTTCTTCTATGAATCCATAAGTCCTAGAGCTTAGATATTTCATATGTAGCATCATCTAATGGTTCATGACCAAGATTGTTCAAATCATAGCCAAACGGTGATAAATGCCCCCGCAATAGGGGTCACTTGTTTTACATAGAGTTATATAGGAAAATCTTTAAAAGTCTTCTATGAATCCATAAGGCCTAGAGATTAGATATTTGGTATGTAGCATCATCTTATGGTTCATTACCAAGATTGTACAAAACAGGACCTTATGGTGATAAATGCCCCTGCACCAGGGGTCACTTGTTTTTCATAGAGTTATATAGGAAAATCTTTAAAAAAATCTTCTACTATGAATCCATAAGGCCTATAGCTTAGAGTTTTGGTATGTAGCATCATCTAATGGTTCATTATCAAGATTTTCAAAATGGTGGCCCTTTGGAGATAAATGACCCCGCACTAAGTCTTCTCCTCTGAAACTATAAGGCCCAGTGCTTATATATTTGGTGTGTAGTATTGTCAGGGCTAAAATGTTTAAGATTGAGTTATATCAGAATTCTTGTCTGTTTAAAAACCTTGTAATCAGTTGTAGCAATGGTACTTAGGTGAGCGTTTCAGGGCCATCATGGCCCTCTTGTTTTATTTAGATAATTTATTTTTTATTTAGATGTTAATTATCACTTTGATGAAATTACTGTCTCTCTCTCTGGTATTGAGGAATCAGCAACTTACCTGTCATTAAGTCTGATAGATTATGATTTCAAAATTATCAAAACTATTGAAGGAAATATAACTGAAATCATAAAAATATATAAAAAACTTCTTTAAAAGATAAAATTGGATACATACTTAGTGACAGGTCTCGATGACCATGTTTTAGAGTGTCGGCCCTGGAATCTGGTTGTCGTGGGTTCAATGCTTGGTCGCAATGTACCAAAGTCATAAAAAATGATACTGGTAAAGCTCTCCTGTTTACTGCTGAGCATATAAGGGTGGTTTCACTATATCTGTCTCAAGTAGACATAGTGATAGTCTCCAAATGACAAATACTATTGGTGGCCCGTTAAACCTAATAAATAATATATACACTAAGTTCATTTATAAATAGTTATAAATAGTTGACTAAAATGGCCTCATCTCTTGATTGGCTGCTTAAACCAGGGTTGATTGACTGTAGGTTAGACAAGAGTTCTGTATGGTTTACAGGGATGAGGATCAGCCTGCAGAGATCTTGGACGAGGATGCAGTGAAGCCTGATGGCTGGCTGGATGACGAGGAGGGTCTGATCCCCGACCCTGATGCTGACAAACCAGAGGACTGGGATGATGAGATGGACGGGGAATGGGAAGCACCACTCATTGGTAACAATACCTTGATATGGGTCCATTATTTGTTAAAATACACTGAACAGTACAGTGGTATTGTTCTATAATTTGTAAAATTACAGTGGTATTGTTCTATAATTTGTAACAGTACAGTGGTATTGTTCTATAATTTGTAACAGTGCAGTGATATGGTTCTGTAATTTGTAACAGTACAGTGATATGGTTCTGTAATTTTTTAACAGTACTGTGATATGGTTCTGTAATTTTTTAACAGTACAGTGATATGGTTCTGTAATTTGTAACAGTACAGTGATATGGTTCTGTAATTTGTAACAGTACAGTGATATGGTTCTGTAATTTGTAACAGTGCAGTGATATGGTTCGGTAATTTGTAACAGTACAGTGATATGGTTCTGTAATTTGTAACAGTACAGTGATATGGTTCTGTAATTTGTAACAGTACAGTGATATGGTTCTGTAATTTGTAACAGTACAGTGATATGGTTCTGTAATTTGTAACAGTACAGTGATATTCAGAGGTGACTGTTGATACAGGTTTGACTACACACATGTACATTAACAAAATAAAAACACAGCTGATGAATACAGTGAATGGGTTGATGCAGTCGTGGTGCAGTATTATATAGTGCTAGGTTGAAATTATATAAAGCTTGTTATGAAATGCTGGGCTTTGTGTTATTTGATAAGATGTTAACCATTTTTTACAACTGTAAAAAATACATTCATGTAAGGCGTGAAATCCAAATGTTGGAAAAGTTAGAAGAATACTATATTTGTAGACAACCCAGCCTGTAAAGATGCCCCAGGCTGTGGGGAGTGGACCCAGCCAATGAAGGCCAACCCCCTCTACAAGGGCAAATGGGTGCCGCCCATGATTGACAATCCCAACTATAAGGTAAATCTGATGTTTCCATATCAAAAGTTTGTGTCATGCCAACATTCCTATTAATGTAGGGAATGTGGCCCCAAGTCTTGTAACCTTTTGAATCCTTTAGAAACTTCTACAAATTTAATCACTTATGAAATATTATAACTCTAATAATAAATCATAAAAAAATAGGATGAACTTTTGTGGTCACCACCAGCATCAGTGTTTGCGTCCTGAGAAATGTTAAGGTAGAGTTTAACATTGCCTTCATCACCAAATTTTACTTAATGGATGTCCCTCACTCCTCACATGTGTTTACAATCATCAGCCAAACCAATAGAAACACAAATAATTTTGCATATTTATGGCCTTTTTTGGCTTTGAACAAAATATATAAGTTCTGTTTAACATATATCTCCAATATCAATCAAGGAAAAAAGATATGTTAGTACTTGTGTAACCTTGTCCATGTTTCCACTATTGCTCTGTTTATGTTAAACTTCACACATTTATTGTCATTGGAAAAATAGCAGAGATGAAAACAGTTACTCTTTTATGCTTGTGACCATATTTGCTACTGATTGGTTTAAAATAAATGTTAGGATTCTGTATAACATTGTCACATTTCTTCTGGACGATAATAACTATTTGTTGAGATTGTAAGTGCATGTTTTTATCTTAGTAACAACAGAAGAGAGTAGATTGAAGTTCCATACCTGTGTTGTGGGCCATTATCTCAAGTCACTGGCCATGTTTCATAACTCTGACTTATCATTTTGACATTAATATGACTCTCTGTGTCACCTGCTGTAAGGGATCTTTTTTCCGTTGTCTGTCTGTCACACTTTTTCCATCACGCTTCAGCAGGTGGCAAGTGTTCCAAAGAACACTCTTGTGATTGACATTCACAACACATAATGGATTATTTATACTATCTACCAGTTTAAATAGTCAAGCATGCTGTCATGAGACAGCTCTAGGTTTGTGACTACTTAAACTGAATTCTAAATAGTCCCTCTGAAGAAGATAAAAATGTTATATTTCACATTTTAGGGAATTTGGAAGCCGAAACGAATTGAAAACCCTGATTTCTTTGAGGACCTTGAGCCGTACAAGATGACATCTGTTGTAAGTATGGGTTTCAAATGATTTTTAGGCTGCACTGAAGTGTTTAGGGCTATAAACTATCCTGTATCAGTCATTAGCATGTGGAGAATAGTGTAGCCCATGTTTTTATCTTTTCCAAAACGGTCCCAGACAATGAACTGGTAAAGCAAGCAGAAAAGTTCCTCTTTTGTGAAGTCAATTGCATAAATAGGAAATTAAATTGTAAGAAAAGGTAAATAGAACATGATGAAAAATTGTCAGTAAATAGCAGTAAGTGGACATTGAGATGTCTTAATATGGTTTATGACTGAGTTAAAATCCTAAGGAAATTATAGGAAAGCAAATGCTTTAATAATGAAAGATAAAACATATTTCTATAGTCTGTATTTGCAGATACTGCCTTATGTGAAAAGACTATCCAAAATGTATCTTTGCCTTAATTGAAATTCAAATTAATTTGTATATTATATATACTTAACAGGAAGCTCTCGGTCTAGAACTGTGGTCAATGAATGATGACATTGTGTTTGACAACTTCCTTGTGACGGACGATCGCGAGGTCTATGCTAGCTGGGTGGAGCAGACATGGGAACGCAAGAATGCAGCAGAGCTTGCAGCGTCCGGGGTAAAGTCACTATTCAGGGTGCCTCTATCTGGCCCTCATTGTGAATACACTGACCTCTAGATCCCAGGTCTAGAAGTTGTGTACTTGTCGGAGACAAGATTCTTCTTTGCCTGGTCCTTCCTAAGAACTGTCAGGTTGGGTGTATGGTGTAACAGTTGGTTTCTCAATCCTTGGAGGGAAATCAAATCAGTTTATGTCAACACGCAACAGTGATGCTTCCTGAAATTTACTCATCAGTAAATCCAAATGACCTAACCTACTGTCAAGTATAGTACCAGGTACCAGGTGGGGCCTCCGTGGCAGAGAGGGTAAAGTCGCTGACTTTAACACTCACTCAGCCCCTCACCGCATGGGTTCGAATCCTGGCTGGGCCATTCGGATTTTCATGTGAGGAAGCCTTCCAGCTGGCTTGGGGTAGGTCGGTGGTTCTTCCCGGATGCCTGTAATTAGCTGGACGTCGCTATATGACTGAAATACTGTCGAAGCGACGGTAAACTCAAAAAGTCAAGTCAAGTCAGTACCAGGTACAACACTATCCAGGTCTGGGATGGAACCAATGTTGCATTGTTAGCAATGTATGTAGCCACTGTTACATGTGCACCCAACGTTTACTATGGTTTCTTAAAGTTGTTAGTAACTGGAGAAAATATTAAAGATAATATTAGTACTGACAGAAATGATGATTATATTTACTGCTGACATTCTAAAATCAGGAACTTATGGAAAAGGAACAATATTAACAAATCAGTTTACTGATAAATGAAGCTTTGCTGAGTTGATGATTTTCATTAGTAAGATAGCCCTATTTAGGTACTTTCAATTTGTTTAAAGTCACATGGTCACTGGTAAAGCAAACCTCATCAGGATTCAGTTTCATTGATTCATTAGAAGTTAGATTGTAGTCTTTCACGAGAGGATGACACATCTAAATGCATAGTTGTTGGATTTTCAAGGTTATAATGACATCGAGGAACATACATTTCTCTGTCAGCATAACATATAAATCTGCACTTCATGCTCAGGATAAGCTAATAGGATCACTGAATGTCTTTAAGCCATCTGTCATTCACAGTTGGTTTATTCTTTTAGTACCTTAGCACGAGGTGCTCATATCACTATTATGATCACCCTGTCAACAATTTGCTCCAAACGACCTCTCCTTTGAATGAAATTGAGCAGAAATTGATAATTTAGAAGCTTTGATATTCTTTTGATGTTTTTCAACCTTATATTACAACATTACACATTGCATTTTCTTTAATTATGTTAATTGATTTCAAATATATATACCTTAGTTTCTGGACAACAGAACTACTCAGCAAGTAAATATTGTGGAATCATGAATTTTCTTGGGGGACAAATTTTTGTTGATTTCATGGATGACTTTATCCATGAATATTTATCCCCAAGAGAGTCTTTCATTTCATAGAATTCAGGTTTTCTAGAACATGGTTCCATGAATATATGTACCAACGAAATTGATTTAATCACAGATTCCAAGAAATTTAATGTCAACGAATATTGATGACTTTACAGTACAACCAAAATATGACAACTGGTTAAGATGATTGTTTAAATATTCTATATATAATTTTGACTGATGTAATGTCTATATGTCTGGCAGCATGGAGCCCTGGTACAGGGCGTACTGGATGTGACCAGGGACCGGCCCTGGTTGTGGGCCGTCTTCCTTATTGTTATTGTCCTGCCCATCGTCCTTGTCATAGCATACTGCTGTATGCCTAAACACGAGGTGAGATGACCAACTCCACCACTCTGGTGGCATGGACCTGTGTTTGCATGTAGAAGTTGGAGCCATAACCAACTCAAGGCAGCTTATCAAAGTATTTCCTCACTAAATGGTATCTACTGAGAGTATCACATTGTGATAGAATATTAAATGTATTTAACTGAAACACTGGAATGTTATGTTTAAGTGTAGCACATATGCTGATTTTGAGAGGGACAAATCACAATGGTATTGCTGCTTTGAATTTGATATGGATCTTTATGTTCAGTTATATTTTATTTTGTAGAATAGCAGTTGTTGTCTTTTATTAGTTTTTACTTCAGAACATGCCACTTTACATACCTTGCTACTGATAACACTGACTTTACCACAGAGATCATGAAAAATGAAGGTGTAATTATTATCCAATTGAAAATGATATCTAATAACTAATTAAGGAAAATGCTGGTCACTAGGAAAATGGTAGATATAATTTTAAAATGTTGAGAAATCTGAAGGTATTGGTATGTAACTTGTTTGAACATGTTCTGAGACGGTACTGCATGTGCTGATAGTGTCGTGTGAACAGTAGCAGGGTCAGTAAAGTGGTGTGGTCAGTGGGTGTTGTTTTGCACTGGACATGACTTGTGTCTCTCCCGACAGCTGGGTATCTTGGGGACCCTCACTGGAGCAGCAAAGGAGCGTCCCTGGCTGTACGCTGTGTATGTGGTGGTCCTGCTGCTACCTGTGGTCCTCCTGTCCATCTGTCTGTGTCCCCGCTCTGGGCCCGTCAAGGTAACATAACTCACCCTGCCTCAGTCTTGTCTGCAAAAGTTAACACTCTTCATGTGTCGACAGATTAACACAGTTGTTGAACTTTCTGGGGATTTTATTGTGTTGTCTTTATTCATATCTTATTTGCTTTGAGGTTGAGTGAGGGCTAAATGTATGTTCCTAATATCAGTAGACTTGAACCTTCTTTAACATTTATCATATAATACATTCGAAACTAGCTGTTTTCTGTGTTTTGATTTGAAGTTTACAAGTATCTAATTAAGCTTGTGTGTACACAGTGGTGTATAAATAGGATGGCCCCCTCTCTCTCACACACAAAAGGCACACTCTTGCACATATTGTAAGATTAATAAGATTTATCATTACCATGATAGACTGAAGCACCTGGTCTCATGACATGATCATAAAAATGGTGATTGTTACAAATAAAAGCATCACTAAGACAAATCAAATTGTCGTAAGATTTTTCTCATATGGAACTACAAATACTCCAGTATTTCTATTGTCAGCAAATATTTTTCTGAAGTACGTAAGTGACTTGTAGAAGTATTCCGTTAAAGTCTTCCTTAATTAATGTCATTAGTACAAAAATTCTTATAAACTGCAGATATTCCCAGAATGGGAACTTTAGTTATATATGTATTGTGTGTTTGCTTTTTAGCTCACCTGAGCACGTGTGCTCAGGATGAGCTTTTAGGATCGATGAATGTCTGTCGTCTGTCCGTCCGTCCGTCCGTCGTCCACAATTTGTTCGTTTTGCACTCTAGCATCTTCATTTTATGAGCAATTATCTTCAAACTTTAAAACAATGTTTATAACCATAAAATCTCGGCCAAGTTCGATTATGGCTGATATCGGAACATTAGGTCAGGAATTATGCCCCTTTTAAAATTAAAAAAAGCCAGATTTCACATTGTTTGCACTCTAGCATCTTCATTTCATGAGCAATTATCTTCAAACTTTATATCAATGTTTATAACCATAAAATCACGGCCAAGTTCGATTATGGCTGATATCGTACCATTACGTCAGGAGTTATGCCCCTTTTAATATTAAAAAATGCCATATTTCAAGTTGTTTACACTCTAGCATCTTCATCTTTTGAGCAATCCTCTTCAAACTTAATGGCAATGCTTATGACCCTAAGGTCTCGATTGAGTTCGATTATGGCTGAGATTCATCAATTAGGTCAGGAGTTATGCCCCTTTTAATATTCAAAAAATGCCATATTTCACTTTGTTTACACTCTAGCATCTTCATCTTTTGAGCAATCATCTTCAAACTTTATGGCAATGCTTATGACCATAATGTCTCGATTGAGTTTGATTATGACTGAGATCAGTTGCTTAGGTCAGGAGTTAAGCCCCTTTTAATATAAAAAAATGCCAGATTTCACGTTGTTTACACTCTAGCATCTTCATCTTTTTAGCAATCATCTTCAAACTTTATTACAATGTTTATGCCCATAATCTCACAATCGGGTTCAATTATAACTGATATTGACCTGTAAATTTAGGAGTTATGCCCATTTCACCATAAAAAAAAGCCAGATTTCACTTTTACACTCAAGCATCTTTATTTCTTAAGCAATCATCTTTCTCAGGTGAGCGACCAAGGGCCATCTTGGCCCTCTTGTTTTTATTACTGTAGCTACTTAAAGATACAGCTCCATTTTTTTTCTGTCATTGTTTTTAGATGTTATATCAGTAGTGTTGTTTACACAGGCTGTAGTACTTTGTTGTATATATTTATAATTGTTTTTTCATTTGACCAGATTGTTTCTGCCACTTATGATATCCATCATAAATAAAGATTTTACTTATTTAACCTGTTCTTCTCAGAGTTTGAAACTCATTTGATAAAATTTTTAAGTTAGAATATACCATGCTGCTTAAGATGTGTTTACTATTTCCCCAAAATGTTTGTAAACTGATGGTCCCCATGAGGTAGTTCTTTTCATTAAAGCTACCACTAAGGACACTATATTGTCAGTATTACAAGGAATTTTGAAGTCACATTGGTACTTCTTGTAAGGACAATGTTTGTTCCAACTTATATCTGTAATGACTTTAAAAATATTCATCATTTGTATACATTAATAATATATGATGTAAAGTGTGCAGGATTATGGTGTGTGGGAACCTTGTAAAAGCTGTTTGGAAGGGGAGATGAAGTGCCTCGGCACTGAGCATCTGTGTAGGGCAACCTTAATGACTGCAAAACTAATAGTGTTAATCTTATTTGCTATAAGATATTAATATATAGTTGTTTGGCTTTGATAGATCCCTGATAAAAAAAGCTTATTTTAAAAGAAGAAAAAGCATAGTCTACTAAATGATTCAATATGTAAATGGTGGTGGATATTTTGATGTCAGTATTTGTTATAAATGTTAAAATCAGCGAAAGAATTGAGAAATTGAGTAGATCTATCATTACGAGAAAATGAAAGTAAATTCCTATTAAAAAGTCAAAAGTAAGATGTAAGTTTGACAATTTATTTCTTTTCTTTTTTTTATCTGAATATGAAATGTAGACATGTATATTTTGATATCATAATAGAGACAATTGATTGAAATAGTATGGTGATATTAACAGTAAAAGTTCAGATTGTATAGGCAAAGATGATAATAGTTAATTGGAATAACTACTCACCCCTAACAGTGTCCTGTTACTCACTGTTTTACAAGGATGTTATGTGTTTTATTGGAAAATTAAAATTTAGTGATTAAAATTAAATTATTCATTACTCCACCCCTCATCATTGCAGTTGATGAAGTAATGTAATGGATATCAACAGAATAATGCTATGATCAGATGTACTGTATTGAGATTATCATTTAAATACAAATTTTAGTAAAAAAGTTATTTTTGGCATATTCTTAAAAAATGTTTGCATCCCCAATCTTCCACCCCCCTGAGATATTTTCTTCAGACTGATTTCGATCCTCCATACAATCTATTAGTATTACTGTTTTAATTATTTTTTCCAATAAATAAAAAAATATTATAAAGATATTTATCACCAAACAAAATGTATATAAAAAGATATACATCACCGTAGAGCTGTACCTCATGGTCTTACCATTGTGTGCTATATTATTAAACAGGAGGAGGACATAAAGGCGAGGAAGAAGACGGATGAGGCAACCCCTGACGATGAGGTGCCCCAGGATGGTGAGGAGGCCAGTGCCCCAGGACCAGCAGGGGACACTGCCACCAAGCAGAAAAAATCCAAAGCAGCTCTAGAGAAGGAGGTGAGTCCAAACTGACCCTATGCTGGTCAGCTGAGGGCAGGAAATAGTTTATTTATACCCTCTCAAACAACATTTGTATGGCGTATTTAAAGTTGGTCATTTACTCAATCAGGTTATGACACTAACTACATCCAGTCTTAAGTTATCATGGAACTGGTACACATCATCACCATTTTGTGAAGATGTGTATTGGATCAATTGTACTTTGTTATTGTAAGTATTTTGAAAGCTAAGATTTTCTTCTTTGTTGTATATTGATATTAGGTATATTTACATGGTAGGTAATTTGGCTATTCTGCAAACCAGTACATGTATTTCAAAATTTTCCCATGCAATAGAAAAAAGATCTTTATCCTGTAACAGTCCACTATAAATACATTCTAGATGTTAGAAAGTGAAGCCAGGCAATATGTCTCCAGTATTGTGTATAATCATGCTTTTTCATAAGCTCTTACCAAGTGAGATGTGACTAGACTGGAGTATGTTTGTGTGTCTGCAGGAGGAGGAGGAGGAGGAGCAGGAGGAGGGATCACAAGACGAGACGGAGGAGGGAGAGTCCAAAGATGAGCCAGATTCACCCAGGTACGTCGCGTCAGCTTATCTTGCTATGCATTTTAAAAACCAATGGAATTATTTAAAACTTTACTTATGTCTTGTCAAACATGATAAGTGCTTATGTCATCACATGACCAATTAGGCAAGAAGTATACACCAGAGGCTCTCTGTCTATTTGCAGACATTTGGTTGTGCTTTTTCTCGACTGTCCATAGTTTGATTTCAGTGAAACTCCATAATACTAATTTAATAGTACCTAGCCTTAATTTAACCCTTTCCCTCATAGAGGAAACCATGAAAAGACCTATGCGAACAACATAAAACCAGATCAGCCTGCGAGTAACTCGCAGACTGATCAGGTTTTATGCTGTTCGCTGCTCCTTAGTGGTCTGGAAATGAGGACTTTAAAATTGAATTTGGTAAGGTTAAACTGTGGTTTTCTGCAGATCAGGCTTTATGTGGTACCTATTGAGTGCGTCAAAATGAGTCTATATGAGGGAAAGGGTTAAACATCTGTGGCACCTTTCTAGAATAAATTTTCATTGGGTTATTTTAAGTGAATATTTTTTGTCTGCGCTATTTTTCAACAAGCTTGGGATGGATGTCTGACTTTTCACAAGACTTAGTACTAAGCATGGTTGTAATTATTGTTGACAAAAGATAAGTAATGAAAAACAATATTAAAAAGTTGTGGAGCAATTTTTGGAAGTTGATCCGGTTTGGCATTGAAAGTAATATCTGAGGAGGCAGATCTTAGATCATCATGTGTTGTCTTAATGAATATGTTTCTAAACATTTGTCAAGAGGGAAGAAGCTGCATCCTATTTTTATCCCCCGCCAAAAGTAATAGTCTCCGTCTGTCCGACATTTTTGTCCGGAGCATAAGTCAAAAGTATTTGAGATATCAACTTGATACTTCATAGGTGAATAGATCTCATTGAGGAGGAGTGCAGTGCACAAGATTGATAACTCTACCTTTCCTAATTTTTGAGTTATTGCCCTTTGTTATTTTTCAGACTTAATTTTTGTCTGGAGCATAACTCGAAAAGTATTTGAGGTATCAACTTGATACTTCATAGGTGAATAGATCTCATTGAGGAGGAGTGCAGTGCACAAGAATGATAACTCTGCCTTTCCTAATTTTTGAGTAATTGCCCTTTGTTATTTTTTAGACTTAATTTTTGTCCAAAGCATAACTCGAAAAATATTTGAGGTATCAACTTGATACTTCATAGGTGGATAGATCTCATTGAGGAGGAGTGCAGTACACAAGAAGGATAACTCTATCTTTCATGATTTTTTATTTATTGCCCTTGGTTATTTTTCAGACTTAATTTTTGTCCGGAGCATAACTCGAAATGTATTTGAGGTATCAACTTGATACTTCATAGGTGAATAGATCTTATTGAGGAGGAGTGCAGTGCATAAGAATGATAACTCTACCTTTCATAATTTTTGAGTTATTTTTTTAGACTTAATTTTTGTCCGGAGCATAAGTTTAAAAGAATTTGAGGTATCAACTTTATACTTCATAGGTGGATAGATCTTATTGTGGAGGAGTGCAGTGCGCAAGAATGATAACTCTGCCTTTCATAATTTTTGAGTTTTTGCCCTTTATTATTTTTTAGACTGAATTTTTGTCCAGAGCATAAGTTTAAAAGAATTTGAGATATCAACTTGGAACTTCATAGATGGATAGATCTTATTGGGGAGGAGTGCAGTGCACAAGAATGATAACTCTACCTTTCTTAATTTTTGAGCTTTTGCCCTTTGTTATTTTTCAGACTTAATTTTTATCACACTTACCTGTAGACCTCAAAATAGAGGAATTAGTAGGTCTTCACATGGGTTTCATATCTATAATCAATTTAAACATCAGTCTTCATTACAAAAGATTTTCTTTTAAAAATGAAATATTCTACTCTCCAACACATCTTCTAAAGAGCAAGCGTTTGGCGGGGGATGGCCATGTCAACATGGCTCTTGTCTTTTTGGTATTTGTTGTGTGTATATTACATTTGAATGCTATGACGTTGTGTGTTACATTTCAGGCGATCAGCCAGAAAGAGGAAGCCAAGAAAAGATTGATTGAGAGAGAGGTTAGGAGTAATAAATTATGACTGAATGTGACACTTTACTAGTGTTTGTAGTACATGGTCAACTGGAGGACTTATGGTGGACCAGATTCATTGTTTACAAGATGGACATACACCAGGAGTCATGCCTACCATATGGTCCTGAAATGCATGTGGAGTAAAGGCATTTGCAATTCTTACTGTATGTAAGAGCTGTGTGTAAAGAAATTGAGAAATTATTCCAATAAGTTTACATAATTTTATTCAGTTTTTGATGTATTTAATTTGCAAAGACAAGTAATGCACTCTCATTGATTGATATGATTAAAGATTTATTTGTGCATTGCATGGCCATGCTGTGTATATAGCTTATGGTGGAAGTGTCACAGCTCTCAACCTGTGATTCCAGCCACTGTTTGGTACCATCTATATCCTTAGTCCATGTGACCAGGACTGCCTCCCGTACCATGTCACATGCCCGTGTACAGCTCATCATGTAGGTCATCATATGCCATGTAAAGGCATGTCATAAAAATAACCTTTAGTAATTGACTACCTTTTACTTAAGGTTGTCTGAAAATACAGAAATTATTGAATTGAATGGACAGTTAATACATATACATGTACATGTATATTGAAAAAATGTTCCGTTTCTAAATTTGTTATTTTGGGGTATTTTTAATATTTTTACAGATGCATAATCAGACCATGTAGATTTTATAAATGCTCCTGAGCACATAGGGCTCCAGTTGAACTGTTAGGATCATGTTGCATTTTCATTGCCTTGGTTTTCATATTTTTGTACTATATTTTCATTCATAATTATATGTTGAGTCAGTCTGCTCTGATAAGCTCAAATACAGTGGGTATATATTGTGTGATCGGACAGTGTGTGCATCTTACTCTGACAAGCATATTTTCAGTAATGTTTTCTTGTGTATGGTTTTAACCTTCATTATTTCGTGTGAGGTTTTTTTAATATGGTTGGTCAAGAATGTTTGAGGTTCAGACTTCAAGTATGTTGATGTATATTTATATCTGACACTGTAAGGTTGTATGTAATGACACTGTGTAAACATTTAACTTCAGCCAAGGAAGACAACAAATGATGGTCACATCCTATACAGGTCTGTAATTATAAAGCAATGTCAGTCAGATCCTGTTCGTTAACTTTTTTCAATATAGCAGAACAAGATAGGGTGTGGGGGATGTAAAAATAAAGCAACAAAATATTCCTTTGAAATATTATAACATTACCAAATTCTGTATCCTATTGCCTGTGGCTTTCACATTTTATTGAACTGCATTTAATGGTTTAGCATCTGCTAATAGTCTGATGTCAGCATATTTATTTCAAACCAAAGACACAAGTTTTGTCCCTATTGTATACTTATCTACAGTTTTGTGGTAAGAATATTAAAAAAAAAAAATCAGTTGTCAGATCTAATTAACCAGACAACCACCGACTCAAACGTTGTGAGCCAATCATCAGTATGACCTATCAGCAATATTTCTAATGACATGTACAGCTACGCTTATCTTATTTGTTATTATGGATACTATTTGGGTAGTTTAAAACATGTAGCTCATTCAGACACAACATGCGCAAAGTGAGCTATTGCGATTACCTTGTGTACGTCGTCAACAGTTTGTTTAAAATCAAACTCTAAATCCCAAGGACCAAATTGATTATCCCTTAGAAAATGAGGCTACCAGTGGGTTGGCAAGTTTCTTGTATTGTCTATATAGAAATTTAGTCTTCTTTTCTGAATCCATTGTATAAGACTAAAACATCTCAACGAGGCCCAAAAGGAAATGATTAAATCAAGAATGATTTTTTATGTAGTTTTGGGGGTGATTGTGCTGGTCATATGTGATATTTTCCCTATTTACATGACCAAAGCCAGATGGTCAAATCTTGAGTTGCTGGTGAAGGTCACCAAGTAAATTCAAGTGACCTAGATTGTTTTATTTATATATAGCAATTGATACTTAAGTGAGCAAACTAAGGCCCTCTTTTTTATTATTATAAAGCTTTATTATCCAAGAATTTCTTTCTGTTTCAATTTCTTTCAAGTGGAGTTTATGGTGTTTTTGTCTTTTAAGCAGTTTTTCAACCTTAAAGTTAATTGGTAAAGTAAATAATAAGTATTTCTTTTAAAAAAGATGTTTGACACCTGTACATGAAAAGAGGTGAAGGTGTTCAATATGTTTTTGTTGTATGTTTTAGTTTTTTTGTTGTTGTTTTTTTTTCAATCTGATGAACACATTCCATGGCTATCTTGGTGAAGGTATTGATCTAGCAATTTTTCTGTGATTGCACTGTGCGAAAGTTTAGGAAGAAAAATGTACAATTCCAGGCCAAGCTTGTTGGAAACTTACATCTACTTGGTAAAGTCGATTCACTGCATTTGTTAATTGCCATGGTAACCAAATTGGATTCTTTGCCATCATGTTTCAAACTTTAGGAGTTAGTTGACTGCACATTGTCATGTTGGGTCTTGAAGTTGTTGAACATGTTTTGTATGGTTGGAAAGTTATGCATTTTAAACAGATCTTATTATATGCAAAAATAAAATATCTTAAAAATGATACGCATTTGTATTCATTTAATTTTCTAGAGGAGCTAGTGGTACTAACATAACACTTTTAATAGCTCTGAATTACGGGGATTGGAATGGTTTTAGTCTGCTTCATTTACGACCAATGACTTACGTCTGTTTGCATGCTATATATAGTGAAACAGCCATCTAATTGGTAAATGTGTCCATTTAATGACCCTGAAAAAAGCATGCCATAACAGTGATACATTCTGTAATACATTCTTTAAAGCAGTGAGATTTTTATACATTGTAGTATTAATTAATGATGATGATCAAAATGTTTTTTTATCTGCATAAATGTCCGTGAAATCACTCTAAATACAGTATTAGATGTTAACGTATAGTTTTCGATTGGAAACCCTTACCCCTAGAAAGCTGAAATTCGAATATAACCTCACAAAGAAAAGTCGTCTACACGGGACGGGGTGACAAACATACCAAGTGACCAGTTTAATGTGATTAGCGATTAATTACATAATGTGTTGATTGCAGACGCGCTAAACGTGCCATGATGAAGAACCATGCCTTAACGTAGGCAAAACATGATACCCTGGTGTTTTCATTACACGTATCTACAACTTCTAATAGACAAAGAATTCATCACATGGATGAGGCAAAATGATAAAAGGAATAGATGAACGAATGCTTGATCATTGCATCTTATTAACATATCGATTTCCCCATTCCAAAATTAATTCTGGAAAAAAACAAATTATCATAATTTTAAGAGCAAAGCTACATGTAAAATATTAGCATATTTTACTGGTGTAGCACTACTTTGGTCGAGTTTACGTACAAGAAAACAAGACATTTCAAGCAATAACAACGGAGAGTAGAAAAACCCCCACCTATTTCTACCGATCATGCTTATTACAATATAGGGCTATAAATCAAGACCAAATCTGTCCTGTATAGCCCATTATCAAATATGGTTGAGATTACAGGTCACATTGTTCGCGTAAGTAAGTATTCCAAAAAGGTCTGTCCTAAATTTAGATATATTTAAATGGGAACATTTGGGTTGTATGTTTTCTTAGTAAGAGTTTAACTTTTTCTAATTATTTTTTATTGTTATGTTTTTATGTACGAGTATTTCAAAATCATCTTTGGATAAACGTAATTATTTTCATATCCCTCCATCCCTCGCGCTACGGAATAGCACCCTCCCCCCCCCCCTTTTTTTTATAAAGAATATATAATATTCCGTATCGATCTTTCCTTAGATTGCCTTCGAAGGTCATAAACACAACTTCTAATATCTTTATCACATACTATGGATCCATTGCCAATAAACTCTAATTTCAGAACATTGCGATTATTCTTTTATCATTCTTTTACAACTGTGTGGCGGCCATGCCACTTGGTATTTTAATATTTTTTATCAATTTTAATGGTATAGAGCGCATGCAAAGCGATAGATTATACTCTACACATAGATTTCTAGGATTCTTTTGTCAGATGTACAGTTTTTCCTATTATTCGGGAAAATCTTCCGAGTTCGTGAACTTTTGTTTGCTAACACGTACACTAATAATGTTTTCCTGAATGTTTGGATATACAGTATATACAGTACATTGTATTACTGTACATCTGACAAAAGAAAAATCATTAGGGCTTTGTGCAGTGCACAATTTTCTGCTTCACTTGCGCCATATCCCATTAGAATTGGTGAAGAAATAAAATACTTAAAGCAGTTTTCTTTTTCGAATCGAGGCAGATTATGCTGCTTGTTAGCTTAAAATTACGCCATATACTACGTGGTATGGCCACACAATATTGGATATTAAATTTGCCATTTTATAAAAAAAGAAAATCCATTAAAAAAAAAGAAAGTTAAGACAAATCAAAACCTGCATAATATTCCATTTCAGATTTAGCCTTTTTTTACGTTTTCCTGCTTATATAAAATATACATATATAGGATCTGACATGAATTGTTATTTCATATCAAATTTTACTAAATGGATTCATGAAAATGTTACTAACCGATCCTCAAATTCCGGAAGAAAAAGTGATACAATAGGAACTGATGCAAAACCCATAGTCACTATGGCAACATCGGGAAACGTTGAAGGGGATAAATTAACTCGTCGCATGTTTATAACTTGTCTTGAACACTGTCCAAAATATACAGACCGCTTCCGCGACCTTCTCTTAAGGCCTATATAATGTCACAGGTCTGAAATCTGACGTCATTCAGCGGACGTAGAGAACATTCGTTTTGCGAAAACCGTAAATATGACACTATAACGGAGCTGTTTCATAAAGTTTTGTGTGTTAGTGTGTAAAACGAGATGTTCTCCATGATCACGGGTAGCTACGGCAAAAGTCCAGCTTATTACAGGTGGAGGAAGACCCCGAATGCACGGAGGTATCCGGGTAGATGTTGCCGACCGCCCAAGATCTGAGCCTGAAAAGTAGACAAAGGAAACAATTTTTAAATTTCCACTGGAGCATTTCAGGTCATGATTTGACAAGAGGATCTGCAGGCGCAGAAATGTGTATTGTGCAAAGGAAATTTTTTGAAGATATAATTTTTAGATGTGACAGACTGCAGATTCCATATTCCCTTCATGAGTAAGTCTGCCCGAAGTTGACATAATGATTCAAAAGCAGTATTTTATTTACGTCTGAAACAAGACCAAATTTAAGGGGGTTGATAGTTGACATACATGCTCCCTACCAAGTTTGAACCAATTATACTAATTCGTCTGCATTCATAATCGCCAGGGATCGTGTCCTTTGACCCTATATGCGAATACAATAAAACTTTGAAAAGCTTGTCTGAAGAAGACAAGGCAAAGAAACCTGATTGTCGACTTGTGTTCACTGGATTGACCTTCACCAAGTAAGGCACTTTTTCCGATTGGTTAACAACATGGTGATCAGGGACATTGGTTATCTGAGTTAAGCGTGTATACAGTCAACATTCAAAATCTTCTTGTCTGAAACCAAAATGCCAACAGACCCGACAGTTGGCATAAATGTTCCAAGGGTGACCCTCTTCAAAGTGTGTTGTTGTTTTTTTCTGATTAGTAAACAAACATGGCCACTGGGTGTATGGCCATTTTCCGTATATTTCTCATTTTGAAAATCTTGTACGAAACCACAGTAATTAGGCAAACAGTTTCTCTTTGACCCTTTATCATTAGGTGACCTGAGAACAATATTATTTCCTGTTCTTTAATCATTTTGCCCTTTTATTGAAAACAACAACAATAACAAAGGAAAATGACCATGATGGCCCTGAATTCACTTAACTCCAGGCCTTGTGATTTTTGTTGAGAAAATTGTTCAAGGGTTTTCCTGTGTAAGTCTATACATGGGCAATAGATAGTTCCCGTTTGATGTCATAAAAACTGATATGACACTTTTTGTCAGCCATCCTGAGAAGTTTCAGTTAATACGGGCCAAAGGCTGAGAATACTTGCTGTTTTAAATCACTACTGCGTTTTTATTTTTCTGTCAATCTTACTGAAATTTATGTCAAATTTAACAGCTTTAATTTATCATTTTAAATATGAAAATAATATTTTGATGAATTTTAAGATAAAAAATTTAATAACCAAAAAAGTTACATTGTTTATTTTGTTTAAGGATGAACCCATACTATTTTCTTAACTTTGCGTTTATTTATTATGCTAATATACATATAAGAAATATTTTAATTTCAAGACCTTTTTAATGGTGTATAAATTTTGATTTTTTTAGCAGAAATAATGAAATTATAAGAAAATATCTGCTTCTATTTGATTGATATAAAAATCCATTGAGTTTGCCTTTCAAAATGGCCACCAAGATTAAGGCTATTCACTGCTGGAGAACTGTGTATAACTCCTGACTGAATTGGCTGGTATCATCCATAATCGAACTTAGCCGAATGATTATAGCCATACACATCAACATCGAAGTTGAAGAAGATTGTTTATGAAATGAAGATGCTAAAATAAAATCTGTCATTTTTTCATCATTCAAAGGCCATAAGTAAAGACATTGTGGGAAAATATAAGACATAATCGAACTTAGCCAGGAGATAATGTTTATAAACATTGTCATAAAGTTTGAAGAAGATTGATTAAAAAAGGAAGATGCCAGAGTGTACCTATTTTTTTAATTATTCAAAGGTCATAACTCCAGACCTAATGGGCAGATATCAGCCATAATTAAACTTGGTCGAGAGATTATGGCTATGAATATTGCCATAAAGTTTGAACTAGATTGCTGAAGAACTGAAGATGCTAGAGCGTACACACGAAAATGTTAACATACATAGGAAAACGGACATTGACAACAATAACTCACCTTAAGCATTTTGTGCTCAGACGAACTTAAAACAAAATTTCATTTTGGTTCAACTCTTCCAGGTGTTTCAATGTGGAGTACTTTGTAAAGTCAGGTGATCGATGTAGGGGCACAATTAATTTCCGTTAAGTAGAAAATATATAAGCTATCGTTTTCTATCAAGTATGTTTTTTATTTTTTGCGGTATTAAAATATATTTGATAATTCCACAGTGAAAAATTTAAAATGTAACTTTACTCCTTCTAGTATGACGGGAATACTTTTTGAAATGTCCCATCGTCCCTCAGTTTATTAAATTTTTCCTTTCCATAACTTTCCAACGAGTAACATCCCTTATGCTACAAACGTTGCCAACTTCATAACGTAATTAAAGCGCTGAAGGCACTGAAGTTGTGTGTGTCTCAAGTGGAAGAGGGTTTGACGAGCTGCAGATATACAGGGTAACTTATTTTTGCCAAATATCAAACTCTTGTTAAATAATAAACGAGTTTTCATTGTAGGCTATAGAAATGGGGAGAGTAAGAGTGGCGATGTGCTAATTGTTAACAGTCTGTTGAAACAAGTGGTGCGTTCATCTTTAATTTCTTGTAATGACCATATTAACACAACGTTAAAGCGGGGTTATTGGAATTGCGCGAAAATTTGACCCCCGTTTATTAAATTTACTTTGATAAACAAAAGAAATGCGATAATAATGTTCTCTTATCACTATCAGCGCTTTGATTTGTACTACCAAGCGACGGCACAGTTTCTATTTATAGATGCCAATCAGTGGCTCCTTACTGTGTCCTTAATAACTTCGGATAAACAGGTATCAGTCATTCTATAGAGCAAATAATAACACCTGGAGGTATCTCTGATGTATCTGAGATAGCTTGATGTGATTATTAGTAAGTTACATGGATTTGTATCGGAATTCAAGCTTTCTTTATGGATCATTATAACACCACTAAATAACCGAAACCTGCACATACACCATCCAAATTCAGGCACCAGCCACCTTTGCATCGAATGAAACTATACTCATCCTCATGGTAAAGTGAAAATTACGCAACATCATAGGGAAATTAGTTCTTTTGTGTTTTTATGCTACATACAATTATAGTGTCCCGTAAATATTAATTTTTACTCAAAATTGAGTTTTCAACACTTTGGCTGAATCTCAGCACACCTGTGTTGTAGAATTCAGTTTAATCGTTCGATCAGTCATGCAAAATTAAGAGGTTATTCGGTTTTAAATGTAGAAAACGGACCCTCAGAATGTTGGTACTATAGTTGTGAGTGACTACGTCACACACAACTAAAATGATTTTGATTTATATCTAAAAAGACAATAACAACAAATAAGCTTAATTAAAATGACTTACAGTTTGTTCCAACCCTTGTAAATCAGGCCCCTGCCAATACGAAAACAACAACAACAACAACAACAAAATTGGAGCGGATTTCAACAGAGATTATTATTATTGTGCTAGATCTTTTCATCATCAGACATCACTTAAAAAATAATGCTATCTTACGATGTTCATTATGTTCCTGCACTTGAAGAAATCGGGCATATTTATGTATATCTTAAGCAATAACTGTAAAGTCTTAAGTAATATCATGAAAGAGTTCAAAATTAGGGGAAATGAGCAAATGACACATACAACCTACATAATTATGTACAATATGGATCGAAGTCTGGTCTTCAATGCAAAGATCTTTTTTCTAAACGATAACTTGAGAACACTTGAGCACACGTTCCATAAACTTGTTGTGTTTGGTTACGGCAATTAGATGAACCCTAATGGTTTTGGGGTCAGTAGGTCAAAGGCCAAAGTCACAGTGAACTTGAATATTAAAGTCGTTTTCGATCGAAATTATCGAGTCCACATCCTTCATACTTGAAAGAGTTTTGGGTCACGCTTAGATTGGAGTCAACAGGTGAAAGGTTAAAATTACATTGATCTTTGATGTGAAAATCATTTCCAGCTGATAATTTCAGAACTTTGAGCCCACATTCCTCAAACGTAACAGGGAATTTGCTCACGATAAATAGATGCCACCTATTGAATTTGGTGTCACATGGTCAAAGCCTGAATGTCAACTTAAATTCGGGCTCCTATTTTCAGTGAACTTTCATCTACAGTTGATATTGATAGTACCTACAATGAGGTGTGCTGCATTCTTAGTTCAAGTCCTGACTCCCAGCAGGGTCATTCGGATTTTCATGTGAGGAAGCCTTCCAGCTGGCTTGCGGTAGGTCGGTGGTTCTACTCCGTGCATTCGGGGTCTTCCTCCACCTGTAATTAGCTGGACGTCGCTATATGACAGAAATACTGTCGAAGCGACGGTAAACTCAAACTCAAATAGTCAAGTCAAGTCAAATCCTGAGTGTAGTATACTGCGGCCATTTCGTTAGATTGAGATCATGGCCATCAAGTGATCGTGTGAATATAATAGTAAATGTAATCCTTTAAAGACTTGAAGCAACATAATATACTCCAAATCAACAGATGCTTGCACCTGCACTGGAGTCTTTTTAAGCATTTGAAAGACCCTGATTATATTTTAATGATGGCTGGATCATCTTAAAGACAGACACATAACATTTTTTTTTGCTTTGAATGTATTTTGATTGATTGTTGTAAATATTTGATATAATTATTAGATATAAAAATGCTTCAGACTTTTTGGATCGGCAAGGTTCTTACAGAAAAATAAAGTAAATTTGAAACTAAAAATTTGACAGAATGTTCTAATGCAATTCCTGTCAATAATTTTGCCGAAGAGGTTATCAATTGACGGGTTAAAACATCTCGCCAACCTCGTATTTATTTATCACTGACATCTAACAGTGTAGTGGATGGGGTCTACAAATAGTTTTAGAAATTTAACCAACCTTGCCTCACTTATAGCCTCTTATATCTGCACATATTGCAGGCCCGGATCCAGAATTTTTCCGTCAGGGGGCCAAGATCTGAATGTGATATGAGTGCTAGGGGGGTCCGGGGTCATGCTCCCCTGGAAAAAGTTTTAGTGTAACAGAGATGCATTCTGGAGGGTATCTAGGATAAAAGTGAAGGTTTTTTGTTGTTGTTTTTTTTTAAACTTGAACACCACATATCTTATGCCTAGGTCTCACTGGAGAAAAATCATCGTCGATGTGAAAATACACAAAATGTATCCCGATGGCATCAGATGTTTGAGCCAAAAAGACGGAGGAGTTCCATGAGAAGCTTCGGGATTGGTCCCTTGAAACAATCACTGATGTTTCGGCTATGGTACGAATGGCCTTGTCTTATCGGGGATGGTTTCCGATGATCGGGGAAGGTGCCCCGGAGCCTCACCGAATTTAAAACATCGTCGGGGGAATATCCCGCAGATTAGGATATCCGGGCCTGCATCGTATAAAATATTAATCAATTTACATGAGATAGGAGATCAAATCTAACGTGGCGATCTTGTCTGCCAAACCATAGAACTAAATTCAAATCAAAATCTCATCTTTAATTAAATAGTCAATGGGTTTATCATCTGCAGTCTTCAGAAAGTCTCGCAATTAAATGTTACTTTCTAGGTCTTTAATCAAAACAATTATCCCTTGAAATCTCCAAAATTATTCATTTTACAAATACTGATTATGCCTTTCATCAAAGTAACTCATACTGCTTGGCTTTCATCAGTTTAATCATGCACATGTAAAAAAGCAAACTCCACTCAGCGGTTTATTGACGATGCGCCTGAGCGATTAATTGTTCAATTTCCCTGCCATGGATGCAACTATAATGGTGAGAGTTAATAATGTGCACGTGCAACGATAAAATTGTCATCAATAATATTTTGTCATTTTCTTTAATTTCATTTTCGCCATAAAGTTAAATAGATGGCATTTGTCTGTTTTGAGTAGATATGAAATATATCTCGTCGAGAAGAGATGCAATTTTTATATTTTCACGAGCGCTTGAAAATGAGAAAATTGCATCACTCCGAGATAAAATAAATTACATATTCATTCAAAACAAACTTATCTTATTTTTATTATATGTTAACTGCTGCTACATACCCATATACTTGTACATATACCTTACAAGTAAAAAAGTAGTTCCAGCACATCTGTATCATTCACAATGTGGGATATGGATTTATCTCACTTATAGATAGAGAATATTTGTTTGTTTTGGGTGTATATGGACTATATCTCACCCATAAGTGATGCAATTACAATATCTTCACAAGTTTATAGCCCGCAAAATAATTGTCAAAATTGAAAATGTCTGTCGATTTTACCTGAAAAATGGTTCTGAATCGAAGACAAAATCCAACGCAGTGGCTTTGCTCTAAGCCAAGTCACTGCGTTGGAATTTGAATCGAAGGTCACGTGATTCTCTGCCGTGACACACCATTTAGTCACCATTAAATGTGTGGTTCAATCGTGACTTTTCAAGTCATGTGGTGGGAGTCCTTTTTGCTTATCATCAATTGTCTGTTTGTGTTTGTTGCTCCATTGGTAGTATTCTAGTCATTTAAAGACTTTTCTTATTGAATCAGATATAGTATTGCTACGCCGTAGACTAGTGACAAGATATCACATCCAGTAACATCATGCTGACTGTCACGAAACAATCCTTAACCGCATGGGAGATATACCATTTTGGTGTGTCACGGCCGGGGATCGAACTCATATTTCTTTAACCGGGACCGGTGTTATCATTGGTCAATCGCAGATATTTTTCATTTTCATATGTATAATTACACCCACTTTATACAGAGTTTGAAAGTAAGTGTACTTGAGAGAGATGTAGTGCTGCCACACTGCAGTATCACAACGCGCAAACCACACCCAGTCACATTATCCTGACACCGGGACAACCAGTCCTGGAACTACATGTGTTCTGAACGTTGAGCGTCAAGCAAGGAATATTTACCAGTACTATTTTTTCACGACTTTGATGTGTCGCGGCCGGTGATGCCGGGACGAAGGCTCTAATAATTCATTTATTTACTCATAAAGAGCGAAAAAGTTGACATTTCGAATCCTGCAACCGTATAATTAGGTAATCCTGTAAAGCTAAAAATAAGCTAGAAATAAAAAAGATTTACTTGACACATTTTTATTTAAAAATTGTTAACTCCGTTTCCACTAATTAACATTTTTTTAAATTAATTTTATTGCCATTCATTTCGTTTAAACATCCGTAGCAAAATCATTCAATTCTTCGCCTAGCATTTCGAATGTCATAGCCTACTTCAAGGATTTAAATTGACCATGTGGAACAATGAACGTCATCAGGCTGACTCACATGCAGTGAAAGATGAGTTCTAACCTATACATAATTTCAATGCACAGAATGGGAACTAAACTTATGTATCTCACTCAGTTTCAAACTGACATGAATTATATCTCACGGATATTTCAGTATCACATCGAAAATCATTAAGACAAAAAAGGATTTCATCAATTTGCATAAAATAAAACTATACACACCAGTTTGATGACTGAAAAGGAAAATACAGATTCAAAAAGTTGATGACAAGTTAGAATAGAAACAGCATATTTAAATATGAAAGAGTTACGCTGAAGGTAGGTGGTTATTATGATGGCTGCTGTTGATGTTGTGGAAATGATTAAACATTCTCCTGTTTACTACACTTTACTGTTTACTCCTATATATCTGTCCAGCCGATAGTTTTCATTTAGTAATGGGGAGATCATTGTGAAAAAAGGGCCAATAGTTTAAACATTGTGCAGTAGTGCTATCTTTTTTTTCTTGAAACTACTAAAACCGTGTTTTGTTGAGTGTTACACCGCTGAAACCAGCATGTTATTTCTATAAAACAGTGCAGATATTTAAAACGGTCGGTCCGAAGTGGGTATCAAAAGTATCTGAGAGACATATTTTGATAAACAGCTGCATGTGTATGTTTATCAAAGAAACTGTAATTCAGTCAGGATATTTACTGGGTGCACTATTATGCTATATGTTGATATAATCTTGAGAGGTTGATACATCAATGATTTTCTTATTATATCCCGCTCCACAAATTTAGAGAGCTGTATATGAAATATTAAAACAACAACAAACAAAAACCACAAACTCGCACTCACTTTGATCAGACTGATTATTCCGGGCCGGCAGGAGCCGGCACGATTCCTGATACGGTTTTTCATTGCAGAACAGTTCTGTGCGTTTCTTCGTGTCTATCTTTACATGATGAAATGGTGTAAAAAAAATGTTTAAAATATAGATATGTCTCTCGTCTTTTCTTGAAATTGACAATGATAATGATTATGACAGATGTCATTATGTTTTCCGATATTTATAATCTAGTTTAATGTTGAGGGTTATCTGTGGACAAACTCCGCTGCAGTAGTTACCCCCCCCCCCCCCCCCCCCCCTTACAGTTGTCGATAACCACTGCCACCAGAAGTAGATTTCGGCTGATATAGGCCGGATTTACTTTTATCACTTATGATTAGTTTTGAATATATCATATCAGTTTCGTTATATTTCACGAAAATAACATTCATGATTTCGAGAAAAGTAAAAAATCAAATCGCATAACATTAATTTATAAAATTATAAATGTTGGTCACATGGTTTAAACTATCAGCACGTGACTTGTGAGGTGGCAGTGGTTAAAGTAGCGTAGCTTGACGTAACCGGTGCGCGGAGTTTGATCTGTGGAGTGTTATATATTGTACTTACACAAAATCAAATATACACGCACTTGCCGTTTTCGTACTTTAACTTTTCCTGCTAGCAATTATAACATTTGAGTATGGGAACACAGGTTTTTAAAACAGATTACACCACAATATTATTTCAACATTTCGTATTGCCAGTTACCTACTAGAAATGTAGATCTTCGATTAAGTTCTGTCGTTATTATGCTGAAATCACCTTCACCAGCCAGTACGAAAACCATTTGGTGCGAACATCATCTATAGGGACCATCTCATAATGCAATACTTAACATGATGGTTCCCAGTGTATTACTGCGTTAAGTGAAGAAGCAAATACCAGTAGAGCAGCACGAAACAGATTTTTCCCCACACGCCAACAACAATATTCCTTTGGCCCGATTCTTTGACGCTAGTGTCAACGTTTTCTTTTTGTATATAATGATATAACAGGGATGTTATATTCGTACAAAAACCAAGTACTTGACTGTGAGTCATTTGGCCTAATGATTTCATGTCCCCTGTCGAAGAGGGCTACAGTTGTGGTGCCGTTCATCCGTCAGTACACACGACCAATTATTCAGCTGCACATTCAAAGAATGGTTTAATGTTTTATTATTATATGTAATTTTAAAGTGAGTTATTTTGTTAAAATACCAAAGTTAATTATATTTTTGATGTGTTACTTTACTAGATTTGACATTTTATTTTTATTTAATCCAAAATACTATGTTGTAAGTAAACTCAAAATGAACTAGATGTGGGTGTTCCTCGGAACACTTGTGTCGCCTGCATTTAAGCATGTTTGATGAAAGAATTGACTAGAAAATCGATCTTTTGACAAATTATTGATAAAGCATAATCTATTTGTGAGGTACAAAATAACACACACACACATATATATATATATATATATTTTTTTTTTTGGGGGGGGGGGGGAATAAAATATTCAAACAGTGCAATATGTAATAATTTTCCCGAGCACTTTCGACTATACAGTCTTCATCAGAGGAGTGTCAGAATGACTATGAATTCAAAACATTAACTGTAAGAAAAATTATGACGTCATTAAGCACTTATGACGTTAATTATATATATGTTGCAAGTTTGTAGTCATCATTATCATTATTGAGTTATCATTCTTGTGTACTGCACTCAGACCAATGAGATCTATCTACTATAAATGTTTAAGGCAACACTTTACAAGTTATACCACACAAGAATTAAATCCAAAAAAATAAACAAAGGGAAATTACTCCAAAAATACAACAGTTATCATTCTTGCACAATGCACTCCATGAGATCTTTCCACCTGTGAGGTTTCAAAGTAATACCTCAAATACTTTTCTTCTTATGCTCCAGACAAAAATGAAGTCTGAGTATCAACAAAGGGCAATAACTCAAGGAAAAAGAGAAACAGAGTTATTAAGTCTGAAAATCAACAAAGGGAAATAACTCAAAAATAAAACAGAGTTATCATTCTTATGCACTGCACTACAAATCCATGAGATCTTTCCATCTATGAAGTTTCAAAGCAATATCTCAAATACTTTTTATGTTATGCTCCTGACAAAAATAAAGACTGAGAATCAACAAAGGACAATAACTCAGGAGAAAAAAATTTTTAACCTTCAATGAGATCTATCTATAAAAAATTAAGACTGAAAATCAACAAAGGGCAATAACTCAGAAAATATGAAAGTCAGAGTTATCATTCTTGTGCACTGCACTCCACCTCAATGTGATCTATCCATGTTTTAAGTTTCAAGGTGATACCTCAAATACTTTTTGAGTTATGGTCCGGACAAAAATAAAATCTCAGAATCAACAAAGGGTAATAACTCAGAAAATACGAAAGTCAGAGTTATCATTCTTGTGCACTGCACTCCACCTCAATGTGATCTATCCATGTTTTAAGTTTCAAGGTGACACCTCAAATACTTTTTGAGTTATGGTCCGGACAAAAATAAAATCTCAGAATCAACAAAGGGTAATAACTCAGAAAATACGAAAGTCAGAGTTATCATTCTTGTGCACTGCACTCCACCTCAATGTGATCTATCCATGTTTTAAGTTTCAAGGTGATACCTCAAATACTTTTCGAGTTATGCTCCGGACAAGAAAGTGTGACGCCGACGACGCCGACGACGACGACGGACAAAGTGATCCCTATGTGTCTGCCATGCTATGCAGGCGACACAAAAATTATGCTCAGACAGCCTTTGTACAAAATCCCATTAAAACTTTTAAATATGTTTAGGGCGGATATATTGACAACGTTCGTTTTTACATATCTATTTTCTTAGAAATTACATGTGTATCAAATTATAATAAAAGGCATAACAAGAGATAAATATACAGTAAATGCTTTGTCAAAATGCATTATATATTAGCTTACTTTTGGCAATACATAATGTATATAAGTGCTGAACATTCAAATGCGTTACACATACAAATTTTGGTAAAAACACGATTATGTGCACAAACGTACGTTGATAATCTGGTGAAAATTCTTGTACTTGAAAGTCTGCCTCACATCCCTGATGAATGCCAATATCACATTTTCACATTTAAAATACATAAGCATACATGATGATGCCATTACAACGTTGACGACTAAGATGACATTAAATGTTCTTTGAAAATATCTCACTGATCATGTACAAATACTATTAAAATGCAACTCATTCCACCAATGGTGTCTGGGAACTGCATCGCATATTGGTATTAAAATCGTAAAAATCTTAAAAACATCCCAATTCCGGTTTTCAACACCAGACCTAAGTTAACTATAGTGCCTACAACGATTAGACAATCATACAAGCTTGTATTACAGGACTACTTCAAAAGCGTATCATATGGTATATATAGGATCTGACATGATATGACATTGTTATTTCATATCAAATTTTACTAAATGAGTTCATGAAATTGTTCTTAAGCGAGCCTCTGGCGAGCTTAATAACATTTCAAGAACGGGTTAAGTAAATTTTGATAGGAAATGAAAATTCATATCAGATTCTTTTTACCATATGACCTATACTGACTGTAAATCACGATTAAGACAACAAACAAACAAAAAGATGAATGAACGGACTGTGAACGAATTACTATTTGTAATCTAGCATCAAAAAATAGTTTCAAATAATAACTGAAAATAACGATTTAACGTGTGTATTTCTCAACATCATATGAATAATACATTTTTTTTATTTAAGTGAGTTTCACACACAACACACTATGCATATATATAGAAACGTGGAGTAATGTAATTCGGCCTAAAAGTTATATGTGACGTGTTTAATATAAGAAAATATGTGATGGTTATACGAAACCGGAAACAGTTGTATAAGTATACTTTCATATGATAATATGCTTTGCAAAACATTGGCCTCTATCTACCAAATATATAGTTGTTGTTTTACATCACTGATATATAATATTTGCACCTTTTCAATTCACATGTAGTTTTTTTTAAACTTATTATCAAAAACTTTTTATAAAAGGAAGATTCATGCACGTTATTAATCTGAACAACGAAATAAACCTGAATTTTGAATGCATACTCTAGTAAAGGTTAAAATGCTCTTTTTGTTTCTCTTCATTATGTTTAACAATCGAGCTTTAAAACCATTATATTTATCACACTCTATCAATGTATTATTTCCCTTGACAATCATCTCAATTTTAAACAGACCTTCACTGACTGCTAGTCATACCTAAAAGATCTACTATTTAATTAACTGTCAGTGATGATGATTATGATGATAAATGCACTGACGATTGAAATCAAATACATCATAATGCCGAGTGGAAAGTCATAGGTGTGTCCTTTCTAGACAGAAACACATCACGTAACACACTCGTACATATGGAAACGTTTCCTTGCACAATTCTATATTAAAACAGACTTTTTTTTTTACACTAAATCTGCCTTATCTGGTTCCCAGAACAAATACACGCACCAGTACACAAGGTTAAACAGAATAAACACCGCCGGGAACAAGGTCCTCGATAGTTTGTCAAGGTTTCTTGCTTTCTCTCGACTTGGTGAGAATATGCTAAATTTCCTCTTCTTTACTGTATACAGTCCCTGAAAAAAGAATAATTAACGATTTATTAACAGGCAATAACAAAGCAACGTTTAGATGATTTTTGTTTGTTTTGAGTGGATATTGAATATATCTCATCTCAAAGTGATACAATTTTAATATTTTAAAAGTTTAAAAATGTTAAAATTGTATTACTTTGAAATAAGATATAGATATATTCCATATTCACTATTTTCTTTTTATTTCATGTTAACTGCTGCTACATAAACATACCCTTTATAAGTAAATTTTCAGTTTCGGCAGACCTGTATCACTCACACTAAAGGATATGGATTTTATCTCACAGTAGAGCACATTATTTCATCAGTTAGCATAAAATATAAGGATTTATTACGTTAAGCATAGAAATTAAGCGCAGGGGTTTTCTTAAGTGGACGCCCACTTGCCCGCGCCGGGTTAAAATCACTGCGGGCAAGTGATTTTTCAAAGAAGATAGCCCGGTGGGCAAGTTTAGTTATGTAAATGAAATCTTTCGGATTTTTTTTTATTTTGTACAGTATATTAGGGGTTAAATGCTTGCGAATTGTGTTTAATACATATTAACTAAAATCCACCTTAATATTGCACATAGTTAGTTTTAAACATTAACAAACACCAACTAACTTCAATATCGGGCAACCTGTTTTCATTGGGGGCTAGTAGATGTTCAAAGTAACTTGCCCCCTGGACAAGTGAAAGTCAAATCCTTAAGTAAACCCCTGTAAGCGCAGGACTCCTAAATAGAGTTCATAATGATTTTAACAACATTGCTAGAGCAGAAAATTAAGTTATTAAAACTTTCTGAAAAAAAAAAACAACAACAAAAAAAACAATACATTATATTTCTTTCTCAATGTTTATTTCTCAATTTTACTTACTTACCAGAAACACGCACCGTGCTTGTTACTGGAATTATACACTTTTATGATACAATATAGCTAGTTCCATGAATGACTGACTTGGTGTCGAAACAAATTATTTATAAAATGCCCATGACTAGGACACAACATATCCCCTGTTTACTTTAGACAAACCCTCCAAATCAAGCTAAACAAACTTTTCAATTACAGACATTTTATCGCAGCTGACAGTTTAATTATATTTTTTCATCTCAAATATGCCATCAAATTTGTTTAAAAAAATATTAATATGAAAATCGTATTGTGGGATCCAAGTTTCGTAAACTGACGATAAAAAGTAAATTCATGAATGTCATTCGTCAATTGGATTTACCTGCGGATCATCCGGGTCTTTGGGCGGGTCAGACGGCCCCGGTTTCCGTATTGTTTTCTGCCTCCTTTTCTCAACCCTCGAAAGCACGTTGACGTAGGCAAACTCAATAAGTGCCGCAAACACAAAGAACAGACACGTGGCCATCCAGACGTCAATACCTGCAATGGGTACCAGAAACAAGAGGCCCATGATGGCCCTAAATCGCTCACCTGAGATAAATAGGTTGACCCAAGGAACATCTGTTCCAATTTATTTTAAAATCTGGCCTGTAGTTTTGAAGAAGATGATTTTTAAAGTTTTCATATTTTTTTTCTTTTTGTAGCCATGGCAACCAGAGTTCTATATGGATCAAGTTTATTTTAGGAACTTTTGTGAAGGTTGACCCAAGGATCATTCCTGTCAAGTTTAATCAAATTCTGTCCAGTGGTTTCAGAGGAAATGTTGATTAAGGTTTTCCCTATATACATATAAGGCAAATAAGCCCCGCCCCTGGCCGCCATGTTTTTTACGGATCGGATTTTTTTTAGGAACTTTGGTAGAGGTTGACCCAAGGAACATCTGTACCAATTTATTTTAAAATCTGGCCAGTAGTTTTGAAGAGGATGATTTTTAAAGTTTTCATATTTTTTTCTTCTTTTTGTTGCCATGGCAACCAGAGTTCTACATAGATCAACTTTATTTTAGCAACTTTTGTGAAGGTTGACCCAAGGATCATCCCTGCCAAGTTTAATCAAATTCTGTCCAGTGGTTTCAGAGAAGATGTTGTTTAAAGGTTTCTCTATATACATATAAGGCAAATAAGCCCCGCCCCTGGCCGCCATGTTATTTTACGGATCGGAATAATTTTAGCAACTTTGGTAGAGGTTGACCCAAGGAATATCTGTACCAAATTATTTTGAAATCTGGCCAGTAGTTTTGAAGGAGATGATTTTTAAAGTTTTCAAATTATTTTTCTTTTTGTTGCCATGGCAACCAGATTTCTTCATGGATCAACTTTATTTTAGCAACTTTTGTAGAGCCTCACCCAAGGAACATTCCTGCCAAGTTTCATTAAATTCTGTCCAGCGGTTTCAGAGGAGATGTCGTTTAAAGCAAATTGTTGACGACGGACGACGGACGACGCACGACGGACGACGCACGACGACGGACGCCGGACGAAGGGCGATCACAAAAGCTCACCTTGAGCACTTTGTGCTCAGGTGAGCTAAAAATAGAACATCCCTAATTCACACCTTTAATTATACAAGCTTATGCAGCTGGATACCAGGTTCTATGCCTAAATTTCAAATGTTAGGAATACAACAGCCAAGATAGTCAGGACAAATGGATAAAACGTCCTATTAAAATCAACAAACAATACCAGTTTGGATTGGTACCCATTTCAAAGCTTAAATAAATCCTATGCTAATGCTAATAATGATGAGTTTCTTGTCTTAAAAGTTACCAGCGTCGGAAGCCAACCTCGCTTAATGCGCTTAGCTCCTTAATCGACCGTGCGCAATTTGATTTGCAAAACTTCATACTCATAAAATATTAATTAGGCATTTCATTTGGTCCCTGGCGGAGACAGCTCGAAACGTTTGACCAATGAAACGGTGTTGAATTTTGAAAGTCAGCTTCTGCTTTTGTAATTTCAATGGAGAGAATTCAAAATATAACGCTTGATTTCATTGGTTAACAAGCAGTTGATTAATATTCATTAAAACCCTTTTTCTAGATTAAAATCCCACGGTATATACGATATATACCGTAGGTTCCGACGATGTTAGATTACAAACATTTAATATACATGTATATTATTCACAACGAAAAAAAGAATAAAGCACCTTTTACATAGGACACTTTTGGTAAGGATGAACGTGCTCCCGTGCTCTGCGTCGTCATGGTGAGGACTGTGAGAAGGCCAAGGGAGATTCTTGCTGGCACGGCGTCGATATCGAGCCAGAAGGAAACCCAGGAAAGGATGACGATCATCATGCTGGGGATGTAGACCTGGGTAATGTAGAAGCCGACACTCCTCACGATGTCGAATTCCAGGGCCAGGCACGTGTAGTTCACTGAAACACACAGTGTGTTAATTCCTTAATTATTTCACCTAGCTTCAAGTAAGTCTTTATTTGAATAGGGCTCTGTGTATTTATTAAGAAGAACGTATAGTTAGAAATGTACCCGAATAAAAGCAAATATGCATATGCACGTATCACTTATACACATTTTGTAACACACATGTATGTGATATATGTAATGACAATCACACGTCAGTTTATCAGATCACCATCTGGTGTTGTTATGACGGAGCTACAACACAGTGATATATCTTACATGTGAAAATAACAAAATATCAATTACTAATTGTTTACCTGTTGCTCAGATAAGGGAAATTGATTGTTCAATCAGTACAAATACAAATAATCTACTATTAAGGTTGAATAATGCAATTAGTCTGTTCACGTAGGCATACTATGACGAGTTGCCATCTGTCATCTTTAGACACTCCGTACAATCAGTCTCCACCACGTCTACGACTGCTGCCAGTCTAGTTTGCTACACTGTAGCCAAAGCCAAATTGGATACAAGCGACTTTACTGAGAGCATAGACTACAGCCTTTCAGGCTCTTCCCTTAAATGACAAAATCTCCGAGAAGTATCCGTGTTGACCGTGATGGAAAGCCAAGACAACCAACTTCCACTGGGAAGATCTGTATCTTTCATCTCCATCCCTATTCCTGGTTCTTGGGCATCCTCAGTTCATACGACTCTTCAACCCTCGCCATGCAAGTTCTTCTATGACTCTCTTTGGACATTTGGGTCATTACACAATGTCCGGACGGTGAGATGTGCGAGCCACTTCCACGTGAAGAATATTTACCATGACCACGTATCTTTAAACATTTCTTTCTTCAGGATAAGCGCAAACTATCCAATGACTTTGTTATTTCGCAATCTGTATCAGACCTGTGTCTATGAGGTTGGACATCTTGAAAGGATGTATCACAACGTCCTTGTAATATCGCACAGTGGGTAGACCGATGGGATATTCTGCTAACTTCCACTGATACAGGTTAGCAGGTGTCGGACACATTTTACACATTTAGAAGTAAACTCAACCGGAGTAGCTCATATGCCCACAGATAATGGCATGCGAATCTTCTTTCTGACCAGTACGTTTCAACTTGGTCTTAGCTGCATTGCCTATTGAGCCTGTACTTCTGCTCTTTGAAGTTCATCATGCATCACCCATCTTCGTTCTTGTCATAAAAGCTCCTAACACCTCTGATGGAATATTTTGCCAAACCCTTCGCTACCTCTGTTGCATTCATATTGTTCTTTTGCCTGAGACATATTTTCTGCTCTCTCCATTGCATTACTTACTAACCAAAAGCTGTAAAGTCAGTGAACGTGCCAACGGCGTGAAATGAAGACAACAAAATTCCTCTACTTTACCAAGTCCTTCTTGTGCTGACCCCAATGCCTGATCAGCTGATCTGATTGTCTAATGAATCATGAAGTGTAAGCATTAGCTACCCTGCATCCTTTTACAATCGAGCTTTTGGTGTTTTCGTTTTTATTAGAGCGTCAAAATATCACAATAAAATAATTCAAGCATAGCACCAAAGGACACCATAAAACGGTTTCTTCACCAACTTTACATGATTGTCATAGTTTTATTTGGACCCAACATGGTATATATTACGTATCCATCAATTATGCATAATTAAACATTTGTCTATCAGTAAAGTTACTAATTTATAGACTTTTCGTTATTCAAAGTGGAAAAAAAAACTTATATAAAAATAAATCACATAGAAACAGTCATCTAGCCATTTATTTGCCTCAAATAAATGTAAAGGTTTCGGACCATTCAGAATTTGTATATATTTCACCTCAAAATTGCTAATATATATATATATATATATATAAACAAAAAAAACATGTAAGTCTTTTCTGTATAAGTGTCAACAAATTTGAAAGAACATAATATGCAATCAAAATTATCCCCAAACCATTGACGTCATCACCATCCATAGGCCTTTATAAATGTAAATAAAGACGGAGATGATTTTTATAAGAAATACTCGCGTTGTGTCATATATCCAATGTTTGATCTGAGTGGAAAGTTTACAATCTATTTACCTCCAACATATTGTTTATCACATTTGAGCGTTACCATTGCACCAAGCTGAAACTGTGGGAGGGTCAGGTGTTTAGGTCGCTGCACCGGATCCTCATTCCAAACAAATACCACTGTTTCTGTACTGTACCCGTCTGAAAGGATAAAGATTTTTCTCCTTCAATTATTGATTATGCGAGTATTCAAATGATCGATTGAAATAGCAAATGAATATGTAATAAAATATTCGTGCAATAACAGAAAAAAACACTTGTTATAACTTCTAAGCTTAAAGGCCAATTGTTCTTCCAATGGCAGTGTTTATTATTCGGACAGGAAAGGTAAATGTGTGTTACAGAGTTGTTAAGAGATACAATCTTTGACGACGGCATTGCTACAATGCATAAATAAGAAAGAACAGTTCACTATAGACCATCAATTGAATGCAGAAATGCTTTATTTGCATACTCTGTATATCTTCGTAAATTTGCTAACGTTTTCCATAGACCATCCGTATGTCTCCGTTAACGAATCGCGAGTGCATAAATTGATGATATAGCAGATAAACAGTTTGCGATTCAGCGACTGTTCATTTCCGATTAAGGTACTCCACACCGTACAATCGGAAATGAGACACCAGTTGAAGACAACAGTACTATCAACATGTAGAGCGAGACGCAGTGAATATATAATGTGCGTATTTGTCCGATTTTTATATTTTCTAAACAACTATGGGTAAACTTAAGTTAACATTTTCAAAGTCTAATAATAAAGTGTTCTGCTGACAAACTGTTGGCAATGGAAACGCTTTTCTTTATCGTGAATTTAAATGAAAAGTGACCAAAAGTTTCAATGACCAATCAGTCACAAAATGTTTGTTTTCTGATCAATGTAAATTATTTCAAGCTACGCATCAATAACTTTAACATTATGTTTCTTATTCATCCAAACCACGACTTGCCAAACGCTTTTCATGCAGAGATATAAGTTGAAATATCTTCAAAATTTGAGTAACGATGACAACAGTCGGTTGCGACTCATGGATAACGACGAAATTAGTCTCATTTTCCGATTGAACAGTGTGTACTCGCTAATGCAAAATGTAAACAATGAGAGTGTTTTGACATCCACCCAAACTACTTAATGGTGTGGTCAACATTTGCAGTGCGTTTTACTCTTGTTTTACAGCCGATACTTTCCAATTTTGTACCATTTGCGTTAGTCTACAATATGCCATTGTTATTATGAAAAATGTATGTAACAAAATATAATGGTCCCTTCAATACCATTGCTTATATATATACAAATACATTACATCCTGTTATATCAGACTATTGAGGATATGTATATAGATCGATTGTCATCGGGTTGTTCCTACTTCTGACTAGACCTATGAATATTTCGTCGCTTTGGTATATTTTTAGTTGGGGCAAATTTGCCACAGATAGAAAATACCACAAAGCGACAGCATATTATGTAGGACTTACATGTACTTCTGACCTAATTATATGCGTATGTTATATTCAATCCATCACTCACGGAAAATAAAATTATGAACAATACTGTTAATCCTTTATAGACTTCTTTTGACGTACTGGCAAATAGAGCAAAGCCAGATCAGACAGTTCTTAGAGCAGCTGTCTGATTAGAGCCTCCTCTTTTTGTTCATACAATATTCTAACTCAGACTTTACACAGTCTGCAGAAAAAAAAATCCATTCATTGTTTCAGGTACCATTTAAAGTTCAGTAAATGAATATTCATCAAGTCAGACACTTGTATAGATATTCATGAAGTGAAGGGTATAACGTACAGCTCTCCATGATGATAGAACACGTCTGTTCATCCAGTGGGTACTTCCGGAGATCCATATCGCACTTGATTGTCGCCGATACCCTGTCAAAAGTGGTTCAAAAGGTAATGATTGACAACACTTTATCTACCTCATAGTCAGTATTAGACAAAAATATTATACATAACAATTCATATTTTAGAAGATTGGCAAACAATCGTGTTGAAAGAGTTAACAAAGCATCCCGGAATAACTACTTTATTAGCATACGTTTACATTGTTTTTTATTCATTATTTTTTCTCACTCATTTTTTTCTTATCATTTATTAATTCATTATTTTTATCATGCATTAGTTCCTTCTCCTCAGATGAAATAATAGGTTTATTCCCTTAAACTGAAAGTATTTTCTCTGTAATATATTAACCTATTTCTTTAAAGTGAACTTATAATTTTTCTGGTTCTGCTGAAAAAGTATTCAAAAGTAAATATAACATTGTTTAATAACAAGTACAATATACTTTGAAAGGGCTAAAGTAAAATCAACATGTAGCATATTAAGTTCTTTATCTTTTTTAAAGAAAATAATCTTTATCTGTTTTGTTAGGACTCATGTCTATTCGACAGTATTTCTATATCTAGTCGAAGCAAATATAGAGTGCTTAAAAACTGCAGTAAACACACGGCAGATATGTTGCATGACATGGAACCAGTAATTAGGCTCGAATCCAAGACCTACCGCTTGTAACAAGAAGTATATGTAGGAGTCTGATAAATAACAAAACCAGAGTTTCCTATGTATACCGTATACTATACTGCACCCGGCCGTTTGGGTAAATATGCATCAACTTGTTAGGGACTGTCACCATGTGAAACGAGGCCGACTTCTCGTTAGTGATGTAAAGGTCAGGTACCCAGATGCTGCTCATGAGTCTCGAGTCCAGCTCTAGTGACCTGATCCGGGGTAACTGTGTGTATTGCAACCTCTTATCTACCCAGCTTTGTCGGATGAACAGACCCACAGAGTAGTCCTGGAATTCAGAAAATCAGAACAGGAAAATAAGCTTTTGATCAACCAAACAAATATTTGCATTCCATGGTACCATACACTTAGTCAGAATGACCATAGTAAGGATGTTTTGAGTTCATTGACATTGTTAACAATACAAGACGCATACACAAAACTTACTGGATTCATGAACTTGGTACTCACATAACTAACGAGTTTTCTTTCCTGCTTCAAATGTATGTGTATTTATGTAATCTGCTCATTTTATACATATTTACGTATTATATTGTGGTAAAGTTGTATTGTGGGTTTTTTTCTCTTTTTTTTTTTTAATAATATTTATTATTGCCGGCCCAGGGCGGCGATATTATACTATCGAGCAAGAATTAAAGCGCGCCGCTGACGTAATATAAAAACAGGTTCCTTCTCAGTCGGTTGGATCAGATTATGCTGGGAACAAGCTCTGGGGAAACCTGATTAGTGTATGTACAACAGTTATAAATTTAGCTTCCTATTTCACATGAATGGAGATTCAATTCTAATATCAGCTTTCATAACAACCTCTCTTTCAACTCCAGGTACTTCGACATATAATTTCCCGTTACGTCACAGTGTAATTTTCTGTTCACTTGGCTAACGGCGATTTTTAGCATTTTTGAAATACTTGTGTATCTAAATACTATTGGTGGATATTCAGCTCGCCATTCGTTGCGGGGGGGGGGGACAGGCTTAAAATAAATTTGAATGAAATGGGCTATGACATTAATGACAGATGTGAACCACGGTGTAAATCAGGATTATGTGACTTCTACTTAAGTAAACAATCAAAGAGCTCAAGGCACCGAGAGACTTTCGACAGGATTTACACGAATTAGCTAATATTATTATAAACCAAGCGTTTTGAACAGCAAGGCAAATTGCCATATGACGTTATATGCAACAAATTAATTTAGTGTACTAGTAAGTTAGCTGAGCTAGAACCTTGTCTCATACAGATCCGGAGTGGGGGTCAAAATTAATCTTCCGTGCGTTCAGTAAAGGCGCGAGTTGGTACCCTGCTTTTATTCTATACAATCACAGGAGTGCGACCCCTCACAGGGCTTGATGCCATTCATAAGCTGCACATTTAAGGAAGTCATGACCTTAAATCAGTACAAACTCGGTATGCTGTTGTTTACGAGTAGAACTTCAAGTATTTGATAATCTATGATATCAGAAAGTTTACCTTTTCTAAAAATGCTCTAATCTTTTTGAGGGCTGTAACTCGTTAACAGGAAACATGCTTGCGAACTACATACACTGTTACACTACACCGGATAAATTGAGGGGTCTAGTGCAAAAGAGAATCAACCAACAAAATAAAAAGGGAAGGTTAGTTCACTATAGCACCAGACCCCTGAAAGTCTAATACGAATCACTGCCTTTTTTGACTGTAGGAGTAGATTTCCATGTTCAGAGTCGATCGATGTCACTTAACAGGAAATCAGCAGCGGGCAAACACAAATTTATCGGTATCGCATATCTTAATTGCTCGACCCTGGTATAGTGGAATGTCATATAACTCTACACGATTGTGTCACAATCATGCAAATAAGCTGCTGAAATATTACCCCCCCCCCCGCCAAAAAAAAAATGCGGCACTGATGGGGGTTATATAAATGGAGAATATAGAACAATTATGTGATTTTTGAAATACATGTATCATGTGTGAAGCGTTCCATCCTGGGAATTCAAAATAAACACAGATATAAGCTTGGTTAGTAAAACGTCCCACCGCAATCAGCGGAGTAAACAATATTGTTAATATACTGCAGATATTTATACGGTTCGACCCGAAATATGTCTCTAAGTGAATCAAAGAGAAGTGTTTTGATCAACAACTATAAATTTATTAAAGACAACCGAAATTCATTCATTCATTCATTCATTGAAGTTCTGTAATTACGAAGCATATATTCAGCTCGTTATCATCACAAGTCAGGTGCGTAACTTTTCCCCCTTTTAAGTATGTGCATTTTCTATACCAATGAAAATCAATCGAATGTTTAATCGACATTGTCTTACGACAATATCGTTTAGAAATATCGAAAACAGCTGACTTCCTTTTGGCGCTTGACGAAAATCATTTTATTTGGAACAAGACTAAATTTTGAATGGAAAGTTGAATTAGAATTGGTTTTATATACGATCTGCTGCATTTTAGACATAATGGTCCAACCTCTGACTCCCGATATCGCTGATTTGCTTCTTGCCAACCCATGATCATGGTCATCAGACGCTCGAATGCTGCTGTTTGATTGACGAATTGACTACTTCCTGTTTACATTTCAACATGCTACCTTGCACTTTATGTATATTCTTGTTGTTCTTGAAGACTGGGAACGATGGATACGCAGTCGATAACATCAGGTTTGAACAGTGTACAGACCCACCCAAATGCACATGCCCTGTTTCGCCCTTGACAACCTAAAGTCAACTCAAAAACCAGGTTTCCGTAAAACAAATTTCAATGATCGTCCCTCCGTGTTTTGAGTTTGAACCTAGCCTTATATTCTATCTTTATATGAAGAATGAAAGATGCATTCCATCATCCATTCCAATCAAATTTCTCAGACGTTCTCACATCCTGCTCCTCCTTCTAATGAGTGGAATTGAGGCTAACCCTGGACCACGGGCTGGCCCCAGGTACCCATGCGGAGTGTGTAAGAAGGCTGTACGGATAAACCAAGACTCCCTGGCATGTGATGATTGTGACAAATGGTGCCATAAATCCTGCCTGCATATGAATACACTGGAATTCAAAACTTACGTTGACACTAATCTTCCATGGTTTTGCCCATCATGCAGCTCGCTCAACAGAACC
>CM037777.1:72320505-72370505 GCA_021229015.1 Solen grandis
GATATGCGCATCTCCTCTTGGTAATAAAGCTTCCCATAAACTTTCATTGAATTCAAGCCATTAGTTCCTGAGAAATAGCCCGGACAAGAATCATGCAATATGTACTATAGGCCAAAAAGTCAAGGGGCCTTAACTCTTTGAAAAATTTAGGAATCAGGTCATGCTGAAGATATGCGCATCTCCTCTTGGTAATAAAGCTTCCCATAAACTTTCATTGAATTCAAGCCATTAGTTCCTGAGAAATAGCCCGGACAAGAATCATGCAATATGTACTATAGGCCAAAAAGTCAATGGGCCATAACTCTGTGAAAAATTGAGGAACCAGGTCACGCCGACGATATGCGTATCTACTCTTGGTGATTAAGCTTCCCATAAAGTTTCGTTGAATTCAAGCCATTAGTTCCTGAGAAATAGCCCGGACAAGAATCATGCAATATGTACTATAGGCCAAAAAGTCAAGGGGCCTTAACTCTGTGAAAAATTTAGGAATCGGGTCATGCTGACGATATGCGCATCTCCTCTTGGTAATAAAGCTTCCCATAAAGTTTCGTTGAATTCAAGCCATTAGTTCCTGAGAAATAGCCCGGACAAGAATCATGCAATATGTACTATAGGCCGAAAAGTCAATGGGCCATAACTCTTTGAAAAATTTAGGAATCGGGTCATGCTGACGATATGCGCATCTCCTCTTGGTAATAAAGCTTCCCATAAAGTTTCGTTGAATTCAAGCCATTAGTTCCTGAGAAATAGTCCGGACAAGGAAAGTGTGACGGACGAACGGACGGACGAACGGACGGACGGACGGACGAAGCGGCGACTATATGCGTCACCTTCGGTGAGCATAAAAATGTTTTTTACTAAGACTAAATTTGATCACCATGCATGGAAAAATACATTCCTACAAAAAATCAGCAAATGCTCTCGTATCTTATGAAAGGATGTTATCTCTATTGAAGATGTCATTTCTTCTCTTTGTATCTATGAGTCTCTTAACCAAAAGCATAGAATAAATATCAAGTTGATACAAGATGTATTATTTTTACATATCCCATAACTTACACAGCACCACACTAAAGTAACATAACACTTTCATAACACTTTCACATATTACCATACTGCCACATAGTTACAACAGATATGAGCACTTATACAATATTTAAAGAACACTTTTGATAAATTACACAGAAGGAAGATCAACAGGATACTGTTTTGCTGTTGTGGTCCACAGGATGTTCTTGGTCTTCTATAACAACCTCATTTTCTTCACTTATTGTAATGATATTCTGTTCATGAGTTTCATCAACACAATCATTTCGTTCATTATTTTCTTCAGGAGCAGAAGTATCGCAGTCACGTTCATCATTTTCACCAAAATCAATTAATGCTTTTCCAACCTCAGATTTGCCTGAGAATCCTTCAGATTTGTCCTTATTTGCTGACACATCTTGATCTTGTTTATTAGTTGCTGACACCGATTCATTGGTCAGCTCATCAGGTGGTAGTGTGGGACTTGACTGCGAGTTGGATCTACCTCTGTAGTCTGGTTCCCTGCTAGACTGGGATTGCAGGGACTGGTTCTCCTCTGCAGCAGACATGTCCAGATAGTTGTGCATGCTGGAAGTGGTGGACTGGGCCCCATGTTGTTGCGTGCTCCACTTGTCTATGGACGTGCAGTCCCAGTCAGACGTGCTGCTCATAGTATCCAGATGTGCAGACTGGTACCCTGCCTGATGGTGAACGTCTGCTTGTGTTACCTGGCAACCAATCAAACTTGACTGAAAACATTATACATGACAAAGTCATCCAAAGATACCAGCATGCCTATTACCCCCTTTAAAGTTTTTTTAGCCCTCAGAATTTAATTGGCCATGTATCCCCTTCATTGTAGACACTCTATATGAAGGTGTACAAAATTAAAAGAAAAACAGCAATTGTACCCAAAGTTTCAAAACTCAGTGGGCACCCTGGATGCTTAAAAATAGGATTAATATTGTCTTTCATGAACACATGTAGTTTAACAAATAGCATCAAGTATTTAACCATTATCACAGCAATTACTTCATTTCATTTATACTCATGTATGTATCTTGGAGAACTTAATAATCAGTAAATAATCATCATTCATCAACATTTTATTAATTGGTAGAGTCCCAGTCACATGAAGGTCTTACTAATCAATGCAGAATGAATGCAGAAACATAAATATGGAGATGGAATAAGTATACCGTGACTAATTTCAATGGAAAACAAATTACACATAGTGTTAGAATCAATCAAATAAATCCATTGGGTTGGTTGGTAAACAAATGATTTTGGTTTCTAAGAATAGCTGATATTGTAATACAGAAGTTAACAGTGGGTACCTGAGACTGGAAGGTGCTGGTACTTGGCTCAGCTGCTGAGCCACACAGTAGAGGTGTGGTCTCTGTGCTGGCTGGTCGAGACATAAAGGGTTTACTGACGGTCTTCTTCATCTTGGAGCTGATGACTTTCACATGCTCCACCACGTCCTCTTTCATGTCTGTCACATCCCACATGGACAGGAAGGACATGCAGCAGTTGTCATCTGGTCATAGTTTTATACAGTAGTGTTAATAATGTCATCATGTATAACTAAATACAATGTTCCCACAGTGTGAATGTTGACATCATGTATAACTAAATACAATGTTCCCACAGTGTGAATGTTGACATCATGTATAAATAAATACAATGTTTCCACAGTGTGAATGTTGTCATCATGTACAAATAAATACAATGTTCAACAGTGTAAATAGTGTCATTATGTACAAATAAATACAATGTTCAACACCTGCTGGTCCTAGATTTAGAATTTTCTTCTCTATTTTTTTTGCACATGGATGCAAAACTTCTACAGCAAAAGAGCCAGCAGCCTCAGCACAAGTTTTTAAAGCATAAATCATTGAAACCACAATGATAGGGTGGGCCTCACCTGCATATTCTTCCTTGTTGCCACGATTTTTGTCAAATGAAAAAGAATGGAGCTTAACTAGAGACAATACTGAAGCCAATGATAACAACTCTGTGTGTGTGTGTGTGTGTGTGTGTGTGTGTGTGTGTGTGTGTGAAGTGCATTATTAATTTTCTTATAATTATAAATTTGCAAGGAAATATCAAAGGACTGTTGCTTACATAATAATTTACTCTTTAATATAAATAAACCAGCATCACCACTCAATAACTGCAGCCTATCAGTATTACCATATCTGATATGTGCCTTAAGGTAACAGAGAAACATTGACTATAGAATGTATGCCTGTAAGTCAGAGAGAAAAAGTGGTAACAAGGGTCAGGACTGACGCAAAAACCAGATTTTTCATGATTAATGTTCGCTTATATAAAAATGCAATTGATTATGAAGACAAAGCAGGAATATTGCATAGGAAGCAAAAAGCATGCTGATATGATGATTATCATGCCAGAGGGAATACAGAAACATACACACACACACACACACAATGGCAAGATGCAGGCATAGAACTACTGATATAGCAGAGATAGAGCTTAACCCATTACCTGATACCAGCACATATTTTGACACATCTGAGAAACATGATTTTTGAAAACATTATGAAAAATGGAGCATTTGCTCCTAAAAAATGGAGCATTTGCTCCATTTTCCATAATGTTTTCAAAAGTATTCAAAATGAAAATTTTAAATTTAAAAAAAAAAATCACAAATTTGAATTTAAAATAGAAATTGATATCATGATCGAGGTAATTGGTTAAGCCAACTGTATAGAAAGTTTGGTATTGCTATGTCATCTCTGACTCAAGTTATCATCTGGAAATGAAAGTTTTCCCTGTATTTTCTATTTTTAGACAGTGACCTTGATCTTTAGTCAAAGTGACCTTGACACTGACCCAGCTGACATCAAATGCAATCCCAAGCACTCTTAATATAAGCCAACTGTATATAAAGTTTGGTATTGCTATATTTTCTCTGACTCAAGTTATCATCTGGAAATGAAAGTTTTCTATTTTCTATTTTTAGACACAGTGACTTTGACCTTAACCCAGCTGACTTCAAATGCAATACCAAGCAAGCCCTTAATATAAGCTAGCTATACATAAAGTTTGGTATAGATATGTCATTTCTGACTCCAGTTTTATCATCCAGAAACTTATTTTCTATTTTTAGTCACAGTGACCTTGACCCGGCTGACTTGAAAAACATTGTAGCAAGCAAGCTCTTCATATAAGTTACCCGTACAAAAAGTTTGGTATTGATATGTCATGTATGACTCAAGTTATAATCCGGAAACGAAAGTTTGATGACGCCCACCCGCCTGTACAACGACAATCGCCAATCTAATAACCAGAATTTTTCGTTGAAAAATCTGGTTAATAAAAAGTATGCTTAAGTTTGTAAGTCAAAAAATATATATCCATACATTACAAAGAAACACTGGTTACCAAATGGGATCCTAAAATTAACATTGGCTACAAAGTGTGTGCCAACAACAAAAGAGAAACACTTTTCACAAAATGTGATCCTTAAAGTTACATTGTTCACATAATGTATGGGAAAACAATGTATAGTAGTTACATTTACAGAAGCATTAAAAGTTTACTTTGCATATGAAGTGGAGGTGATCTTAATATTCAAATCTTGAGGTATTATTTTGAACTGCTGCTAATACTAAGCTTTACATATTGTAGACAAAAAAACTTGCCCTCTAATCAATCAGATTTGCTGGTTTGAAATTGATTAAGACAAACTGCGGACAGATTTAAGCAAGACACAAATGACACATGCCTTGCATGCTCAACACTGACTGCAGCAGTGTAAAAAACAAGTACTGAATACATAGAAACAGTATGTGTAGGAGTATTTACCTGTCTGTGAATCAGGGTCAATAAAAGGTCTGTGTGAGAAGGAATAGTAATGAGCGATGGCTGCTATAAACATCTCCACACAAATAAAGAGATCCTGTAAAACAGAGGAACATTCTTCTCAAAATTCTGTTATGTTTACATTTTAGGCTCTTATTCTGTTGTCTCTGAATATAATACTGAATAATTACATTCATAATGATCTGAGATGTTAAGGAAACATTTCAGTCAGTTAAGGAGACAGATATAGTGCTGCCACAATATACCACACTGGCATTATGTCACACCCAGTTCCCAATCACATTATCCTCATACCTGGAACTACATGTACCCTTATCAGCTAAGTGTCAAGCTAGGAGATTTATCAGTACCATTTATCTGGTATGCTGTTGCCAGTGATCAAATCCACAACCTCCAAGTAACATGGGCAAACACTCTAATCAACCACTGAGATGTACTGTTAATATTTCATTTAAACAATACTTTCCAAGTGCCTGATAATAATTCACTATATATAAAGAAACATCACATTAACTTTATTGCCAACAAGGTGTTTTTGTTGAATTTCTGCATTAATTTTGTGCCATTATGAGATGTTAAAATTATCTATGCTCTCTTAGAATGAAGCTAGAGATTCTTCTATTATTTGGGTGAAAAACAATAGACAATATATTAAATGTCAAGAATGTAAACAGATTTTGCCATAGTATGGTACCTTACTTTGAAGAACACTTCTTTTCTTCTTTTCTAAACTTTGATATGCATACTTATGTTTTAGGATTAGGGCATGTCAATTGAACATATAAAAAGTCAACAGACCTGTAAAGCTGTTCCCAAATCAGAACCATAAAAACTTGACTCTGGGAGAACGTTGAATTGGATGAGGATGGCTAAAAGAACGGACTGCCTGTAAATGAATAAAAACAATTTCAAGGTACCAGTATGTATTATTCAATATATGTGTATACATAAAATTGCTAAGAGCTTTTAAAAATTATAAAAGAATATTAGTAAACTAATGAATGCCTTTATCCCCTAGCTATGCCAAAGAAATACTCTTAAAAATATCTGTAACAAATAAAATCAGGGTAAAGACCATACAAGTGCAGTCAATGGGACAATATTACAGAAACATTAGTTCAAATGTGGAGTGAACTTTATTTTTTTAGCTGATGGAGATATAGTCACAAAATAAACAATTTTTCATGTTTTTTTTTTTTTTGAAGCTGTAGGTTTGTTATACATCCATCTCATGGGCTATTTTACTTCATGCATATTTGGTCACACTGAGCTAAATCAAGATAGGAATACGAGGGATGTTCAAATTGAAATGCAATTCCTAGTATATCTAGAAAGGATTTGTTAATTTTCACAAACCAACTATCGGATTCCTTCAAAGTATTCACCTCCGTGAGCTATGCACAGTTTCAACCTTTTGATCCAATTTTTAAAGGCAGTTTCATAGTCGTTTCTGGGTATACCCTTGAGATACTGGAAGATGGCTGAACCAAGATCTTTTCGTGTTTTGTATTTTCGTCCAGTGAGGTACTTTTTGAGCCTCAGGAACAGGAAGTAGTCACAGGGGGCAAGGTCTGGGGAATACGGCGGGTGCGGAAGCTCTACAACCTTTTCCTGCCTTAAAAAATCGCGTACAATAGCCGCTTTGTGGCTAGACGCGTCGTCAAGCAGCAACCTGACTCCCGACAAACCTGTCGCTGGCCTGCGTCTATTGAAATATTTCTTCAACTTTTTTAGAGCAGCCCCTCTGTAGAACTTGCTATTGACCGATTTACTTTTCGGAACAGCAATTTGTATAGCAGGCCCTTGATTTGTGAAGAAAACTGCATACATAACCTTTCTGACGCTCATTGTGCGTTTGACTATACATGGCCTTTTCATGTCTTTTGTAGCCCATATCTTGTTTTCATGTTTTCGTTTGGGCTCATAGAAATGCACCCATGTCTCGTCGCCTGTGGCGATATTGGCAAACGAGCGATTATTGTATTTTGGGTACATTTTCAGCAAAGATTTTGCCATTTTCACGCGGAGGCGCTTCTGCTCCTCTGTGAGCAAATGGGGTATCCATCGCGCAGTTATCTTATTCATTTTAAGGTGCTTCCTTAGAATTGAATGAACTGCCCCTATTGAGATGCCTACCCTTCGGGGTATTTCCCTAACAGTGAATCTTGCATCTGTCGATACAATTTCTCTGACTTTTTCTACCATTTTGGAACTGGTTGCTGTCTTTATGCGATGGCCACATGGTGCATCTTGCAAGGACGTTATTCCACTTGCAAATTTCTTGCACCACCTAGTAACCGATGCATAGGACAGCTCACCAGGTCCATAAATTGAGCATTTTTCATGAAATATCTCTTTTGGACCTATACCAAGAAAAAAGCGGTTTTTGATGTAGGCCTGTATTTGGGCGGCGAACACAGATTTTTTACCAACCATTTTATCATTAGTATGTATGAGTATGCAATGTTTCTCGTTGTGTAGCCAAGGCTAGAGAGGACAGATTTACACAAAACTGGTATCGACCGAGAGATAATTGATGTCCCTAGGCGATCCAAGTAGGTTTTTTGTGAAAAGCGTGCGTAGTTACATAATATAACCCGAGTTGCATTTCAATTTGAACATCCCTCGTATTGGTAACATTTGTTCAGTATGACAATTTACAATCCAGAATCATGTTTTAACAATATAAACACATAAGTCTGTATGTTTAATATCACATAAATATCATACCGATTTGTGGAGATGAGCTTACCAAAACCCATGGAATTACTAACTGAGCTATGTATAAAATGTTTGCATCGCTGAAGTACATGTACAGGCAAATACTGAAGTATACGACAATACTCGACCTTATTCTATATGTGAGTCAGGTCCACACAAACTATTTTGCTGTAGATATGATGAATGCCTTCTCATGGATTTGTCTTTGCCTTACATTAATGGGCCATCTTGTCTCAGAACTTGAGGAGAAACAGAGTTTACCACAATCCAGGTAAAAAGCTCTGTATTTTCTGTCTACCAAAATCTGGACATTGAGACTAGTGTTAATCTGCTAGTAGTGAACAATGGCATATAGTATTGACACATGTACTAAATAAGTCAATAAGACATAGAAAAATAACTCACAACATTAAATTTGATTTCAAATCAATAATTGGTACTTACCAAAATGAAAAGAAGACAACAAATTTGACACACATGAACTTGGGAATGGGTTTGATAGGTGCCAGCAAATCTTTTGTGGTCTTGTAGAAGATCACTAGGCAATACATAGCCCACTGAAAGTAGAGACACACATCCAACATTATAACTAAGTACCTACATACAGAGAAACAAGCTTGTCCTATTTCTCTAACCAGACTCTTCTTTTTTGTAAAGAGTTGTCATTTCTGCCTTACAATGGTCCAACATAAGCCATAATCAAAATTGGTTACTGATATACATCAACTCCAAGTTGATCAAGATTGCTTAATAAATGTGAAATCCTTTTTTTTAAATTTATTTATTTGTTTTTATTTCAAGGGCCATAACTCCTGACCCATTAATGTGATATCCATCAAAATCAAAATATAAAAAGAATTGAAAATCTGAGCCATTTGAATGGCTTCAACTCACTATTCCTCCACAGAGAGCCAGAAGGGGTCATCAGCCTTCTTTTTACATATGCTGATAACCCCTTCTGGACATATAGTTTATGAATTACTATGAATTTTTTTTTCTGGGGACTAGTCATTTACGAAATAATATCTATTTCCTCCAAAACCACAAAGAGTAACTGAATTATTAGACAGTCTCTTCCTACATTTCATAACACATTTGAAAGTCAATTTACACATTGTGTGTATAAGTAACATATAGTGTGTATAAGCAACATTTAGTGTGTATAAGTACCATAACATAAAATGTTTAAAAGTAACACAGGGTGTAAAAGTAACACATGGTGGGTATAAGTAACACATAGTGTTTATAAGTAACAAATAGGCCTGTGAATAAGTAACAACATACGGCGTATAAGAAACACAAAGTGTGTATAAGTAAAACATAGTGTGTATAAGTAAATAAACTGTCATTCATATCAATAATATAAAATAACAAAGCACGCAAAATATCAAAGATTGAGTGGGTCTTTTGTTCATTTGTAGACAAGCATTTTGGACAGAACCAGACCTTATTATGTATTAACAACTGACTTTGTGATTTCTTATAGTTACCACTTCTGAAATATTGATACCGGTAGCTGAAGTTTAGAAAGTGATATTGTCCACATATCATCATTATTTTGACAAACTGGCAAACAGAGCAGGCCCAGGTCAGACAGCATCTTAAATAGGATCTGTCTGATCAGGGTCTCTTCTATTTGCTCATACAATATTGCAGCTAAGTTTCTATACAGTCTGTGTGGCAAAGAAAAATTCATCAGTTCATATGCTATCTTAAGTTCAGCTGATCAAATTTATCAAGTCATAAATTTGCACATGAATATTCATGAGGTAACATGATAATTAAACAGCTGATCACCATTCATAGGCTGAAATCACATGGGTTAACAAGGCGTCATAATGATTTTCACTGGATGAAGATACTTACTATTTGTGAAATATTGTTGATAAAAGCCAGATACAGCCATGCACTCTGAAAGCTGATGTCCCCTTCATTATACTTCCCGCACAGCTGACATATCCTGAAACAGAGTCTATCCTGTACTAGGACAGTCACATCTGTATAAGACAGACAGCTTTGGGACTGTCAAAGTGGCTGTCTTACACAGGTGTCTGTCTTATCCAGGGTTCACCTCAGACAGAATAGTAGTGGAATTTTTATAATATGATGAAACAAATAACATTTCATTTATTATTTACTGAATGTATTAGATTCATGAATCCAGCACTAAATCTATTTCCTTTATATGATAAATTGCATTTAATTTATTATTTTAGGAGTTTAAGACATATTTGTTTTTAATTTTCAAGACATTTTCAAGACAATTTTTGTATATATAAAGGCATAAACTTTCATAATAATTAGCATTCAGGTGAACACTAAATCAGTCCCAAGATAAGGTCATCTAAACACTTTGGCAAGTACAATAATTATTGAGTTGGTCATGTACATCAGTGTTTAAAGAATACTTTGAAAAGATCACACAATTTATTTCAACCTTTGTATTTTTGTACATATTTGAAAATAAAATCCCAATTCCCATGTAAAATGCAGTTATCAAATTAAACAATAAAACTGGATACTAACTAAAACTGGATAATAATACTGGAAAAAAATAAAGATCAAAGCATTTTCAATACACATAGCTTTTAGAAATTTATCAATACATTCTTGGCACATCAATCCACTTTACAGAACATGACAAAGTACATTGTATATTAGGAGTCTTTCCCATTTTATTCTCAGTCAGACCTAACTATAAATGCCAGTTTCTGATCATCCAGTGATGTGCAGTCCAAGAAGGTTGTATTTGATAAGAATTACCCCACACCCAAAAGTGTACAATATATGTCCTGGGGATGTGGAGGTTAACAAGTAACTACTTTATCACCAGTATACCAGGCCTCAATGATATGGTTTACTCAAAACAACCTGTAAAATGCCAGGAATTATGTCAATAAAAGAGTATTTTTTATAAATAGAATAAAATGTAATATTTCAATCAATTCCTTCCTATCCAAGTACAGAAGCAATGGATCTAGCGTTTGATCCTCAGACAATCAAGAAAGTACTCAAGTATTTGAGTGTTTGCATCCATCCTTCATAGTATTTACAATGAATGTCAGTGGCAGTGAATTGTGAAACAATGGTAAATAGGCTGCAATACTCCTTAGTTGAAATAATACTGACACTTAAAAATGTTAGATTCATGGGTTTTTCTGGTCATAAAATTGATATGAAGGCTGCCAGGAATGACTGGTTACCCGTACTTACAGCGCTATGACAGTGGTGATTGGTCTAACTACAGTGTACTGCAGGGCACCATGCTTACAGTTCTGGATTATCTTCCTGAAACAAAGAAAACCAAGTATCATTATAAACCCTTTAAATCATGAATATCTATATATAAATGTCTGACTAGATGAATATTCATATACAAATGTCTGACTAGATGAATATTTTGACACAATTTTTCTTTGCTGTGCAGTATGTGTTGAATCTGAGCTACAATATTGTATGATCAAACAGAGGAGACCCTGATCAGACAGCTCTGTTTGCCAATGCATCAAAATTAGTCTATATGAAGTAAAGGGTTAACAAGTTTTGGGGATTTTTTTCTTTCAAAACAAGACAGATGAAACTAGAGCTAATACGTATCATAAGATTAGAACAACCTTGACTAAATAATTCAACACAATTTAACTGTCTGTAAGATTATTGAAATACTGAAATCAATGCCATTCTAAAGTCAAGATATTTAGCATTTAGTTTTTACACAAAAAGACAATAATATTTTGCGCTAAATTTAATAGCATGCAATTTTTCTTTAAACAATTCTATATAAAGGGGCCATAATTTGCAAATAACTCAGCCAAATGGTATAAAATCTAAGTAATTAATTCCTTGAACACTTTTTTTCTCCTTCGGCCATATAATTAAGGACCCCTGGTAATTATGGCATCCTATACTCATGTAAAAGCTTGTTGAAAATTGTTAAACACTGTAGTCTAAATACACTTCTCATGGTGATCTTCAAATTGGAGGTATTGGATTCCATGTCTATATATAGGCTCCCTATGATGTTTTTCTTATGTAAAGTTTCATACAGAATCACTGAATGGTCCTCAACTAACAAAGAAATGTTATGAAAATGAAGCTTGATGAAAATATTTAAACAGTGCAGGCTAAGAGTTATTTTTCATGGTGACTTTGACCATGGAGGTATTGAGTTCAACATTAATGTATGACCTGCAAATCTTTTGTGAAGTTTGTTTCAAGTTGGACCTTCAGATGCAAAACAAAACTTGGCAAAAAATCTTAAACCAAACCAATGCCTGTGCAAATAATGAATCTTTCCTCCTTCTTTGAATAGTTAGGGGTAATAACTACATCTTGTAAATTAGGTTTGCTACATAAGATAGCATTATAAAGTTAAAAGGGGCCATAACTCTTGGAAAACTTAAGAGTGTTAGAGATATGCCTTTCATTGGTTATCTGCCAATGAATATGCATGAAAAATTTCTTTGTTGTTACGCTAATGCTATATAAGATTAATGAACATTTTTTGTCAAAATGAACCTAACAAGATATGTGACACGAAAACATAAATTCCTTTGATGGACGCACTTAACTCTGTGAATTAGTTTCTGGATTATAGTTATTGGGAAAATATTTTCTTAACTGTATACAAAGTTACTGTTTAGCAAAAACTAACTTACAATGACAGACTAACAGATATATTTTACATAAGTCAATGTCAGAGAAATGTGCTTATGACACAGACAAAAGAGTATGGTAGAACAGAGTTCATTTGTTTTAATGTGGAATGCTCCTGAACTCTTCTAGTACTTACAGACCCATGGGCCAGGGTTTGAAACAACAAAATGGAATGATGTGCTTCTGTTGTTGTCTCTTGGAAAGGAGCAGGTGCAACTGGGGGTGTGTCTCCCACAAGTAGGTCAATAAGTAGGCCATGAAGTTGTAGATGACATAGGCCTCGTAACACTCACGTAGGGTGTCCAGGTAAATGGCAGCCTCTTTAAACCGCAGTGCAAACCACTAACAAATCAAAATGGACAGCTTTAAAAGCAGATAATATCATGGAATCTTTTACATAGTAGAAAGTGACATTAATGAATAGTCATATCATATGATCAGAAAAACAATGTTTATTCATCATTACTATTTTATTACATTGTACTAGTAACTATTAATTGTTACAATTAAAATGAACAAAGTGAATTACAGACACAGTTATCACTGAAAGTGATGAGTGCACAGCAAAGTGATGTGATGGATCTAAATATATAGAGAGCTTTTGGCCTTATAATAAGATCCTGAAGCTAGAAGCAATGGTTGAATTACAAGCTTTCAGTGTGAAAATAATTTATGTGCTAGACAATATCTAAGAAGTTGCCATGCACATTCCTTGATCTTCTAATTTTTAATTATGAAGCAGATGTGAATTTAGACCATACACACTTTGGAAACTTTACCTTTAGTAAATGACTTAAGCTGGAAATAATGACACACACTCTGACTCTGAGTGCACCAGTAAGCAACTGTGACGATGTGTCGTCACAGGTATAAATATAATCTCTGACAACTGCGTCAGGGAGTCGACTCTTTGGCACAGTGGTTAGAGCATAGGACTTGCACGCCGGCGGACCAGGTTCGATCCTGGGCCAGGTTGAGTTTGTTACACAACCTTTGTGCTAAGTATGAGCATCAATTCGATAGTTATTGTATAGGGTTATGAAGTAATGGGGTGGACACAAATTTAAGTATTGTAATCTACCGGTATATCTATACACAGGCAATGGCCTGTGACCTTGCCATCTGAAAATGAATCCAGGAAAGATTACTGTGAGTGACAGTCAGACAGACATTTTGGTTCCTATATACCCTGCAAACTAAGAACAAGTTAACAATGTACAAGAAACAAGGAAAAGAATACTTACAGCATTTAAGGAATATATAGGAACCATCCAGATAATTCTGAAAGAAAATAAATCAATTTCTATATTATCTCTGAATGATCATAATTATGGCATACATGAGGCATGTATCAGTGATTTTCTGCTCCTGGCAATAATTTCACTCTTAACTAGTCTATTTAAACAAGAGGGCCAAGATGGCCCTTGGTCGCTCACCTGAGAAAGATGATTGCTTAAGAAATAAAGATGCTTGAGTGTAAAAGTGAAATCTGGCTTTTTTTTATGGTGAAATGGGCATAACTCCTAAATTTACAAGTCAATATCAGTTATAATTGAACCCGATTGTGAGATTATGGGCATAAACATTGTCTTAAAGTTTAAAAATGATTGTTAAAAAAATGAAGTTGGTAGAGAATAAACAAAGTGAAATCTTGCATTTTTTGTATTAAAAGGGACATAACTCCTGACCTAAATGACCCATCTCAGTCACAAGTGAACTCAATCGAGACATTATGGTCATTAACAATGTCAAATTTAAGTGTAAATCGAGACATTATGGTCATAAGCATTGCCATAAAGTTTGAAGATGATTGCTCAAAAGATGAAGATGCTAGAGTGTAAACAAAGTGAAATATGGCATTTTTTTTATATTAAAAGGGGCATAACTCCTGACCTAATTGATGAATCTCAGCCATAATCGAACTCAATCGAGACCTTACGGTCATAAGCATTGCCATAAAGTTTGAAGAGGATTGCTCAAAAGATGAAGATGCTAGAGTGTAAACAACTTGAAATATGGCATTTTTTGAATATTAAAAGGGACATAACTCCTGACGTAATGGTACGATATCAGCCATAATCGAACTTGGCCGTGATTTTATGGTTATAAACATTGAAATAAAGTTTGAAGATAATTGCTCACGAAATGAAGCTGCTAGAGTGCAAACAATGTGAAATCTGGCTTTTTTGAATTTTAAAAGGGGCATAACTCCTGACCTTATGTTCCGATATCAGCCATAATCGAACTTGGCTGAGATTTTATGGTTATAAACATTGTTTTAAAGTTTGAAGATAATTGCTCATAAAATGAAGATGCTAGAGTGCAAACAAACAAATTGTGGACGACGGACGACGGACGGACGACGGACATTCATCGATCCTAAAAGCTCATCCTGAGCACACGTGCTCAGGTGAGCTAAAAAGGGTGTACTGAAGATATACATTGCTGTCCCAGAATTTTGGAATATGTACAACAACATGCTACTATGGGAGGGAACATCATACTGAATACATGCCATATGATATAAAAGTGTGCATTTAAGTGATTCTGACAAAATACATTATGTAGTATTTAACAGAAATTTACTGGCCTGTCTCAAACATTTTCCATAATTTTCATGATTTGTGTGAGGTGGATTCACAATGAATAGTATTTATTTTGGAAATGAAAGTAATGAGTCCTTGGTATTTTTTACCATTTCCTGGAGTATCCAATTCTCACCAGCATAAGACTTTTGAAAACAAATTGAAACAAGAGAGCCATGATGACCCTGGGATCGCTCACCTGAGAACCAGGTATTAGTGGGAGGGCAAAAGAAACAGATAATATCTTATAATATTGTGGAAAATGGGCTCTGCCCTCTGCCAGCCATAAATCAAGTGAGTACTTTTGGACAAGCAGAATTTTCAAATTTGTACTATATACAGTACATATAAGGAAAATGGGCTTAGCCCTCTGGCAGCCATGTTTTTCAATGGATCAAAATAATTTGAACAATCTTGCTAGAGAGTGACCTAAGGAACACCTGTGCCAATTAACTTTGAAATCCAGCGAGTATTTTTGCACATGAAGATTTTTGAAGTTTTTTACTATATACATATTTACTAAGGAAAACAGGCTCCACCCCCTGGCGGCCATGTTTTTCAACAGATCAATGTAATTTGTACAACCTTGATAGAGAGTGACATAAGGAACATCTGTACTAAATAACTTTGAAATCCAGCTTGTACTTTTGGAGGAGAAGATTTTTGAAGGTTTTACAATATACATAATTATAAGGAAAACGGGCTCCGCTCCCTGGCGGCCATGTTTTTCAACGGATTAAAATAATTTGAACAATCTTGGTAGAGAGTGACCTAAGTGACATCTGTGCCAAATAAATTGAAATCCAGCTAGTACTTTTGCACAAGAAGATTTTTTTAATGTTTTACTATATACATATATGGAAAACGGGCTCCGCCCCCTGGCGGCCATGTTTTTCAATGGATCAAAATAATTTGAACAATCTTGGTAGACATCTCTGCCAAATAACTTTGAAATCTGGCCAGTAGTTTTGAAGGAGAAGATTTTCAAAGTTTTCATATGTTTTTTTTTTCTTTCCGTTGCCATGGCAACCAAAGTTCCGCATGGAATCAAATTCCTTGAACAAATATGAAAGAGCATCACCCAAGGAACCTTCCTGTGAAGTTTCTTTAAAATTGGCCAAGTGGTTTAGGAGGAGATGTCGTTTAATGTTGACAATGGATAACGGACACCCGACGCTGGACATTCATCGGTCACAATAGCTCACCTTGAGCATGTTGTGCTCAGGTGAGCTTAAAAAATAACTGTCCAAATCCAACAACAGTCAAAAATATTATTTTCCATATGACGTAATGAACTCAAAATGAGTCAGTAACAAGTATGGTGGACAAATAGCAGGCCTAGATCAAGAATTTTCCAACTGGAGCTCAAATACGATTTTGATGATACTAGGGGGTCACCTGAAAAAAAAAATTGTTTCTGGGATGATGGAGATGCATTCTGAGGGGTATTGGGGGAGGGGGGAGAATTGATAGCTATTTTATTCACTGCCAACTCTGTTGCGGGGCATATAGATTTTCGGTCTTATAGATTCTCGGTCTGTGCGTCCGATACATCCAAATATGTTTCTGTGTTTACACTTTCTACTATATTATGTTAATTTTATCTGTAAGTGGTAAGAAAGAGAGAGAGAGAGGGGCCACTTAATGTAACTTGTAAGCAGTCTATCAAAAAAAAAAAAAGCTAAAAGTTTTCTTGTTATGAACATACTATTAGCACTTTTATAACATTGGGTTTGATTTGATACTCATTTATCAAATTTACTATAATATGCACAATAAATGTGACTTTAATTCATACTTAACACTATCGGCACATTAATTGACGTCTGTTCAGACATTCAGACGCTCAATTGTTGTAAACAAATAAACCTAAAAGCATTTGACTGAATCAGATTACCGGTAAAGCAGACACAGTGATGTTGTCTTGGTGACAAGGGAGAAAGATAGGTGACAGTGGATGCTCTATCAGCGTTGAGCCCCAACAAAGCCCCTTATAAGCCCCCCCTCCCTCCCCCATGAATCTGAACCTGATATAGAGGCAAAATCTTTAAGCGACAGGTACAAATTCTGTGTACTTCCTAACAACATAGATTGGTGTGCAAAATTTAAGATGATTCAATAGAGAACAAGAAATACTGTCACACTCACAGTGTTCATTTTACTCATAGGGTGTCCTCCTAGTTTTGTCACTGAGGGTACAATTGCTGTTTTTCCTTTATTAACTTTGTATCCCTTCATATAGAGTCCCTACAATTTTGAAGGTACATGACCAATTTTAGGGGTAAAAACCCTCTACAGTGGATAAATGGGCATGCTGTTTTATGATTATGAAGTGTGAATTTTGCTATCAGATTGATAACAACTATGACTCTAAATGACTTGCATACATAGGATTGTTAAGAAGTGTATTGATCGATAATCATGCATGCACTATTTTAAGAACAGATGTTGGTTTACGTAAATCAGTCATCGTCTGCTAGCTGAGAGTAATTGGTAGATTTAATGGGTGGAAATAAGATTAAAAAGAAGCATTAGTGAAAATGGTATAAAATGGGTACTTCTTTTATTAAATGAATGTTTTTATCTGTTTCCTTAAAAAAAGGTTTAAACAAGGATCAATCTATTTTTACAAGATACAGATACAAATGTTTATTTTGAATCGGCACATATAAACAGAAAAACATTAGCTATGTATAGCTTATCAACAACTGTCAACAACGAGCTGCAAATAGATACATTTTAGGCAAATTACATATCATAAAATCGAGGTTAATCAATTACAGAGACTTAAGACATATTCACATCTATTTAATATATCGCCGGAGGTCCTTAAACTGCGCCCCTGTCCTAACTCCGCCACCTTCCTTTTTTTATCGTAGTCTTGCTATATTTTATCACACGCATAAGCGACTGTGGGAATTTTTTTTTACTATGTTTCTGTAAATAAACTCAGATGATTTTTGCACGAAATTTTATTCAAACTGATAATTATTGCAAATTTCATCTCGCACCACTCTTTTTATGTGTTTTTTTCTTAATACAAAATGATTTCCACGCAGAATGGCCCTTTTACATTCAAATTTTTAAAATAAAAGTATCTTGGAAATTCCATCTGCTGTGTTTACATATTTATAAATGGAAGTCATATGTGTACAATTCGCAACTGCTATGACGTCACCGAGGGGGAGGAGTTAGGACCACACAAAATGATGGCATAATATTTGACTCGTAATGTATTAAATATTATTTTCACGTGAATAATTATTTATAAAAGAATTATTTTTGGGAGTATCAATGTGAATTTAATAGAATTAATTGGTACGTGAACAGTTTTTATTTAGAACTATGTATTTTATTTATGTTGCATTTCCTAATTAAATATTAGAGGGGCGCAGTTTGGGCACTCGAGGATATATGAAATATTTTTTAACTGTCAGGTATTTCCTTCTCAAATAATATCACGGTCAAAGTGAAATATCGTCCCTGTACAATTCTGCAACTTCAGGTACACTTACACTTACCTTATGATGTGTTTTTGCAGATTCGGTTGAGTGTAGTTTATGATATGCTGAATAATTTCCCATACTGATATCGGCACTGTCATCAAAACAAAAACTCCTCCAATAAACCATGCTGTAACATGAGTTTCATCTTTGTTTTTATATTTGATTACTTCAACAACGCATAGAGGAATTGCTATTAGTAACAAAATTATGTATACTACAGTGGCTAAAGGGCGAATCCATTTTTTCCAATGTGTAATGAAACCCATGCTTACTTAAATGCAACTCAAAATAAAGATTCAAAACGATACATTAATATCCTATTGAAATCATTCAAGTTTTCACAACTTTCAGTTCGTTTAGATCCACCATATTTTTATCATGTGACATGGTTACTACTCGTTAATTTCCGGATTTACCTGTTCCGTAGGGTCCATCTCCCGGGTGAAACTCCGCGCACCGGTTACGTCACGCTACGCTACTTTAATCGACAACTATAAGGGGAGGTAACTACTGCGGCGGAGTTTGCTCCCGGGTTGGTCGGAAATTGCCGAGTAGATACGGAGTTGATTCCCTAAAGCCGGGTACCAAAACCGTAAACTTCCGTATTTTGTCATTTGACAGTTTGTCATGTTTCGTTTTAATCCTTTATCTTATCGCGAAGACTACAGCAAACTTTATCAATAGTATCAAAGGTAAGATAAAGGATGTGTATAACTTTAAAAAACCTTTAATTTATGAATGATTCGATGTAGGGGAATGAATGATTTCATGCAGTCCCACTCTGATCCGGCACAATATAGAAGAATATGATCTAGAAATTTCTTTTTAACTCTCTATTGTCTCTGCTGGTCTGACTGAAAGTCCAAACCTTGGCCTGGCGCTGATGCGTTTTGAAGCTATAGACTGTTCATGCTCGAACCTTGTAAGGTCATCATTTATGATGTTTCTGAGAAGATCAGTTTCGATAAAAATCAAAAATCTTTTTTTCTTTTAGACTTTATGGTCAAGGATTTCCCACATATGGATCCCGTTTTTTTTTGCTAAAGAGACAGCAGCGGAAGAGACAGTAGTTGGATACAAGGGATTCCTGGTGCAATACCCTAGCTCATTTTGCGAATAGACCCCTTGGTTCTTTTACGTGCCCGATACACGGGAGACAAGTCCCTGGGTAGAACCAGTACTGAGTACTCCGAGTTCCCATTGCAACCCCATTTTGCCGAGTGCCAGACAAGGGTGCATTTGGTACCAATTTTAAATGTCTTTGGTAAGACGCGGTCACTGGAGGAAGTGCCCCAGCTGGGATTCGAACCCCAGACCTCCCAAACACAAAGCGGACACTAGATACCACTGAGCTATTGCACAGGTCTGATGTTTATATTAGGTTGGTATAAGTATTAGTGTTTCCCCCAGGCCTTTTTTGCCATGGGGGTGTGCCATAGTGCCCTTTCATGGCACAGAAATGCACCATATGTTGCCCTTTGATCTCCATTCTACAGCCATCCTGCCTTATCTAAATTATCAACGTGTCCCTATTACTGGTGTAAATGTCAATGAAGTGTGCATCAACACCTCATTGGCAATCATTCATGACTAGGTCATTGGAGGTTTGCAAATGATATCAGTATCACCAGGTGCTCATAAATTTAAGTCATCTATAGAAAGAATTTATCATGATCTTTAAGGAAAATAATTATTGGTAACACAATAATTGTCGTCTGCCTTGATTGCCATGGTGTTTAACTTAACATAGTCTAATAAGATTCAAATAGGCAATTATTACAAGTATATAGTATTTACATCAAATACATAATTATTAAATATGTCTTTCTATATAAACTCTTGCTTATATTAATCTAATATTTGTTATGTTAGTTCACCACCATGAGTTACAGATCAAATTCGAGTTTCGTTTCAGTCCACTTATTCTTGATGAAATTACGGGCCATGGACATAGAAAATTTCTTTAAAGTAGCAGTTTTCCCGGCTTTTTTTTCCTAAACTCTTGCAGATATTAATATAATATTTAGGATGTGAGTCTACCACCATGAGTTACAGATCAAGTTCGAGTTTCGTTCCGGTCCACAGAATTTTGATGAAAGGGCCTTGAACGTAGAATTTTTTTTTTTAAAAAATAGGAGTTTTCCTGACCTTTTTTCTAAATGCTTGCAGATATTGATCTAACCTTGGTATGTGAGTCTACCTGTAAGATACAGATGAAGTTTGAGTTTTCTTCTGGTCCACAGATTGCCAGCAGGACACTTAGTATTGCCTAAGCAATGCTTTCATAATGCTTGTTATAATTGTGATAATATTGATTTCATTGATATTCAGCCATATTTGATACTAAAGATCTTCAGATCTTTCCCATAACAATGTAAACTGAATATCCTACTTATTTTGGCAGTAACAGATGTTTCTTTTGTAACTTTTAAGGCTGCCTTACTCTATTTCATTTCTTCTCTTTTTCTGTATCATATACACTTGTTTCCTGGTCAGCCCTCAACTTGAAAAAGAATGATAAAATAATTAAATCTTTAAATTAGTGAAATTTATACATTAATATATTGTCACACATTATCCCTTAAGTTGTAATTAACGTCTAATGATACAATTAACATGCCAAAAATTGTTTTATACAGATTAATTCAAAAAATAAATATAAAATTTAAACACCTAGAAGAATTTATATGTACCATTTCTTTTTACAATGTTTTACATTTAGTTTAACATTTTCAAAAAAAAACACAAAAAAAACAAACAAAAAAACAATTGCAGTTGAGTCAAAATGGAGAAAAAAAAAATTATATGGACAGGTTTGACCAGCGGTTACTTGTGACAATAGTCTAGCACATTTTACACTACAGTTGTATGACCCTGTATATAACGAGACCCTGAGATGATCAGGATTTAAAACCACAATAATGGGATTCAATGAAACACAAACAATTTCCAAGTTTTGGGACACATTTTGAATAATAAGTGTTTGCAGAATCAAAGTTTTTTTTGACAAAATTAAAATTCAATTTTAGCTGTTTTAAAACTTAGAGTGATTATGGAATATAAGTAATTGAATATTTATTTATTTCAGACATGGAAGCCCCTCTGCAGGAGAGACGTGGAAGGGAGAGGCCAGCCAGGCCACGTTCACCACAAGGTACAAGAACTCGACCCAGCCGGCCGCCGCCTCCTTCATCTGTAGCAGAACTAACAGACTACAGCTGCATGAAGCAGTGTCATGATGAAGCCAGGCATCTGATTGATCAAGGCTTAACTGCTGATGAGCAAGGGAACTCACAAGATGCTCAAGCTTTTTATCAGAGTGGGTTGAGTAAGGTACATACAGTTCTGGCAGCAAATTGTGAAAGATTTAGGTGCACTGATGAAGAAAGAGAGTCAGCTAAGCTAATGCAACAAAAACTGAACAAAACAAAGTTACAGATAGAATACAGATTGCAGTCCCTGAAGGAAACAATGGTTCCTTCTGCACCACAAGAAATGATTATGGATACAGAGGAGCCACCAAGTTATGAGATGGCCACCAGCCGTCAGAACTCCATGTTTAGTGCCCAGTATGCAGAATTAGGTGACAGTATTATGGCTGAGGACTTAGCAGATGGTGGGACTTTGACCGCAAATGCTACAGAGATATTTTCTATTCCTGATGGTGTACAGACATTTTTTATCACACCAGAAGGTTATGTTAGTGCCCCATCATACCCGTCTGCATTAAAGATTTTTAAATTTAATGATCAGCAAGGGGTAGCATCCAACAGCGGTCAGCCTCAGGCATTTCTGACAGTGGGAGACTGGTTATACCCTCTACAGCCAGGCATGTCCCCAGTGTTACAGTCACGCTTTGGTGCCTACATGTTTCCTGATACTATGGCATCTACACCAGGTAAATATGTGTTCAGTGTGAGCTATAATGATCATCCAGTGTTCTTTTTTTGTCTCTCTTTAAATGACCTCTCTTCTGGAACCCATGGGCAGACTGAAGTTGATAGAACATGGCATGGATCATCATTAGGGTGTCCTTCACAAAAAATGTAAAAATTAATTTTATGCATGTTCAAAAATTTAAAAATCTTCTCTACAACCAGTGGTCAGAATATGATTTTATTTGGAACCATTGGTCACTTCATGACCCACTACCAAAATGCTAAAATGAAGATGATTTCCTGAAAAATGAGGTTTCCATGGAAATGGCTAGTTTCCTTATATAATCTAATCATCGAATATGGGGAAAAAAAACAATTTTTCTGATATAAATGGTCAGAATTTATTCTTCATAAAAGATTGCCATAAATAGAATTTGCTGAAACAAGGGTGATTTCTTTAAAAATACATGTATTTAGCAGCATCAGATCTGTCCTCCATACTGGCATCAACAAAGAATTAATCTAGACTAAAAGTCAGTGCTTCTGCCATAGCTCACGCTATATGTCAAGAGTCCCAGAATATTCTACTTTCTCTGGCAGCTCTCTAGGCTATCTGTGTTCTATGGTTAAAGTATTACTGATTTATACTTTCTGATCATAGTATTTTGAAAAAAGAAATAAAAAAAAAATGAATTATAAAGTTTTTTGACATATCATTGTTAATACTCCAATTTTCATTTAAAAAGCTTCATACATTTGTGGATGGATTTCATGTGATATTCCATATCAGCCTGAGCCTGCTTAACCCTTTGCCTTATGAATATTAATATATAAATTTATGACTTGTTGAATAGTAATTGACCAAACTTTATATGGTATATGAAATAATGTCTTTTTCTTTTCTGTACAGACTGTAGATTTAATATTGTATGTGAAAACAGAAGAGATCCTGATCAGACTCAGATTATTTAGGAGCTGTCAGATTTGGGTCTGCTCTGTTTGCCTATATGTCAGAATGGGTCTATATGATATTAAGGGATTGCTGACTTAGATGTCATTGTGACTGACGTAAGGTGTGTCTTTCCCAGGTTCCAGTGTGGGTCTCATGGTTCCTGACACAGTCACTCCAGCACAGCGACAAGAGCTGGAGGCCTTGCTACAGTCCCTCACCATCCTCCGATTGCAAGAAGTAACTCCAACAGAGACTATGGAAACTGGCGAGGGTATGGAGCAACGTTCAGAGCCCCAGGGGGCAGAGGGAGGGGTGGAATCTACCAGCACCAAAATATCAAAAGGATTAATTACAGGTATTGTAGTTTGGAGTAAAACTAATGTTCATTTGCTGTTGCTACATCACCATTTCATTTCTCTCTGTTGTCCATCCAAGGGATAATATTAAATAATTTATCATCAATCAGATTTTTAAAGCTTTAATTATCCCCTGCCGAAAGGCGGCAGGGGATATAGTAGTAGTCTCCGTCTGTCCGTCCGTCCGACATTTTTGTCCGGAGCATAACTCGAAAAGTATTTGAGGTATTAACTTGATACTTCATAGGTGGATAGATCTTATTGAGGAGGAGTGCAGTGCACAAGAATGATAACTCTACCTTTCATAATTTGTGAGTTATTGCCCTTTGTAATTTTTTAGACTTAATTTTTGTCCGGAGCATAACTCGAAATGTATTTGAGGTATCAACTTGATACTTTATAGGTGAATAGACCTCATTGAGGAGGAGTGCAGTGCAAAAGAATGATAACTCTACCTTTCATAATTTTTTAGTTATTGCCCTTCGTTATTTTTTAGACTTAATTTTTGTCCGGAGCATAACTCAAAAAGTATTTGAGGTATCAACTTGATACTTCATAAGTGAATAAATCTCATTAAGGAGGAGTGCAGTGCACAAGAATGATAACTCTACCTTGCATGATTTTTTAGTTATTTTCCTTTATTATTTTTCAGACTTAATTTTTGTCCAGAGCATAACTCAAAAAGTATTTGAGGTATCAACTTGATACTTCATAGGTGAATAGTCACATTGAGGAGGAGTGCAGTGCAAAAGAATGATAACTCTATCTTTCATAATTTTTGAGTTATTGCCCTTTATTGTGTCGCCTGCATAGCATGGCAGACACATAGGGATCACTTTGTCCGTCGTCGTCGGCGTTGTCGGCGTCACACTTTCTTGTCCAGAGCATAACTCGAAAAGTATTTGAGGTATCACCTTGAAACTTAAAACATGGATAGATCACATTGAGGTGGAGTGCAGTGCACAAGAATGATAACTCTGACTTTCGTATTTTCTGAGTTATTACCCTTTGTTGATTCTGAGATTTAGCCTATTTTTTGTTCGGAGCGTAATGTGAAAGGTATGTGCTTTGTTGATCCTCAGACTTTGACTATTTTTGTTTGAAGCGTAACATAAAAGGTATGTGAGGTATTGCTAAACTTCATAATTGGAGAGATCTCATGGAGTTGGAGTGCAGTGCAGAAGAATAATAACCGTTACTTATATATTTTCTAAGTTTTTTCCCTTCGTTGATTTTCAAACATAATTTTTGTTTAGTGCATAACTTGAAAATATAACTTGAAAATATTTTGAGGTATCAACTTGAAAATATAACTTGAAAATATTTTGAGGTATCAACTTGAAATTTTGTAGGTCGATCAAACTCAATGAGGCAGAGTGCAGTGCACAAGATTTATAACTCTGACTTTAACATTTTCAGAGTTATTCCTCTTTGTTATTTTTCACACTTGCCTGTCTGGTGGACTCTTGCCTGGTCTGGTCTGGTACTAAATATTACAGTTTGGATTACTACAAACTTGCCAATATACCAAATTATACACTATGATGTGTAGAAGTACAATGCACAAGAACCATAATCTTCATTTTCTTGTATTTGTTGTCAAGATTTTTATAATTTGGTGTTATTTTGTACCTCACAAAAAAGATTATGCTTTATCAATAATTTGTCAAAAGATCGATTTTCTAGTCAATTCTTTCATCAAACATGCTTAAATGCAGGCGACACAAGTGTTCCGAGGAACACCCACATCTAGTTTTTTTTTATACGCCGCCGGAGGCGGTCGTATATTGGCGTCATCTTCTCCGTCTGTCCGTCCGTCCATACGTCCGTACGTACGTACGTCCGTACGTTCGTACGTCCGTACGTCCATATCTTGTGAACGCAACTCCTCCTACGTTTCTGAATGAATCTTTTCAAAACTTGGTCAATGTCATTACTATAATGGGTAGATGTGCATGAAGTGGCGATTTTCCGGTTCATTGATTTTTACAAGATTTGTGTCCCTTTGAAACTTAGTCTCTGTAGCTGAATGATATTGCAGCCTTGTGAACGCAACTCCTCCTACATTTCTGAATGAATCTTTTCAAAACTTGGTCAGTGTCATTACTATAATGGGTAGATGTGCATGAAGTGGCGATTTTCCGGTTCAATGATTTTTACATGATTTGTGTCCCTTTGAAACTTAGTCTCTGTAGTTGAATGATATTGCAGCCTTGTGAACGTAACTCCTCCTACATTTCTGAATGAATCTTTTCAAAACTTGGTCAATATCATTACTATAATGGGTAGATGTGCATGAAGTGGTGATTTTCCGGTTCATTGATTTTTACAAGGTTTGTGTCCCTTGAAACTTAGTCTCTGTAGCTGAATGATATTGCAGCCTTGTGAATGCAACTCCTCCTACATTTCTGAATGAATCTTTTTATAACTTGGTCAATGTCATAACTTTAATGGGTAAATGTGCATGAAGTGCGATTTTTGGTTCATTGATTTTTACAAGATTTGTGTCCTGAAACTTAGTCTTTAGCTGATTGATATTCAGCCTTGTGAACGCAACTCCTCCTACATTTCTGAATGAATCTTTTCAAAACTTGGTCAATATCATTACTATAATGGGTAGATGTGCATGAAGTGGTGATTTTCCGGTACATTAATTTTTGCAAGATTTGTGTCCCCTGAAACTTAGTCTTTTTAGCTGATTGATATTTCAGCTTTGGGAATGCAATTTCTTGTATGTTTCTGACCTAATCTTTTCAAAACTTGGGCAATGTCATTACTATACTGGGTAGATATGCACAAAGCAGGGGCTTTGATGTTCATCAATATTTGCAATAGTTATGCCTTTCTAAACATGGTCTCTTTAAAACACAACTCAAGTTTCTAAACAGGTAAAAGTGCATAAGGCAAGGATTTTCTGGTACAGTGATTTTTGCAAGAGTTATGGGGAGAAAGAAAAAAGGATTCAAATTGATACAGCTATTTGACCTACTGTCATATTGGAAGCATTTTTAGGGTTCTATCTCTGTTCAGCTAAATTAATTGGTCTTACAGACTTCATTATGAGGTTATGCTTACAGAAATGTTAAAAGCAATAATTAAAAGACCCCTCTTGGTCTTTATATTTTGTGGTGGCGTTTATTGTGGCATCACTGGCACTCTTGTTAGACTTAATTTTTGTCCAGAGCATAAGTTTAAAAGAATTTGAGGTATCAACTTGAAACTTCATAGGTAGATAGATCTTATTGGGGAGGAGTGCAGTTTGCAAGAATGATAACTCTACCTTTCATATTTTTGAGTTATTGCCCTTTGTTATTTTTCAGGCTTAATTTTTGTCTGGAGCAAAACTCAAAAAGTATTTGAGATATCAACTTGAATATTCATAGGTGAATAGATCTCAATGAGGAAGAGTGCAGTGCACAAGAATGATAACTCTACCTTTCATAATGTTTTGGTTATTGCATTTTTGTTATTTTTCAGTCTTAATTTTTATCACAGTGACCTTGACATTTTACCTGTAGACCTCAAAATAGAGGAATTAGTAGGTCTTCACTTGGGTTTCATATCTATAATCACTTTAAACATCAGTCTTCATTACCAGAAATTTTCTTTTAAAAATGAAATATTCTACTCTCCAACACATCTTCTAAAGAGCAAGCTTTTGGCGGGGGATGGCCATGTCAACATGGTTCTTGTTTAAAATTGATCTTAATTCTTCTTCAAAGGTTTATATAGTAATTGAACTATTATTCCTTCATCATTAATTAATCCTTAACTTCATATAGACTCATTTTGATGCACTGACAAACAGAGAAGACCCAGATCAGACAGCTACTATAGGATCTGTCTGATCATGGTCTCCTCTATTTGCTTATACAATATTGTCACTTAGATTCAACTCAGTCTTCATCTATTGTTTCACATATTCTTTAAAAATAAGTAAATTGATTTTCATCAAGTCATAAATTTGTATATGAATATTCATGAGGTAAAGGGGAAAAAAACTAACTCAAATGTTAATAGATGTGCTAAACCTATTTTATTTCAGCTGCGGAGTATATATCCTGGGGTGTTGGGAAGGGAGCAGAGAAAGCGGGTACATTTATCAAATTTGGATCAGAGAAGTTAAGGAATCGTCTCCAGCCAGAGGATAAGCCAAGGGAAATCGACCCCAAACTTCAGAAGGGTGTACAGTATGTGAGAGTAGGTTCACACGCTGCCGTCAAGGTCAGCTCCTACATAGGTGTGTTGTCTCTTTACTTTGTTATATTCCTTATATTTGTGTCTCACTGTTATCGTTGACTGTATGTAAGGTCCATTACTAAAATAAACTTGATCCATGCAGACCTCTGGTTGGCATGGCAACAAACCCCATTTTATTTAAACTTAAAAAACACTTGTCAGAATTCAATTTCCTGTGGCATAAGCAGTCACCTCATAGTTCTCTACTGTAATTGCGAAAATGAAGTTGATCCCTTTAAAAAATGAGACCCCCATGGTGTTTGCAAGTTTCCTAATATACTATACATAGAAAATTTCAAAAATCATCTTCTCTGAAACCAGTACATGTAGTTGGAATTTTATTTCATTTGGCACAAAATTAATGGTCATCTACTTTTTCACTACCATAGTTGCTAAAATGAAGTTGATCCCTTAAAAACCAGGCCCCACTGAGTTTTCTTGTTTCCTTATGTACTCTATAAAGAAAATTTCAAAAATCATCTTCTCTGAAACCAATGGTCAGAATTCAATTAGGTCTAGGTTAAGACTCTGTACTTGAACATTTGTATTTTTGTCCAGAAAATGTCCCAAAAGTCCATATATTTTAGAAGAAAAAAATCCTTTTTTTTTCTATATCATGTTCAAAACTTGCTTGATGGTATTATTTTGTTAAATTTCCTCTATACCAGTAATTATATATTTATGTTCATGATTCCATTTAAGACTAACAAGGCTGTTGTGTACACATCAAAACAGTTGCAAACTAGACTGTATTGTCCATTTGTGGCAAACATTAAAAAGTCTAGGATTTACTTTTATCTGATATTATTCCATGTTAGTTTACATATCTGGAATTATTTCACAGTGTCCAAGTTGGGGCAGGCCACCATGGCTCTAGCCCGAGAAGCTGCCCCTCACATACGTCAGCAGGGACAGAAGTTCATTCCAAAGTCCATGAAGGACAAGGTCTCTACTCCAGATGGTAAATCTAAACTAGATGGCGCTGTTGAGGTAGCTGCATCAGGGTTAAAAGGTTAGTTTCTGGTTCTTTTAAAATTATTGTTTTGTTTAACTCCTCATGAGGGGAAACATTCTGGTGATGGCTTTACTATCTGTTTGACTGCCTCAGTTTGTCAGATTTCATTGCCAAATTGAGGATATGAATACATAGGTACTTTGCACATTAGGTTGTTGTTGTTGTTTTTTCAGAGATGTGTAGCATAAATTAAATAATCTTGCCTAAACCTGCTGTGTTATGTTCTTATAATTGTTGCTTAAGGATGAAAACTTAATACTCCAAATAATCTAAAATACTGTTTGTGTCACCTGCTGTAGCCGTCCGTCACACATTTTCTGTCACACTTGTCTGTCATGCTTCAGCAGGTGACATGTGTGTTCCAAAGAACACTTGTTTGTTTTTATCTAGGTGAAGTGAATATCAAATGAAAGAACAGAAATAGAGATTACTTGTAATGTTATTTTTGTTGTAGAAATTTAGCTTATCTGAGCACCTGTGATATGTTTGTCTGCATGTAAATATCATACAAGTTTGAAAGTGAAAAGCTAAGTTACAACTTCCTTGATAACAACTCATACAAGTTTGAACACGGCATAATTATGTGGGGTCAGAAGTTAGGTTAAACCTCCCTTGATAACAACTTGTCATGATTTATAAAATAAAAAAACAACTTATGCTAAGGTCAAGCAGATTAAGAATTTAACTCTCTGATATATGATCTATGTTGGTCTATGCAATCACAGTCAGAACGTCTGTACTTCTGTTTGATCAGACCAAAACCACCATCAATCCTACACCTGGCATGACCTGGAATTAGAGTTCCCAAATTGGCTAAAAATCAAAATCGATGATCGGAAATAATAGGGCAAGACATTTCGATCACTCATCATCGATTTTTACCATCACTTATATGTAGAATGTGACTTTTGACAGCAAAACCATTTAATAGACGAAGATACCATTAAAGAATGTTAATTGCAAGAGACAAGAATTTGCATACTATGAATGCAAGATTGAAAATTAATTGGAAAAATAAGAATAAATATAACTTTCATAAAAAAAAAAAATCAGAGAGTAGATCTCGTGTTCATATTGTTTCTTTTTTTTTTTTCTTTCATTTCTTGGTACACATACTTTTAATTACCGACAAGGAGAGAAATAAGGAAACTCGATTACGAAGGAATACAATCGATGATCGCCGACTTCGGTAGCTTTCGATCAATCATCGATTATAACCGATTAATACCTACCTGGAATCTGCATCCTGTACTCTAGTTGTCGATTGCAACCAGTCATGACCCTCCACATGAAGTAGGCGAGGACATACTTATTCTTATTTTGTCCTGAAATATAATAATGATGATAATAATAATAATAATAAATTATATCTGACTTTAGCAAATACCTAAAACTACTCTACTAAACTATTGTTCAAAATTAATGTTTGAAATGCATGGATAAAGATGGAGTTATCTTAGTTGCAGATAATTTTAACAGTCCAAAATAATATAAATTATTTTTGTTGCTTAGATAGGATATACATACATTATAACTAAAGTTTACTGTTTATGTATAATTTGACTAAGAAGAATCATTATACTTGGACAATTGTCTGCATGGAAGGCACAGGTCGGTGTATCAGCAGCATATGTGTCCATGGCCCAGTCAACCATACTTATCCCAGCATTTGGTCCATGCGTTAGCGTTCCATCGATGCTGATTGTTTCTGACTCATCCATCAGAAAGTTTAGTTGTTTAGGGAGCCAATCTAACCTGACACCATATACATGGACCTTTCTTGGAGTTGTGAAATACAGTGGCCCCATCTGACATCCATGGTGGGGTATTGCAACATTTTGACAAAAGTCGAATGTGATGTGGTAATAAACGGAGCCATCTTCATTTCCATTTAAGGCTTTCTGCATACATGAATTATAAAGCTCCCTTTCCTTTTGTGCAGATACAGTGTGCTGGGAGAGTTCGTTTGCTGAAGTTAACTTTTCTTCCTCTTCTCTGGCGTCTGACACCTTTTTCCTGAGCCTTTCACATATACCGCAAACATCATCCCTAGGTGATGTAATTCTAATATGTGGTAGACATCTATTCCACACAGCAACGAAAGTTGTGTATTTCATTGCTCTCATACCCTCTGCCAAAAATGTTTGATAGTCATTATATACAGACTTCTTTGTTGTTTGACAGTGAAGATAAATAATAGGCACATTGTCTCGACTTCTTGGCGCAGCTGGTTGGGGGAGTCCATTCATGTCAGCAAAATTTGTAACAAAGTTCACAGCAGCTTTGATTGTATCAAAGTCCATTCTGTGAGCAGCTTTGCTTCCTTTGTTGCCATGAGTTCTTGGAGTAGGTCCATTTTCATTCATGTGGTGAATTATATTATTTAGAGCTTTTTTCCCTATCCCAATTACAGACATAAAAACAACCTTGCACACGGGCTTCCCGTACAATGTATATGTCTGTCTCAGCCGACACCTCTTCTTCCCCCTTTTTGTCTGATCTCTGTCTCCATCAGTTATTGGTCCCATTATGTACATCTCCCTTTCCTCTTTTAAAAGTTCCCTCATGCTGAGATGTTGTTCAATGAGATCAGACAAACTAAACTGGTCAGTACATTTCACATGACAATTACATCCACGTTCCTTCAGGTCCTTTAGTTTCACAAGACCAGTATCTCCACTGCAATCAATCTCACAACTATTAGCTGTAGCAAACATGTCAGTCTCACTGTCTGATGAGTTGCTTTCCTCGTTGTCAAGGTATTCACGTATGCGCTGATCTAGATTGGCATCAGAGGCATCAATTTCCTGTATATTATCATCTGCTATATCGACCACAGATGCTTCCGCCTCTTGAGATGCTTGAGGAGTCCTTCCGAAGTGATCAGACAGTAAACTCTCCAAGTCCTGAAATATATTGAATATGTGTAATGTCCTAAGTACCAAATGTTCATGTCTTTAAGAAACTACATGCTTTATGATGTGCCAGTTTTGGTGGACTGATTAAATCACTAGGCCCACACATAAGTAACAGTTTGGGTTTACAATGAAATTTAATAAATTAATGGTACTATTAATTTTGTTGGACATACATTCCCTCAATTAATCTATGAAAATTATTCATTATATTTACACATAAAAGTCTTTGAACCTTTAAGAATAATATATCTAAACATGTATCTATGAAAGACTACGATTTCCTATCTTATCACAAAAAAAAAGAAAAAAAAAAGGCCAAAAACAGTTATGAAGTTGATTTTTTTTTTTCTGAGTAAAAGATTATTTTTATAATACTGTAATAATAAAAAAAATGGATCGCGGATTTGAATGTGATTCTCCTGCGTGACAAGCCACGCCTCTGCAGACTGAGCTATTACGGCTTATTATTTTGGAAGTATCATTTTTAAGTAATTATTTGTTGTATATAAAAAAAAGAAACCGAAAAACTCTGCAGTCAATATGTACCATATTTTTTTTAAAATTTATTTGCATCGACATAATAAATTTTAATAATGTTCATATAGCTGATTCAAAAGACAAGAACAAGAGAGTATCCAGTACTATAAATAGTGGCTTCATTTGGCAAACAACTGGCGTAGACTCAGACACATAAATTTAGTAACGTGTAATCGAAAATGTACCTCTGCATGCCCATATAACACCAGACAATTTTTATTAGCTCACCTGAGCACGTGTGCTCAGGATGAGCTTTTAGGATTGATGAATGTCCGTCGTCCGTCCGTCATCCGTTGTCCACAATTTGTTCGTTTGCACTCTAGCATCTTCAAACTTTAAAACAATGTTTATAACCATAAAATCTCGGCCAGGTTCGATTATGGCTGATATCGGAACATTAGGTCAGGAGTTATGCCCCTTTTAAAATTAAAAAAAGCCAGATTTCACATTGTTTGCACTCTAGCATCTTCATTTCATGAGCAATTATCTTCAAACTTTATATCAATGTTTATAACCATAAAATCACGGCCAAGTTCGATTATGGCTGATATCGTACCATTAGGTCAGGAGTTATGCCCCTTTTAGTATTCAAAAAATGCCATATTTCAAGTTGTTTACACTCTAGCATCTTCATCGTTTGAGCAATCCTCTTCAAACTTTATGGCAATGATTATGACCATAAGGTCTCGATTGAGTTCGATTATGGCTGAGATTTATCAATTAGGTCAGGAGTTATGCCCCTTTTAATATTCAAAAAATGCCATATTTCACTTTGTTTACACTCTAGCATCTTCATCTTTTGAGCAATCATCTTCAAACTTTATGGCAATGCTTATGACCATAAGGTCTCGATTGAGTTTGATTATGGCTGAGATCCGTCAATTAGGTCAGGAGTTATGCCCCTTTTAATATAAAAAAAGCCATATTTCACGTTGTTTACACTCTAGCATCTTCCTTTTTTTAGCAATCATTTAAACTTTAGACATTGTTAATGACCATAATGTCTCGATTGAGTTCAATTGTGGCTGAGATGGGTCATTTAGGTCAGGAGTTATGCCCCTTTTAATACAAAAAATGCAAGATTTCACTTTGTTTATTCTCTACCAACATCATTTTTTTAACAATCATTTTTAAACTTTAAGACAATGTTTATGCCCATAATCTCACAATCGGGTTCAATTATAACTGATATTGACTTGTAAATTTAGGAGTTATGCCCATTTCACCATAAAAAAAAGCCAGATTTCACTTTTACACTCAAGCATCTTTATTTCTTAAGCAATCATCTTTCTCAGGTGAGCGACCAAGGGCCATCTTGGCCCTCTTGTATTTAAGTATTGTCGGTCTTCACTCGAGAATGCAATTTAAATGACACTCGTTGACGTTTGTTTTTAATATTTAAAGTTAAATGGTTTCAGGTTTTCGTGTTCTTCTTCAGAAGCAAAATGTAGATTCTACATTGAAATAAGCATAAAAATAGAAAAGCTACTTACATCAAAATCACTGTTGATAACATCCATGGTAAGCAAAGCAGTACGCGAAGAGTACGCGATAGCTGCTGGCTCAGTTAAAATTGAATTGAAACGTTGTAATTTTGTAAACTCTTTTAAGGTTACACACTTTTTACACAATGTTGATGACGTCAACTTTAAACACATTTTTCGCAACATCATAAATGATGTCAATAAGACCCCTTATCCCAAATACTGCCTCATATATAAAAATGTTGAATTACTGTAATTCTATTTCCTTACATTTCAGGGTTTGGTACAGTGTACTGCAGTCTAGAGGCAGCAGCTAAAGCCCTTGGTAAAAGTTTGGCCAATGAGACAGTTAATGTTGTTGGTCACAAGTAAGTTCTTGTCTTGTTCATAGACACTTTGTTGTCATACATGTTTTGAATTGAATCATTTACAATGTCACTTGTTACCAATATCCTTGTACATTTATATAAAACATTATACAGGAGCCTCATGTCAGTGTGTATTTTCCATTGCATTTTAACATGACATTGTCATCTATATAACTTATGTTTATGTAAAAATATTAAGGCAAAGATAATGAATTTTCTTAATGGCTTTCCTTGCCATTCAATAATTATCATAACTTTAAAGCTTCCAAACCAATATTTAAATGCGCTGACTGCAGCATGTACATAAATCAATGGAAAAACAGGGAGATATTTTAACAAACATAAATACCAAATACAACCTCTTTGTAGACATCTAAAATGGATGAGATCTAATCTTAAGTGACAAATAAAACATAAGACAATAACTACATATGAGTTGTTTGAACCTTGTATGATGCAGGTATGGGGCGGATGCAGGCCAGTTCACCGAACACACCCTATACAGTGCTGGGAACATTGCCATGACCGCATATAATGCCAACCATATTGGGGTCAAGGCTGTTGCTAAACGTGCTGCAAAGGACACTGGGAAAGCAGTTCTGGAAGATATAACAAAGAAAAACAAACAAGAGCCTGGGCCCAGTAATAAACCTCCCCCGCCATATTGAAGCACTAGTGTCTGAAGAAGTTTAGTATGTGTATGGAGACATGTTGCTATAGAAACCTAGCCCTGTGTTCTCGAAAATAATAATGGTACTCAAGTATGATTTTCATACTCAGACTCAAACTATGCCCATTAGTTTCAGTAGGGATTTGAATATGATACTCAAATTGGAGCCGGAGATCGTACTTAAGTATTTTTGAGGAAATGAGGCCTGAAGCTTCCTTTCATTTTTGTCTTCCCCTCAGTCATCAGTAGGAAGCCTAGTTAAGCAAACTGTCAGCATGATTCTCTTGGATGACTTTGGATGGAGCTGCAGTGATTGATGAATTTAGAGGGGAGACAAATGGTTTTGTATTTCTTATACAGCGAATCTTTTAATTTTTCTTTTTTTTTGTGCAAATTTTTTTTAATTTTGAACTCAGACTATCAATGAACAGTTAAAAACAAATTTTTTTTAATATTAACCCAAATCAAACTTATGATTCAGGTATTTTGATGATATTTCAGATGTTTTATTAATCCTTGTTGTATGTATTCAAAATGTGATAGCATTTGTCAGATGTTAAGTTGTATACAAAACTTGCTTTCTCGGTTCTGTATGATTCTGACATTTAAAATGGATAAAATTTAGAATAAAAATGTTGCATTCATTTCGTTTTATTGTTCCTGAGTAATACTCAACCACATATTCCTGAATAGTGAAACCAGCAATACTATGAGTAGATTGAGTTCATGTGAAATGTGCCATGGTGTGATGGCTAAGATATAAACGTGCTATTGAAACGTTTTGAGCTCTGTGTTTAAGTGGGAGTGTACATGACTGAGAAGGTATGAATTAGAACCTGGTTTGGACTTTCATCACCCTACCAGGCTTAAGGTATTAGTCCAACCTTGGAATTGTAGGGAAGAATAAGTGTTTAAATTTTCCAATCAATGTAAAAGAAAAGAGATAAATTTCAACAAATGAAATCATTGTGGTTAGCCTTAAAGGAAAAAATACACAAGGTTTTTAATACTTTTGTCATAGAATTACTGTTTGAAGAACCATACACAACCATTTTTAACAGATTTATGTATAATCTACATAATTGTTCCCTTTTAGAAACACACTGTATAACAGATATCATGGTGCACAAATTAAACTGGAATGCTATAAACATATGATCTAACCTTGCTTCCCAAGACTACTGAAGGTGCTGAAAGGTAATGCCTTTTAAGGTATTGGGTTTTTATTTCTTTATAAGGTTGCAAGAAGGATAAGGAGAAAATTACATACAGTAAGGGAGAAAATTAATGCCTCTGATTGATGTAATAGCTATTTGGTTATTTTTGGCATTGACATTTATACTAAAATAAGACCTGTTTTATGACTTTATTTGTTCAGTATCGTGAATTGTTTCATCCCTCTGCTTGAATCTTTCACAGGGTGTATTGTAACATCCCTCTAATTGTGTGTGTCACATGATGCATTGTTACGTCCCTCTGATTGTGTGTGTCACATGGTATATTGTTAAATCCCTCCAATTGTATCTGTCAAATGATGTATTGTTACGTCCCTCTATTTGTGTGTCACATGGTATATTGTTAAATCCCTCCAATTGTATCTGTCAAATGTTGTATTGTTACAAATCTCCATTTGAATCTGTCACATGGTGTATTGTCACATCCCTCTAATTGTATGTGTCACATGGTATATTGTTACAAGCCTCTAATTGTATCTGTCACATGGTGTATTGGTACATACATCCGGTTGAATCTGTCACATGGTGTATTGTTACATCCCTCCCATTGAATCTGTCACATGGTGTATTGTTACATCCCTGTGACTTTGTGTGTCACATGGTGTATTGTGTCATCCCTTCGATTGTGTGTGTCACATGGTGTATTGTGTCAACCTCCGATTGTGTGTGTCACATGGTGTATTATTACACCGTTTGAATCTATCCCATGGTGTATTGTTCACCCCTGTATGTGTCACATGGTGTATTGTTACAAGTCTCCAATTGTATTTGGCTCATGGTGTATTGTTACATCCCTCTAATTGTGTTTGTCACATGATGTATTGTTACAAGCTTACAATTGAATCTGCCACATGGTGTATTGTTACAAGCCTCCACTTGTATCGGTCACATGGTGTATTATTACAAGCTTCCAATTGTATCTGGCACATGGTGTATTGTAACATACATCCGATTGAATCTTTCACATGGTGTATTGTTACATCCCTTTGATTGTATGTGTCACATGGTGTATTGTTAAAAGCCTCCAATTGTATCTGTCATATGGTGTATTGGTACATACATCCAATTGAATCTGTCACATGATGTATTGTTACATCCCTCTGATTGAATTTGTCACATGGTGTATTGTTACAAGCCTCCAACTGTATCTGTCAAATAGTGTATTGTTACATCCCTGTGACTGTGTGTGTCAAATGGTGTATTGATATATCCCTCCAATTGTGTGTGTCACATGGTGTATTGATACATCCCTCCAATTGTGTGTGTCACATGGTGTATTGTTTTATCCCTCTAATTGTATCTGTCAAATGGTGTATTGTTAACCTCCGATTGTGCTTGTCACATGATGTATTGTTACATCCCTCCAATTGTATCTGTCAAATGATGTATAGTTACAAGCCCCCAATTGTATCTGTCAAATGATGTACATTGTATTGTTAAATCCCTCTGATTGTTTGTGTCACATGGTGTTTTGTTACAAGCCTCCAATTGTATCTGTCAAATGGTGTATTGTTACTTCCCTCCAATTGTTTGTGTCACATGGTGTATTGTTACAAGCCTCCATTTGTGTCTGTCACATGGTGTATTGTTTCATCCCTCCAAATGAATCTGTCACATAGTGTATTGTTACATCCCTTTGATTGTGTTTGTCACATGATGTAATGTGCATACCAATTAGTGATGTTAATTGTTGACTTAAAGTCTATTTCTTGATTACATGAATTGGAATTTGTTAACACAAGAGCCAAATATTAATCTTTTATTTGCCCTTCCTACCTATAAAATTAAAAGCAATACAGTAAACTGTAATGCAAAGGCAAAGTCTTGGTTTGAAATTAATTTTTGATTCATTCAAACTGGCAAGTCCATAAAGTATGCTATTGCTTCATGGGCAACATGTCAGTTTCACTAGAGCATTCTAGATTGCTTGAATGTATCAAAAGTCATTATCAGCTCTAATATTTACATAATGTTGTGAATATTTTAAGAACAGTACCATCAAATGTAAGCAAAAATTATAATTAAAACAGAATTACTCCTTTGTTAGTTGCATGTTCAACACCTTTTGAACCATATCTCTTTCACACTAGTATTACTGTGTGGTAATTCATGTATAATAACATCTTTATATCTCATTTATTTTATAAACCTTACTATCTTTTGGTAGTAAAATTTGGTTTGATATTAATTTCAATAAAAGACCACATCTTCTTCATGGTGATTGCAATAGGCACAAAATGAAATGTTTTAATTTGTGTGAGTGTTAGGCATTTCATTTCACTTTATCATGATACAGGTGTGATATACTAAACATAAAATTGACGACTTAGCTTTGTGCTCAGAGTATGAGAGTAGTTTTACAACTTGTTGGTTCAGTTTGGGTGTAAATGAGTGGTATCATGTGACATATGTCTGATATGACATGCCAGTTGCGATGTCATAGTGAGGTAAGACATCTGTGTTGCAGGTCAAGTTCCTGAATACTGGCACCCAAGCAAACAAACACACAAATGGATATGGTACATTTGATGCCATTCAGTATTTTTTCATACAAGTTCATACAAATAATATTGTGTTAATAAATTCATTACATACTGTACATTGGCGTAGCTTCCTATAGGCAAGTGCCTACACTTTCTTTTCTGAAAAACAATAAAATGCCAAAAATGCAATAAAACTTGTGGAGGTAGGGTTGTGTAAATCGAAAATCCGAATACAGATTCAAACTGAGTTTAACTTGTTGCAAAAAGAGAACAACTATCTGTTAAACGCAGTCGGGCCGGCGAAGCAAAAGTTGTTGTTCAGCTATAAAGATGAGCGAAATGATCCGACTATCAGGGACGCCTTCTATGAAAATGCTACAAACAAAGCTGTGGAATTTGACATTCTTCCTACGAAACCTAGGAGAGCAGCAAGGCAAAATCATCGGGCTAACCCTGATGTGGAAAAAGTTCAGACTACTGGAAAGTATTTCATTGACCATTTAATACAGGAAATGGAGACTGACATTTTGAAAAGTGAAGACCACTTCGCCGAACAGCATCTTCTGCCAAACAAATTGCAACAGCTACAAGACGAAGTTCTTCCTGTACTATATGTTGCATATGCCCAAGATCTCGCCCACTCATTTGAAGAATTTGGAAACAAAATTGTAAGGTGGAGAGTTCGATGGAATATCGCCAAACACAGGCCTGAATGTCTACAAGATGCACTCAGTCTCACAAACAAGTATCTTTAACATCCTCGTTGTACTGTTGACAATGCAACCAACGTCTGTATCGTGTCAGAGGTCATTCAGTGCAATGAAGTGGATCAATCAAAGCGCACTATGCGCTGAAAGACGGCGACAGGATTAACATGAAATAGCTATAATTCTAAATCCAGCGTTTCTGAAGTTATTGAAGCAGTCATATAACGACAAAACTCCACGCGCTTTTGCTACTCGCTCTCTGTTCGATACATAATAATCCGGAGTTAGGGTCGTGAACCTTTCATTCATAAAGTTGCATACCTAAGTAGGTCATTCTCTTTCTTCAGTACCAGCGAACTTGATGTATACATTTTATCTTTCGTTGTGTATGCGTAAAAATGACAAGGTGTTTGATTATTTAAGATAACTAGAAAGTTTGCCTTTCTGTTTCAAAGATAAGAAATGCTCTGGGAGGAACATCACTCGTCATAATGCAAAATTACGTGTTAACTATATTTAGGTCAATTACATACAACCCGAGCGCTACTTTTTCTTTTTACAGGAGTAGATCTTAGTGTATGTAAAATGGGTTGCTGTTCTGATTAAGAAATGTCACGGATATTTTCTTCACGCTTAAAATAGATGTTTCTAGTGCAAAATAATTGTAAAAGAAAACATGTTAACAAACGATAATACATTATAAGCGGTTATGGTTATGATTTAAACGCCTGTGTGACATATTCCATTCGTATTCGTTAGTGCAGAATCGCATTGAGTGGATTCGCACAGAGCACGGAGAGGTACAGTTAAAATTGCCGTGGAAATTATGCAAATCAGCGAGGCCTGAATTAGTTTTCCAGCATAAGACGGCTGTGCCGTCTAAAAACTACTCGCGGTCGATGTCGTGGTTGGCAATATCGCATATATCCACAAGGACGTGAATGTTGACATTGACCACGTTATTAACACGTAATTTTGCATTATGGCGAGTTAGGTTCCTCCCAGAGCATTTCTTATCTTTGAAATAGAAAGGTAAACATTTTAGTTATCTTAAATAATCAAACAATAATACTGAAGAAACAGCTTCGCCGGCCCGACTGCGTTTAGCAGATCGTTGTTCTCTTTTTGCAAAAAGTTAAACTCACTGCGAATCGGTATTCGGATTTTCGATTTACACGACCCTACCCCCTCCCCTTCAAGTTTTATTGCTTTTTTGGCTATTTTTTCCTTTTTTTTTCTTTTTTTTTTCATTTTTCAGAAAAAAAAGTGTAGGCATGTGCCCGCATTGCCTATAGGAAACTACGCCAATGTGTTTTAAATATTTGATAATTGGAGTGTTAAACAAGAGTACACGGTGACATTTTTTATGGAATACTGTGTGTACGTAATATTATGTACAGAACTAGTCCTATAAATATATAATATATGGTCGCTTTGTGATAGTTTTAGTTAGCAACGGCATATTATAGAACTAATACTAACCTTAATGTTTAACTTAAGGTCTTTGTTATGTAAAAAAATATATAACACTGCGTTTCAGTACTGAAATACCACGCCCATTCATATGAAAATAAAGTTATTCAGGGTTATAGTAGAGACTCTGATTACATGCAAAAAGAATTGTAACTGCAACTTAGGAGCTGTAATCAAATAATCTTATTTTCATGACATTAATTTATAGAGTTCATTTTTTAGGAATGTTCCGTAGCAATACAATGAGGAAAACATCAAGTCTTATTCACCAAAGGTTCGGCAATATTCGGTATAATTCGCTGATTTAAACTGACTAATCAGTGACTGGTTTGACTGGTTATACACCAGAATGTAGGTGTTCGGGGAGTGCTCGTTGATTTACGTAGGTTTACGTCTCATTTCGGAGTTAAATGGTCTATAGAAATAACTTTTTATCCGTTCATCAAAACAAAATATAAAAATGCACGTGAATAACCGTAACCTCAAGTATTGTCTTTGTAATGTAGTAACCGGTTCCGGTGGTTGAGTGGTTAGAGCTTCCGCCCCGGAATATACCAAGTATTGCTGAACAACTAGATTCGATCCCCGGCCTCGACATACAAAAGTCATAAATGGTACTGATGTCGCTCAGAATTACACTGGTTGGCCTGTTATTAGGATAATGTGACTACGTGTTAACGGCGTAATACCCGTGTGGCAGCACTATATCTTTCTCTCTAAATGACTAAAATACTGTCGATTGGTCCACTCACTAGGAGATATTTTATAAATAAGTACCAATTTCCCTCGATCAATATATAAAGGTCGATCATGGTTGGACGTTAAACTCAACAAATATATGATATAGTAACGCATTCATCAAGAAAGATTAAAAAGGATTTTTATTTAATTATATATATATATATATATATATTTAAATATGTCATGAATATATTAAAGGGGACAGTAGTTGATGTGTGCAGGCCCGGATGCAGTGGGGGGGGGGGGGGCTTGACCCCCCAGCTGTCCTGGTCATATATTTTTCTAGGCTATAAATCCCCTTGATTACATCATAGTACTTAGTGTTGTCTATAGGAAATCCCCATCGTGGGCCCCCATACTGAACCACCTGCATAACCACTCAGGCCAGCCAGACTCTTATGGCCCCCTGCTATTAATGTGTAGGTAATCCGAATCGGCAGTCGTCCATGACTGTGTGATAAGCATGTACTGCGGACACGTTCACTGATTGAGAGAAATTTACATGTCGTCTGCCGAGCGATCTAACAATTGGGAAAAATAGGCAATTACCTAAAGTTTGTATCAGTTACAGCTATAAACTATTCTAGACAAATGCAGTTTAAGAAATAGCACAAAAATAATTAAGCATAGAATTAGCCGTTAAAAACAACTTAGCTAAACATTAAAATGCAATTAGCATCGTAACAATTGCACTAGAGCCCAAAGGAATTAATGAAAGAAAAAAACTACTTTGACTAAATACCTACTCAACGAAATTTTTTAATTCACTTTTCTCTACATGTATAAGGTTTTAAATCTTGCATTAAAAGCAGGCTAATTAGCTGTCGGCAGGTTGATGAAATTTCAGGTATGAACAATTGCCGATTTCGTTTTTGAAAAAGTTGAAAAGGTAATGTTTTTTTTTTATTAAACATAATCAAAATTGGATTGTGTTTCTAAATGTCATCAGCTTTACTATTTTTACATAACTTTTTAAGATTATTTTATGAAACTTACTCCTCTAAATATTCTTCCTGAAAGGAATAAATACAAACAGTAGGCTGATACATCATCATGTTCACTTTTTTATACGCCCATCTTAAGATGGGGCGTATTATGTGAACACTCACGGCGGGCGGGCGGACGGGCGGGCGTGGAACATTTGTTGCCCGGGCTCTAACTTCAATACCGTTTGTCCAATCCTTTTCAAACTTTCCACACATGTGCATGGTCATAATATCTCGGATGAGTTCGATATCCAGCATTATCGCGTGAATGACTTAGAAGTTATGGCCCTTGACGTACACAAAATACTTGAAATTGTGATTGTCCGGGCTCTAATTTCAATACCGTTTGTCCATCCTTTTCAAACTTTCCACACATGTGCATGGCCATAATATCTCGGATGAGTTCGATATCCAGCATTATCGCGTGAATGACTTAGAAGTTATGGCCCTTGACGTACACAAAATACTTGAAATTGTGATTGTCCGGGCTCTAACTTCAATACCGTTAGTCCAATCCTTTTCAAACTTTTCACACATGTGCATGGCCATAATATCGCGGATGAGTTCGATATCCAGCATTATCGCTTGAATGACTTAGAAGTTAGGCCCTTGACGTACACAAAAAACTTGAAATTGTGATTGTTCAGGCTCTAACTTCAATACCATTAGCCCAATCCTTTTCAAACTTTTCACACATGTGCATGGCCATAATATCACGGACGAGTTCGATATCCAGCATTATCGCGTGAAAGACTTAAAAGTTAGGCCCTTTACGTACACAAAATACTTGAAATTGTGATTGTCCGGGCTCTAACTTCAATACGTTGCCAATCTTTTCAAATTTCACACATGTGCATGGCCATAATATCGCGGATGAGTTCAATATCCAGCATTATCGCATGAATGACTTAGAAGTTATGGCCCTTGACGTACACAAAATACTTGAAATTGTGATTGTCTGGGCTCTAACTTCAATACCGTTAGACCAATCCTTTTCAAACTTTCCACACATGTGCATGGCCATAAAATCGCGGATGAGTTCGATATTCAGCATTATCGCGTTAATGACTTAGAAGTTATGGCCCTTGAACACTTGAATAAGTCAAAAGAGACATTTTCCTTCAAATTAATGGAAATGTTTCAACATGATTGTTTTAATAAGTAACATTCATTAACAAATGGGATTTAGGAGACAATAGCTTGTTTCTCTGAGGTATTTCTGAGAGTCCCTATACTGTGATGGGCGTATTTTGTGGCAGTCCTGACCCTTGTTTTTAGTATTTACGAATATAATCATCTTCATGTATGTGTATTCATGGTCTCTTAATATAGACACCCTGGTGTATTTTAAATTCATAAAAAATGAATAAGAAATGAAAGAATTTGAAAATTTCAATCTGCCATATTTTGGGACAATGTATATGTAGATTATGCATGATCACTAATTCAAATCAAATGCAGGTAATCAGTCATTGCGCAATGTTACTGATAAGTCGATGAATACGAAATACTAATGCACAGTAATAAAACAGATATTAAAGATTTTATATTAAATATCAACATCTTTAATTACTGAATATTGTTTGTTTTGTCACTGATTTAACATTTAGAAAAAATATGTACAAAAAAACAAAACAAACGACAAACGGTGATTTGCCCTGATGTCAGCATTATCGATGTTTGATCTATGTGCCACAAGAGGCTAGTTCATCTCTGTCCATGAAGAACGAATTAGCCAAGGCGTGCCCTTTCTTTTCATGGGCCGTTTTTCAGGACTAGCGCACGGCAGCAACCCTCGCCTCGTTATGATCCGTGAATGCAAATGAATCCGACTATGCACTAAATCTCCCACCGCACGGTTCGTGATTGCGCAAAGCAAAACTCTCACGGGACACAAACTTCGGCGCAAACTCGGTAAAAATGCAGTTGGGGGGACACCCGCACAAAGCCCGATCAGCCGAGCTGGTTGATCCACAGGCATCCGACTCGTAATCAAAATTTTAACATTACTTCAAATATGATTACAAGCCGGATGCCTATATGTCGATTCTGTCATTTATGATGCATATGCTTGTCTCAAAGATTAAGCCATGTATGCAGAAATAACGACCTTTAAACTGCTAATTAAATCATGTATATTTCCTAAGGTCGTACAGGCTGTGGCGGAATAGATCTAATAACTTTGGTACGAAATAGTTAGGGTACTAATATGACTGTAATTCAGTCCCGTCATTTCGCATGGCGAAAGGTCGAAACACCAGAAACCAATAATCATCTCAATTATTTGAGTGAAATCTTGCCACGAAGTTTCGATTTTTTTATCGGACTTCACGACAAGCGAAATATCGGTATACCATGGGACGACAATGGCAGAAATATGCCACCATACTCCACCGTACCGGAGACAAAATTAACCAATCAAAAATTACCACGTCCTAGTGTCCGTGACTATGCATTTGAGTACACCTGCTTCCTGTCAAGCTCTCCTCTTCCCGGCGCAGAGACGAAACAGGTAAACTTTGTTACAAATGCATGAAATTTCTATATAAAAGAATCGGTAAATGTTTACACATGAAGCTTTTCAAATTTATCTTCACGAAACGTAAATGATGCACAACCTTTCATATAAAATTGCGCTTTCGCTTCTGTGCCATCAAAGTGATCGAGTCCTAGCTTGGTGAGCTATGAGAGGTCTAGAAGGTTCTTCATCACACGTTTTCAGCACCCACCTATCTCATACACTTAATGAATAACACCTTTAGACACTAATACTATAAAATGCTCTGACTAGCGCAACAGTTTACGAATTTCCTGAGTAAAGCAACTGACTGAAACTTCCCGTTCATGACTGTCATGGCATAATGATCAGCAAAGCTCAAACAAATTATTTCATGAGCCGATAATCATGGATGAGCTTGGAACTGAATACAATAAACCATTAGCCAATCAATAAAAACCCAATCTCATACTAGCTAGTAGCTGCTTGAAATAACACAAACCAAATTATTACATACATGCGCAGATCCAGAGGGGGGACAGGGGTCCGGACGCCCCCATGAGATTTGGCTATTATGCCTAAATTATGCATAAGAGGAAGGAAAAGGAATATGATGCCCCCGACACACACACACACACCAATATGCTTGATCCTCACATGACATACACTATTGTCCAGCATCTAACATGATAACAGTCGCATCTAGACCTTGAACATTCCAGACCATCTATTGAAACCATTATGCTAAAGCTAACACCCTGGCTTAACAAGGCATCATTGGTAATCAGATTCCTTGCATATATTGGTAAGGATGTTGAATCTGTTAACATGAAGGTCAGGGATTACACCAGGGTACCTGCAGCTAGGGCTCGATAGAACTATTTATGCCTCTGGAGGCATCTTTCAATTGCTAAAACAAAAATAAATGATTTTCCATAAATATATTTAAAATTTATTCTTCTTCACAATGAAATTTGAATAATAAATATATCTGAAACGTTCTCATAATATCAGTGATTTTGATTTTTCTGTATTTTACAGCTTGCTTCACACACACTAGAGACTGGGCAAGATTAAGTAAGGAGGAAGAACTCATTAACTTTTAAAGACCAATTAGTGAAAATTTGTCTTAAATTTTTTTTTTTTTTGTCCCCAACATGCTTGCATGGTATAAATAGTTCCAGGAACTTTGAGCTTAGCCTTCATTTTTAACCCACCATCCATATCTTTTAATAGAAAGTAAAGTAGAAAGGTTTTCTGTTAAGCAGCTTGCTTGCTGGAAAGCATCAAGATGTATGTCCTCTTTTTCCCCAGGTAAAATGCAGACCTTTTGGAAGTTGCTGGTAGTCCTGAGCTTCACTGCATTGCTCTTTGATGTTGGCTACAGTCAGCTTGAAGATGACGATGATGACGGAATTGTAGAAGATGAGCCAGATGATACAGTAATTGCAGAGAAGGTACTGAGCTCTTAGATTCTGAGCCAATATGCTTATACTTTGATAAGAGGCAAAGGTGCTTCGGACTTAATTAAATTAAAATTAAGAATCCCTCCTTTGCTATCACTAGAGTTTTATTTCAGCTTTTGTTCTCCTTTTGTTCTGGTACATCATCACTAGAATATGTTGCTGTTTTATACAATTTTCTGACTAGGTTTAACATACTATTTAACTTGTTAACTTTGCACAAAGAAGTTTAATACATGTACCGGCCCGGGTATTCTTAATTTCCTCACATGTTGATATTTTTATTAGAATCGTTTATAAGAATTTCCGTTCATATTTTCTAGCTCACCTAAGCACAACCTATGCAAGGCGAGCTATTGTGATTGGTCATTGTCATTCATTTCATTTTTAGCTCACCTAAGCACAAAGTGCTCAAGGTGAGCTTTTGTGATCATCCTGCGTCCGCCGTCGTGCATCGTCTGTCGTCAACATTTTAATTCAAACGACATCTCCTCTGAAACCGCTGGGCAGAATTTGATTAAATTTGGCAGGGATGTTCCTTTGGTGAACCTTCACAAAAGTTGCTAAAATAAACTTGATCCATGCGGAAAGAAAAAAAAATGAAAACTTTAAAAATCATCTCCTTCAAAACTATTTGTACAGATATTCCTTGGGTAACTGTCTACCAAGATTTCTAAAATTATTTTGATGGGGGGGAAAAAACATGGCCTTCAGGGGCGGGGCTAATTTGCCTCATATCTATATAGTGAAATCTTTAAACCACATATCCTCTGAAACCGCTTGACAGAATTTAATATTTGGCAGGGATGGTCCTTGGGTGAAGCTTCACGAAAGTTGCTAAAATTATTCCCATCCATAAAAAAACATGGCTACAAGGAGAAGGACTATATATGTATATATTAAAAACTTAAAATGACCTCTCCTCTGAAACTGCGGGACAGAATTTGATAAAACTTTGCAGGGATCATCTCCTCCAAAACTACTCGCCAGATTTCAAAATGTTTTAATACAGACTGATGTTCCAAGGGTAACCCTATACTCAGGTGAGCGAACCAGGGCCATCATGGTCCTCTTGTTTTTTGTTTTTTTTGTTATCAGTTACTTCAAATGACAGCTTTTCCTAAATCCCTTTATAAAAAGCCAATTTTAATAAAACATTACAAGATGTGCCAAAGATGATCAGATGAAAACTTCTTTTTTTTTTAAACTTTATTTATTTTACATTGATTACAAAACAAGTTCTCACAACTTATATTAATCACTCTCGATGACTCTGATGGCATTGTATTTGGTCATTATTGTGGAAGGAAACTGGAGAAAACCCACGTGTCTGGATGGGCGACCACTGTACCTTCTCACGTACGTGACCAGGAATTGAACCTTGGACACATTGGTGAGAAGCGAAGCCCATTACCACTACGCTTTCAAGGCACCCTAGATGAAAACTTTAAAAATCTTTTTTGTCCAAAACCACCAGCAAGTTTTGAAGCTTGGACAATTATTGATAGAGTTTCAGTCCCTTAATTTTAGTACATACATACATTGGCATCCTAGTCCAGGGCCCAGACCTCATCTCAAAATGTCTGTGGAATTGTGAACAGGGTTCACTTCACTTAAACAATCAGTCTGAAGATTAAGTATGAGCACCTTGGTGTGTTATGTTGTGATGACTTATGACCCAATATATTTGAGACATATGCACATTGGAAGAGGTATACAGGCAGTGTGAGAGTTCCAGATTCAGGAGTTAAAAACATTTTATGTAGTATATGATAATATAGCTGGGACTTAGTTGCATGTTTTTCACACAATTCCTTGGAGTCAGATGGGATCAGCAAAATGTTTCGAAGAATCGCTATATTTGAGGAATCATTCATACAAGCTGTATGTTTCTGAATCATTATTTTGCTTTAAATAGTACTCTGTTAACGACAGATATGTTTTACCAATTAACAATGAAGAAATAAAACAAATATTGCTTTTAATGTAAGAAATAACTAGGAAATGAGTCTTACTTACTAATCACTAGCTTGCTGACTTGCTTGTGTTTATGTCAGCAATACATTGTTCTTACATTCTTGGGAATTAAGATGACCTTTTATTTCTTATTAACTTTACTAATCATTATTTTCTTATAATTGTGTTATCCTAATGAATGATTAAAGAGAAAAAAAAAATCGAACAAAATCGGTTCCTTGATTCCAATTGATTATTGCTGAAGACATTCATCTGTTATCAGTAGGAGCGTAAATAAGATTAAGATGAGAACCTGGCTGTACAGGTATAACAACTCAACTGCTTACTCTTACAAGTTTCACAAAGAGTGAAAATAAAGACAATATCATATCTGCAAAGGTGTAAGTTTTAGAGATGGGGTTCATTCAGGTGGAATATGGTTGCCAAAGAGATACAGGTAGATTTGATAGCAACTTCCAAGATATCATATAGGAATTATGTAGGATATACTATCTAGGGACAAGGTATGGAGCTCAAGAATTCTAAATTGTATGTATGAAGAATCACCCTGAAATTTATAAAGCAGAAAAGGGCTAATTCAAGGGACTGAGCTAGAAGCTTGAGTCATCGTCGTATTTTAAAGAATCGCTGCATCGGAATAATCACATGACCAGTGTATAGTGTTACAAATTATAGTGTGAAGTTTCATTGTATTTATTGCATTGTCTCTCCTGTTTGAAGGTTTGATTTAAATATCATTTCCTTTTTCCAGCAACAATATGAGCCTCCAAGATTGCCAACAAAGCCACATCTAGCAGAACCATTCATTGACGCACAGTCTTACAAAAAAAAGTAATTTATTGATTGTTTTGCTTGAGTTAAACAAACACACTGTCAAAAAAAAAAAATCGACAAATTTGTAAAAAATAATGTTTGCTGTAAAGAAACAATTCAGATTTTTCTGAGAATCTACTTCGAAATAAACAAAAAATATCTATTTTGGTATGAAAACTGGTTTTCTGTGAGTAACTTAAGATTCTGTAATATTGCAAGTGAAAAGAACTTCAAAATACAGCAAAGAAATTAAACTATTTAATGTACTCCCAATGCCTGTTATATATAAAGCAAAAATTAAAACAAAATAGACATGGCAGCATAAATAAATCTCTGTGTGTTACAGATGGACCAGTTCTCAAGCCAAGAAGGACAATATAGATGAAGAGATAGCTAAATATGATGGGAAGTGGTCTGTGGAGGAACCCAAGGATTCCCCACTGGATGGTGACCTTGCCCTTGTCATGAAGGTATGCATTCATTTACCTTGGTAGTCCAACACAGTGCTTGTTCAGGTGTAGTGAGATCAGTCACAGAAGGACACCATGCAAGGCTTTCATTTAAAAATTTTATTGTGTTGAACAAAACATCTTTTCTGACAAACAGCCAATCACATATTTACCTCTCATCACAGCATCCACCAGTATGTGGCATGCCTTAGTTAGATTGAACTTACCAGACCAGTGATAATGGCATTTGATAGTCATCATATGCCACCTATAAGAAATATGTCCCTGGTGACCATGTGGTTAGAGTGTCAGCCTCAGGTGTTGGGGGTCATTGGGTCGATCCCTGGCTGCTACATACTAAAATCGTAAATATGGTACTGGTATAGCTCCCTTGCCAGGCATTCAGCATATCA
>CM037777.1:72370605-72420605 GCA_021229015.1 Solen grandis
ATCAGCATGACCCGATTCCTAAATTTTTCAAAGAGTTATGGCCCCTTGACTTTTTTGCCTATAGTTCATGTTGCATGATTCTTGTCCGGGCTATTTCTCAGGAACTAATGGCTTGAATTCAATGAAACTTTATGGGAAGCTTTATTACCAAGAGTAGATACGCATATCGTCAATGTGACCTGGTTCCTCAATTTTTAAGAGAATTATGGCCCCTACTACCATGTTGTTGACTGATATTCATGTCATTTGCCTACTTTAACAGGAGATATCATTTAAACAAAACCCCACAAAATTCAATATGCTAGTAATGTCAATCATAATCATGTCAGCTAATTGTTGTTTAGGCCATTATACACTATTTCAAATATCCAGTCATATGTCAAGAGTGTTGCTTAACCTCTTTGATATGAGCACACATTGAAATGTATGACTTAATTTTTAGTAGTATAAAAACTTTAAAAAAATCAATGAAAGATCTGATGAGTAACACGTATTATCATATTAAATAGTAAACTGTTACTAAGTCTCCAAATTAGAGTTGGTAAAACATCTCATCTGATGAGAAGAATAGATGATTTAGGAATGGGGATTTCAACATATCCTCCCACCCATTGACCAAGGCCTTATTTGTAACAATGACGTTCTTCGGGGAGCATCTGTCAGTTCTACTGACTTTCTTGTTAAAGCTACACTTGAAAAAATATAATCTGACAAAAACAACAAAGATTCTCCATATAACCTTTATAATCAAAATCAGGTGTTATATTTAGAGAGAAAGAATCATTGGGTTTTCCCTGCATTATGAAGTCCATTGTTCAAGGTCTGACACTGACTTTTTATTCATAGCCTTGATTGCAAACCAAAACCAGGAGAGAAAAATATATCAAGTGGGTTTAATTTCATAAGTAATTATCAAAAAAAGAATTAAAAAAATCTCCTCTTCTTTTTTTGAAACCCTTGAACAGGCCATATTTCATTTGTCATTAATAATTGTCTCTTTGCCTTGAACAAAAATTGCTAAAACAAAGATGAGCAAAATTAAGAACATAGGATAGTTATCTAATATATTATCTAGGAAAAAAGCTTTAAATGCTTGTCTTCTAAAACTGTTGTCCAGAATGCAGCATGATTTGGCTAAAATTAGTATACAAGTAGCTCATTATGAATAATGATGTAACAAAGATGTTCCCTTAAGTATAAGAATTCTAGTGGGTGTGGGTGGGTCATATGCATTTATATTCAGTCAGTTTGTTCCTTACAGACAAACCTGAGTGAATGTACATCTTCATCTCCACTTGTTTACAGTGATTTTCTTTCTCATGTAATATACTCAACACGTTATTTTCCTTATTGTTTCATTCCAACTCATTGTATTTCTTTATTTTCACTGTATAAAGATAATTAAGCTAGCCTCACTTAGGTGGCATAAATTCCACTGGCAATACTTAGCGCTAAGTAATGCATCAATTTTTAATTCATTTCACAACAATTTTCAAGTATATGACTAGAGTGACATTATTTCAATAAAGTCATAACCTCAATATCTGACATTTTTTAAGAAATTAGTTACTTGAGTATTTTTAAAAGAGAAATGAGAGTAAATGAAATTTGCCCTTAAATACTTATGTATAAGTTATGTCAAGTATGATGGAGTTAATGAGCCTAATCCTCTCATAGAAATAACATATCATTTAAATACATCTTCAATCTTATCTCACATTGTTTTAGAAAGGAGTGTTTGCCCTTTAAGTAGATTTCTTTAATTCACTTTCGTGGGCCTTAATTCATCCATTTCCATGGCCTGTATATTATACTCACAGAGGAACAGATAAATGCCATATTTGAGTTATTACTCAATTACACATCGAATGATTTTATTATTTTCATATTGATGGGTAACATCTTGTAAACTTAATTAATTCTGTTAGCTTTACTTAACATCACTTTACAAGTACTACTACTGCTTAGATTAGATATGACCAATCCATATTTGAGAAATTTCTAACTCTTTTGATTAAGTCACTCTCCTGTTGCTAAATGATGCCAAGTAACTTATTTATTTTAATGGCTACTTACTTCTTACTTAATATTAGAAGTAAAGAGTAATCTTCATACCAACGAAGCTTATATGCTCCTCTATAAAACTCACTCAGGATTCTAAAATTTGAAGTAAAAAAAATAAAAAAATTTATAACATTACGAAGACCAAAAAATATTTAGTAAGATTTCCATGTACTGTAAACTCTAACAATGTCACAAGACCTTGATTTTAATATTGGTATATCTGAATATCATAACAAGCCAACTTAAGCAATATAAAGAAACTGAGTACTACTGCTAGCCGAAATCATGGTCTCTGCAAATACAAATTTTTCTATGCAGATTATTGTACTGCTTATAAAACAGAGAATAATATCACTTCATTGACTAAAACTGGAGTGATGAAGTTATTGACATTTTTTAGTTTAGGATCAAACTGAGATTTAATGATCTCTGCCAAATTTGAAAAAGTCGTGTGATTGACATATCCCATCGATTATTAGTTAGAAAATAACCACCTGAGAGTGCATGGACAGACAAAAATGTTCACATCTGTCATGGTCATGTTATCACATATGTTTTATAGGTGATAAAATATGGTTACAGGCAGCTAGAAGGGCTGCCAAGGACCAGATACATGTAGCAGCATTGCAACATCAAGAATATTTAACAGCCATATGGAAACAAGCAGAGTTGAGTAGATTGAATCATATAAGTCTGCAGAGACCGCCATACCTATACAACAATAAGCAATTTATCGCAACCTGCAAGATTGTTATAAGTGGAGTGTAGTTATGAACTCACTGAGATATTTATAGAATTTGTAAAACAGCACCTTGAAGATGTGCATTTCTTGCATCCAAGTTTTAAATGTAGGCTTTGATGAATCATGGCCCTGATGCTTTTTCTATATCCCAGATATTTATTTATAGTCATGAAAGTCAATTGATAGTTTATTTGAAATCAGCTTCACTTGTTAAAATTGTATTTTAAAAATACAAAGTTCTTTTTACATACCAAGTTCTTTTTACATACCAAGTTCTTTTTACACTTTGAACTTCTTACCCTGTGGACATCGTGTGGAAATAGAAGTACTTTTAGCACTTTGTGTTTTAATTTGTGATAATAAACAGCTATACATTTTATATTTCATTAAATCACCGTTATGTTTATTGTGAGTTGTTGTTTTCCTTCATTATCTGATATCCTGCTGTTGTGTATGTGTATATCTTTGTGTAAGAAAGGAGAGATGCTGAGCTTTGAAATGTATAATGACATATTTAGATGGATAAAAAAGAAGGAAGTGTTAGTATGAGAGAGCCTGTGTTTGACATGTCCCCTGGATACACCATCTGTGAATTGATGGAATTATAAAGCAATTCACTTGAACACTAAAGTAACAATGTTGTTAAACCTTTTATCTCATGAATATTCATGTACAAATTTATGACGTAATGAATATAAATTGACTGAGATATTTAAATAATTGATGAAATAATGGATTTTTTTTGCCATAGATGACTGTAAAAACTGAGCTACATGACTGTATGAGCCAACAAAGGAGACCCTAGTCAGACAGCTCCTATAGGATCTGTCTTATCTAGGTCTGATCTGTTTGTCGATGTGTCAAAAGGAGTCTCTGTGAAGTAAAGGGTGATAGACTGTGAGTGACTCTCAACATGGAAAGGAAAGCTTGCATAATAATTTCACGTTGAAAGATGACCTACATGATTATAAAGTAGACTTTTCAATATGTCACCTTATGAAATCCGGTGATTGTAGAAGGGAACACGACAGTGCCCAGAATGTACCAGACATAGACACACCTTCTAAGTATCCCATAGAATCTTAATTCATTGAATGCTTTTTGGTAGATTATAGGGAAATATCAGTGAAATAAAAATAGTAATTTCACTGTTTCAAACAGTGAATATTACCATTTTTAGCTCACCTGAGCAAACAGTGCTGAAGGTGAGCTTTTGTGATCGCCCTTCGTCCGGCGTCCGTCGTCGTGCGTCGTCCGTCGTGCGTCGTCAACAATTTGCTTTAAACGACATCTCCTCTGAAACCACTGGACAGAATTTAATGAAACTTGGCAGGAATGTTCCTTGGGTGAGGCTCTACAAAAGTTGCTAAAATAAAGTTGATCCATGAAGAACTCTGGTTGCCATGGCAACAAAAAGAAAAATAATTTGAAAACTTTAAAAATCATCTCCTTCAAAACTACTGGCCAGATTTCAAAATAAATTGGTACAGATGTTCCTTGGGTCAACCTCTACCAAAGTTGCTAAAATTATTCCGATCCGTAAAAAAACATGGCCGCCAGGGGCGGGGCTTATTTGCCTTATATGTATATAGAGAAACCTTTAAACAACATCTTCTCTGAAACCACTGGACAGAATTTGATTAAACTTGGCAGGGATGATCCTTGGGTCAACCTTCACAAAAGTTGCTAAAATAAACTTGATCCATGTAGAACTCTGGTTGCCATGGCAACAAAAAGAAAAAAAAATGAAAACTTTAAAAATCATCTTCTTCAAAACTACTGGCCAGATTTTAAAATAAATTGGTACAGATGTTCCTTGGGTCAACCTCTACCAAAGTTGCTAAAATTATTCCGATCCATAAAAAAACATGGCTGCCAGGGGCGGGGCTTATTTGCCTTGTTTGTATATAGGGAAAACTTTAAACAACATCTCCTCTGAAACCACTTGACAGAATTTGATTAAACTTGGCAGGGATGATCCTTGGGTCAACCTCCACAAAAGTTGCTAAAATAAACTTGATCCATGAAGAACTCTGGTTGCCATGGCAATAAAAAGAAAAAAAAAATATGAAAACTTTAAAAATCATCTTCTTCAAAACTACTGGCCAGATTTTAAAATAAATTGGTACAGGTGTTCCTTGGGTCAACCTCTACCAAAGTTGCTAAAATTTTTCCGATCCGTAAAAAAACATGGCCGCCAGGGGCGGGGCTTATTTGCCTTATCTGTATATAGGGAAAACTTTAATCAACATTTCCTCTGAAACCACTGGAAAGAATTTGATTAAATTTGGCAGGAATGATCCTTGGGTCAACCTTCACAAAAGTTCCTAAAATAAACTTGATCCATATAGAACTCTTGTTGCCATGGCAACAAAAAGAAAAAAAATATGAAAACTTTAAAAATCATCTTCTTCAAAACTACTGGCCAGATTTTAAAATAAATTGGTACAGATGTTCCTTGGGTCAACCTATTTATCTCAGGTGAGCGATTTAGGGCCATCATGGGCCTCTTGTTATAATTTTCGCTGTTTTGTAATGGGACCACTAAAAGACACCATTGTATTTTTTCTAGACATTTCAATAATGATTTCTACATTTGAATAAAACTTCTTCAAGAAATACCCAAAAGAAATGTTGATGACAAGCTTTCTTTGTGTTCATTTATTTGACATTTTTTCAGACCAAATAAGGATTCATGAGACTTTGGGAATTTAGGGCTCCCCACAGGGTAAAATTTATGATGACCTTAGCAACAAAGTGTGAAGCGTTGCAGAAAGGCATTAAAATAGAAAAAAAATTGTTACCGTAGTTACAGTGGAATATTATTTTTAGTTCATCTCATGCTGAGGAAAATTACAGCCACTCGTGAAAATATTTATTTTCCTCCTCACTTGATAAATTAACAAGAGCTGTCAGAGGACAACACACTCGACTATTCAAAATGCTTGTTGGTAAATCGTATGAAATCTTATTTCAATTCTTGCCCTTCACATACTCTGCATATTATTATAGTCAAAAATGATATACCTTGATAGTCTGATACCCCTGAATATGTTAATGAAGTCTAAAATCAATCCCATGCCTAGTTACTGAGACACTGCATGCAAATAAAATGTCCAAGTTAGAAAAGGGCTGTAATTTGTATTAATTTCAGTCATCTAAGAGTTATTCTCCTTGGTTTTCTGATGACCCTGAACACACTTATAAACTTTCTAGGTAATACTATAAACAATTTCTGAAATATAAGCTGGATAGTAGCCAGCATGCAAAACTTTAACCAAATTTCCTATTGTATGCAAAACATTAACCAAAAAGTCTAAGTAAAAAAGCAGCCATAATCTATATTACATTCAGTCAAAAACTATCTGTTTCTTTAGTATGATACCACTGAACATATTAAAGAAGTTTCAATCCCATGCCTGCTTACTGAGATATAAGCATGAAATACCATGCATGCAATACTTTTAACCAAAAAATCTAAATTAAAAAGGGGCTATGATTTGTAATATTTTCCTTCAAGAGTTATCTACCTTGATAGTATGATACCCCTAAACATATCAAAGATGTTTCAAACCAATCCCATGCCTGGGTACTGAGATATAAGCATGAAAGTATCTTGCATGCAAAATTTTTAAGTTAAAAAGGGGCTGTAATTTGAATTAATATCAGACAAGAGTTATTTACCATGGTTGTCTGATGCCCTAAACATATTCATAAACTTTTAAGTAAATACCATGAATGGTTATTGAGAGAAAGTTTGAGATATAAGGTTGATAGTAACTTACATGCAAAACTTCATGTAAAAGCTGCATCACCAATGCAAGGGTGACTGCAATAGCTCTCATATTCTTTGACTAGTCAATCTAAAAATGATCCTCTATATGTCATTTTATTTTTTCAAACAAAATGATAATTTATTTTTACTAGATAGTCCACTTTGCCACAATAGTTTTTTTAATTGACCTTGGAGCAAGAGAGAGGGAGGAGTGTGGCAGTGATTGTCATAAAATGTCACATCATTGTGTAGGTATACTATGGTGGACCAAAACTGACATTAAATCTGGGTGCTAGGAATGACATGTTCTGATATTGAAATTTGGCTAAGACTGTGGATTGGGTGCTTTAGAGGGCCATATTTTCCTAAGTCATATTTTTCAAATACTTGAGAATAATTATCAGGATTTATCACATCTGTTCAATTGGTATGTTTAAAGACCATTTTCAGCAGCTGTGAAAACATTTGTTTCTCTGCAGATTTGAGAAAATGTTTCATCATTCAATGCCAAGACACCAGGCGTAAAGGCAACAGAATCTAGAGCTTTGTTTTCATATAAAACTGATGACTCCCCCACCCCCTTCAAACACAAACACACACTGAGGCACACAATCACATATGTACAAGAGCCCTCTAATCAGGGTCTGAAAAAGTAGATCTACCATGATTTCAGTTACTAAAGCATTAGCTCAATTTTGAAAACAGAGACATGAAATTGACATACATTTTTATTTTTCACATGTAAAAAAATAATTATGGTAGGATGACAGGCAACAGGTAAGCCCTGTGTGGCTAGTGTAGAAAACATTTACAAATGTTTTCGGCAACTGAATACATGGCGGATTCTACTTCATGGCAAAAATCCCATTGTTTAAATTCATGTTATATCAGTCTTGAATTATGTCATCAGTATCTCATCATTTTTTATTTCCATTGATGAAATTTAATTTCAAAAGCATAAATAGATAAGGAGTTATCTTGCCATCAAGAAATTGTGAAAAAAGGACTTATGTCAAATATATGGACCTTGTGCATGAAAATTCCTCTCAACAAGTTTCCTGAATATTCACTTCAATAGCATAAGTAGAAGAGAAGTTAACTTGTGACAGACAGACAACTCTGACTAAAAAATAGGGAGGGGGAAAACATTCGCCAGCAAACTAAAGGTATCTGATTCAGAGCGGCCCCCCCCCCCCCCCCCCCCAACCACCCTTTATTTCTAACAGGGTGGAAGGAGGTGCCAGGAGAAAAAAAAAAGTGCAAATGTTGAGTCTAGAATAATTTCTGTTAAGCAATGCTTGCTGCTCAGCATAAATATAAAGCACTCACTTTTTTTCAGTCTGATTTAGGAAAGAAATATTGTCAAACTTGGATCACAATCAATCATGTACCACTAACATTGATTAATATCTTGAACTGGTACAAAACAAGATCAAGACTACATTTAATTATAGAGTGTGTGTGTGTGTGTGTGTGTGTGTGTGGTAGAGGTAGAGACAAACCTGAAATGTAAATGATTGTAAAGGAGACACAACCAAATGTATCATTACGCAGAACATGGGTACAAAAAGAAAATGAATGTTTTTAACAAACAGAATAAATTTATTAACAAATCATATAATAAGCACTATCACAAAATGAATGAAAGAGCTATAAAATGACGACAAAGACCGGATTTTGTCATGGATTCTATATCCAAATACTTATATGTGCCTGTCAATTACAAATTAAAGTGTCCAAATGAGCATCTTTAACTTAAAGAAGAAGTGTTCTTTGGAACACATGTTTCACCTGTTGAAAGAGGCATGAGGGAAAAAGTGTGACGGAGGGACGGACGGACAGACGTCGGAGAAGCGATCCCAATGTGTCATCTCTGCTTAAAGCAGGTGACACAATAAATGCGATACTGAGGCCACCACTTCCACATACAAAATGTAAGTGTATTACCTAGCAACCAGTATGACCTACACAATTATGTAGGGTAACATTACGGGTACATGTACTTCGGAACACATGTACTATTTTTCTAGAATTAATAATATGAAAAATATACATTCTGCTATGCTATCTAGACATCTGTGAATATGTGATTTGATCAAAAGGCAAATTCATTTTACTGATATCCCCTACAGAAAATCTGTCAATTGATAATGGTGATTTTACAAATACCTTAAAAAAGAGAGCCATAGGTGCACTACACCTCACATCAGTACAATTACCTTATAACATGTCAAACCATACAGGTTATTCAAGGTGTCCCATGTCAGCTTAGATCTAAAATTCAACTATCTTACTGTGGTTATTATCACATATGACACCCACCCCCTGGAAATCTCAATTATAAAACTCTTGTATGTCATAATCTGAATACGACTAAAGTACTCAAGCATCTTGGCAGAGACATCATGGTCATTTACATGTATACAATGTGCAAGTTTGATCATTTTGTGGATGCCACAGTGTAAACAAAGCAAACTCAAGCATGTGTTCAGTATGACAAACCGTACGCTTACAGTCACTTATGAAGCTATCTTGGTGTCAAATGTTCTCTAAACCTATATACAGCATTAAGTACATGAGAACAGCATGGTATGTGGTCCTTAGACAACTTCATCGCTGATGGTAAACAACTGGTTGCATAGGGTTTGGCATACTGAACACAATAGTGTTATTTCAGGGGACATAACTCCTGATCTACTGGCCTGATACTGGTCATGATCAAACTTGTACAAGAGATGATGGCCAAAAACAAAATGAAATGAAAATGATATAATGATAAACAATTCAATTGACATACATACAACAATCTTCATAGCTCAACATAAGCATTTGTTTAGGGAATCTAAACATAATAAATAAATAAAAAAATATATGCATCTTTATTTAAATAATTGTTAGCAACAGTATTGCATATGCATTTCAAAATCTTACAAGAAATGTAAGAAAGTAAGCTTACACAAAATATATATATGGATATTTTACTTGGGTTGAACAACAAAAACTTCCCCATGCAAACTTAGGTTGGATATAAATACATAATTTTTAATCCGACCAGCGGCTATGGAAGGATGGACTTGATTTGTGACAGATATCTGCACTGCAAACAGTGTTAACACCATGTATTTCTAAGTTTGGGTACACATAGAGAGCTGCCAGCTTTATGCATTGGAAGTCTGATGACTGCTGGTCACAACCTACATGCAAAAGATGTATACAACAGTCTCCCACATCACATTTGACATTGAACTTTCATAACAAAAAAATATCTCTCAAAACTGATCAGCCTTCAAACTTCTTTAATCAAACTTTTGCTGCAAGTTCCTAGAACGAGCTGTTGATCAAGTTTTCATGGAATGTGTAGAACAGAAATGGAGGTATATTCATCCCTCAGCCATTCTGATGTGAAAGTTCTTTTACCATGCCATGATACAACCTGCACCATCTTGAATCTGTCACAGTGTCATGAGGTGAACCGTTGCCTTCATCTCACTCTTACTTACTGGACTCTAACCACTGTCAGATTGACAGGCGAGTTTTCTCTACAGAAATGTCTATCCTCCAGACCAAGGCTACATTGTGTCAACATCTGCATTGCAGGTAGGTGCTGTGCTCTTTAACATCATCTCAGTTGTCTTCATTCTATTGAGAGAAATGTAGGATAATATAACATGACTCATGATAAAGACAAAATCTTTTTTTTTTCAGATTGCAAGGGTTACAGGCAAAAAAGGCCGATCTCCAGCTGGTTTAAGACAATTCTTTAACAAAACTGCAGACTAGGTACACGTATAGTGTAATCTTTCATCTACACATTGAAAAAAAACAAAAAAACAAGAGGGCCATGATGGCCCTGGATCGCTCACCTGAGTATACGGTTACCCAAGGAACATCAGTCTGTATTAAAACATTTTAAAATCTGGCCAGTAGTTTTAAAGGAGATGATCCCTGTAAAGTTTTCCCTATATACATAAAAGGCAAATAAGCCCTGCCCCTGGTGGCCATGTTTTTTTTATGGATCGGAATTATTTTAGCAACTTTGGTAGAGGTTGACCCAAGGAACATCTGTACCAATTTATTTTAAAATCTGGCCAGTAGTTTTGAAGAAGATGATTTTTAAAGTTTTCAAATTATTTTTCTTTTTGTAGCCATGGCAACCAGAGTTCTTCATGGATCAACTTTATTTTAGCAACTTTCGTAGAGCCTCACCCAAGGAACATTCCTGCCAAGTTTCATTAAATTCTGTCCAGCGGTTTCAGAGGAGATGTCGTTTAAAGGTTTCTCTATATACATATAAGGCAAATAAGCCCCGCCCCTGGCGGCCATGTTTTTTTACAGATCGGAATAATTTTAGCAACTTTGGTAGAGGTTGACCCAAGGAATATCTGTACCAAATTATTTTGAAATCTGGCCAGTAGTTTTGAAGAAGATGATTTTTAAAGTTTTCATTTTTTTTTTCTTTTTGTTGGAATGGCAACCAGAGTTCTTCATGGATCAACTTTATTTTAGCAACTTTTGTGGAGGTTGACCTAAGGATCATCCCTGCCAAGTTTCATTAAATTCTGTCCAGTGGTTTCAGAGGAGATGTCGTTTAAAGGTTTCTCTATATACATATAAGGCAAATAAGCCCCGCCCCTGGCGGCCATGTTTTTTTACGGATCGAAATAATTTTAGCAACTTTGGTAGAGGTTGACCCAAGGAACATTTGTACCAAATTTTTTTGAAATCTGGCCAGCAGTTTTGAAGGAGATGATTTTTAAAGTTTTCAAATTATTTTTCTTTTTGTAGCCATGGCAACCAGAGTTCTTCATGGATCAACTTTATTTTAGCAACTTTTGTGAAGGTTGACCTAAGGATCATCCCTGCCAAGTTTAATCAAATTCTGTCCAGTTGTTTCAGAGGAGATCTTGTTTAAAGGTTTCTCTATATACATATAAGGCAAATAAGCCCCGCCCCTGGCGGCCATGTTTTTTTACGGATCGGAATAATTTTAGTAACTTTGGTAGAGGTTGACCCAAAGAACATCTGTACCAAATTATTTTGAAATCTGGCCAGTTGTTTTGAAGGAGATGATTTTTAAAGTTTTCAAATTATTTTTCTTTTTGTTGCCATGGCAACCAGAGTTCTTCATGGATCAACTTTATTTTAGCAACTTTTGTAGAGCCTCACCCAAGGAACATTCCTGCCAAGTTTCATTAAATTCTGTCCAGCGGTTTCAGAGGAGATGTCGTTTAAAGGTTTCTCTATATACATATAAGGCAAATAAGCCCCGCCCCTGGCGGCCATGTTTTTTTACAGATCGAAATAATTTTAGCAACTTTGGTAGAGGTTGACCCAAGGAACATCTGTACCAAATTATTTTGAAATCTGGCCAGTAGTTTTGAAGGAGATTATTTTTAAAGTTTTCAAATTATTTTTCTTTTTGTAGCCATGGCAACCAGAGTTCTTCATGGATCAAGTTTATTTTAGCAACTTTTGTGAAGGTTGACCTAAGGATCATCCCTGCCAAGTTTAATCAAATTCTGTCCAGTTGTTTCAGAGGAGATGTTGTTTAAAGGTTTCTCTATATACATATAAGACAAATAAGCCCCGCCCCTGGCGGCCATGTTTTTTTACAGATCGGAATAATTTTAGCAACTTTGGTAGAGGTTGACCCAAGGAACATCTGTACCAAATTATTTTGAAATCTGGCCAGTAGTTTTGAAGGAGATGATTTTTAAAGTTTTCAAATTATTTTTCTTTTTGTTGCCATGGCAACCAGAGCTCTTCATGGATCAACTTTATTTTAGCAACTTTTGTAGAGCCTCACCCAAGGAACATTAAATTCTGTCCAGCGGTTTCAGAGGAGATGTCGTTTAAAGAAAATTGTTGACGACGCACGACGCACATCGCACGATGACGGACGAAGGGTGATCATAATAGCTCACCTTGAGCACTTCGTGCTCAGGTGAGCTAAAAATGCTTCCATATCCATGTCATAATTTTGTTTTTATTATTTCAGGTTTTTCTTGCAAATATAACACATCAGTGTATGGTATATTATACCTTATTAATCTAGACAATGTGGTTTCTGAGATGTCTGGATTAATTTACATATTAATTTAATCCTGAAAATCAAGCGTTAGTATTTTGTATATCAATCAAGTAATTTGGGAAAACAATGGGAGAAATCTTGTTTGAAAAGTTAACTGGTTTGCAACTACAAATGCATTAAACAAGAGGGCCAAGATGGCCCTAGATCGCTCACCTGAGAAAAGTATCATTCATTGCCTGTACAAAACAGATTGCTTTAGAATTAAGATGATGAGGTGAAACAATGTTCAGGAATTTTCTGACCCCATCCACAAAAGATATCACCATGACAAACATTCTGCCAAAGTTTGAGGATGATTGGATTAAAATTGTAGCCTCTAGTGTGTAAACAAGATTTTTCTAAGATTTGACCTACAGACCTACTTTTTGATACAACCTTGCCCATTTTCGAAAGGGTTCAAGATATCATCAAGACAAACATTCTGACCAAGTTTGAGGAAGATTGAATCAAAATTGTGGCCTCTAGTGTGTAAACAAGATTTTTCTAAGATTTGACCTACTGACCTACTTTTTGATCCGACCTGACCCATTTTCGAAAGGGTTCAAGATATCATCAAGACAAACATTCTGACCAAGTTTGAGGAAGATTGGATCAAAATTGTGGCCTCTAGTGTGTAAACATCAAAATTGTTGACGGATGACAAGATTTTTCTAAGATTTGACCTACTGACCTACTTTTTGATCCAACCTGACCTATTTCCGAAAGGGTCCAAGATATCATCAAGACAAACATTCTGACCAAGTTTGAGGAAGATTGGATCAAAATTGTGGCCTCTAGTGTGTAAACATCAAATTGTTGACGGATGACGGACGACGGCCGACGGACAATCAAGTATCCCAAAAGCTCACCCTGAGCTATGCTCAGGTGAGCTAAAAAACCTGGGGTGGGGGTAGGCTGGATGTGCCTTGTGATAACTTATATACACTCAAATGCAAGGGTGTGACACTGCCTATATCAAGTAACTGGGGACATCCTTATTGTTGACCAAATCAAACAATTTACCATTTATTTCACTAAACAGAATAAGGCCCATGGGCAGTTTTACCAAATAAAAATTAATATATTTACAAGAGGGCCATGATGGCCCTGGGTCGCTCACCGAGAACAAGATATTAGTGGGAGGAAAAGAAAAACAGCAAATATCTTATGATATTGTGAAAAATGGGCTCTGCCCTAAATCAAGTGAGTACTTTTGGACAAAGGAATTTTCAAATTTGTATTATATACATATAAGGAAAATGGGCCTAGTCCCCTGGTGGCCATGTTTTTCAACAGATCAAAATAATCTGAACAATCTTGGTAGAGAGTGACCCAAGGTACATCTGTGCAAAATAACTTTGAAATCCAGCCAGTACTTTTGGCCAAGAAGATTTTTCAAATTTGTAATATACGAGGGCGAGTCAATAAATAACCAGCCTATGACATCTCCGATCAACCGAGACATCCATGATTTTCACGCATTGTTTAAATACATGTACTATACCTGTGTACAAAACTACACATGTATACGGTCATTTGTTTGTCAAATATTGAATGTCAAACATGGCTAGTTATGAACAAGCAAGCTTTTCATCAAAAGTACTGTGCTGTAATTCGGTACTTGCATTTAAAAGGTAAAACTCGTAAGGACATACATGCTGAGTTAGTTGATGTGTATGGGTCTTCTGCACCATCTTTTTCTCAAGTTAAATTCTGGGTTGGGGAGTTTAAATGCGGTAGAACGTCTTTAGAAGATGTAGCCAGGTCTGGACGCCCAGTTGACGCCATCGACGAAGAAATGCATAATAAAGTCAGAGATCTGGTATACTCAGATAGACGAAGTCAGGTTGAAGAAATAGCACAGGCATTAGGCATTTCACGTGATACCGTTTCAACAATCTTGCATGACCGTTTAGGGATGCGCAAGCTTGCAGCCCGTTGGGTCCCAAAATCCCTTAGCAATGAGCAAATGGCAACAAGAGCATCAGTATGCAGTGCGTTGTTGAAGCGTTTGAGGTCAAAAGATGAATTCCTTTTGCGTCTAGTTACTGTGGATGAGACTTGGGTGCATTATTATGAACCAGAAAATAAAGCCCAGAGTCGTCAGTGGGTAGGGCCGGGATCCCCAAGGCCAAAGAAGTTCAAGACTCAACCATCTGCTGGCAAAGTGATGGCCACAGTATTTTGGGACACAAAGGCGTTATTTTGTTGGACATTTTACCCAAGAGAAGTACAATAACCGGAGCAAACTTGCTAGACCAGCTGAGGAATGCCATCCGCGAGAAATGCCGTGTTAAACTCTCCAAAGGTGTTTTGCTGCAACAGGACAATGCAAGAGTCTACACTTGTAAAGTTGCAATGGATGCTGTGGAGCGAAATGGGTATGAATTAATACCGCACCCTACCTACTCACCAGACCTGGTTCCTAGCGACTTCTTCCTTTTTCCAAATTTGAAAAAGGATATACGTGGACGTCATTTCGGGTCTGACGAAGAAGTTGTGGCGGCAGTTGAGGAGTGGTTCCATGGAAAGAACCCTAACTTCTTCACTTCTGGGCTGATGGCACTTGAACACCGTTGGTCCAAGTGCATAGCCCTGGAGGGAAATTTTATTGAAAAAGAAGAGGTAGATCTCAACCCGAAATAGGTTAGGCTGGTTATTTATTGACTCGCCCTCGTATTCATATAAGGAAAACGGGCTCTGCCCCCTGGCGGCTATGTTTTTCAATGAATCAAAATAATCTGAACAATCTTGGTAGAGAGTGACCCAAGGAACATCTATACCAAATAATTTTGAAATCCAGCCTGTACCTTTGGAGGAGAAGATTTTTGCAGTTTTTACTATATACATAGAAGGGAAACTGGCCCCGCCCCTGGCGGCCATGTTTTTCAAAAGGGTCAAAATAATTTGAACAATCTTGGTAGAGAGTGACCCAAGGAACATCTGTGCCTATTAACTTTGAAATCTGGCCAGTAGTTTTGGAGGTGAAGAATTTCAAAACTTTTATAATTTTTTTTTCTGTTGCCATGGCAACCAGATTTCTGAATGGAATAAAATAATTTGAACAACTTCGAAAGGGCATCACCCAAGGAATATTCCTATAAATTTTCATCAAAATTGGCCCAGTGGTTTAGGAGGAGATGTTGTTTAAAGAAAATTGCTGACACCAGACACACACACGGATGCATGCATGCATGGACGCCAGACAAAAGGCGATCACAATAGCTCACCATGAGCATGTTGTGCTCAGGTGAGCTAACAAGGGGCATGGCCATTAAGTTTTTTTTTTAAGAAAGTAGATATTACTTTACTTTTATTTCATTCAATGAAATGTTCCCTATCTCGACTCTTTTGTCTGGATTAATTAATCAATTCACATAGATGAAAAAAATTTCTTCCTAAAATGGACTGCAATATCTGTAAACTGAATTTCAGTACTACTGAAACAGTTTTTACTTTGGAAGTCCATTTAGATGGGAAAGTGTCAGGGAAATGAGGCTTCTGGATTCATGAAGCCCAGATTAACAAAGTTTAACTACAGGTAGTATGTCATATGAACAGGAATTATGTGATAAAGAAAGGACAGTGCAGATATCTTAAGGTGACGCTAGGCCTCACATTTCTGTGATCCTGGATACAGCATCTTTTGTCTGGGTATCATTGAAGTTGCAGCGGATGCTGCTGTCTCCCAGGAGGGTGCCCCCAAGGGTTGGGGTGCTGGACCTCCTGGCATCATCCTCAGTCTCCAGAGCAAATGTGTCCTCATCAGCAGACATGATCTGACCTGCCACTCCATTGGTTGTCTTCCGGATTGGAGAATAATTCAGAGAGAAATCTGAAGCGTTTTCTTTCATCAGAGACTGGAACTTGCTCCTGGCAGTAAGCGATTGGAGATCTTCAGCTGAAAAAGAGTGTGTTTCATGTCAATTTTGAAAATCCATTCATTTAAATTTCAACCTGGCCAAAACATTAGTGATAAGTGTTTTAAACAAGAGTACCGCATGCGGATGCCAATGCTCATCTGTTAAAAGTGTTTGAGAAATAGTCTACATTAAAGTTTTTGCACGACGACAATGAAGACCCAGTGAACATAATAGCTCGACTTTTTCTTTGAAACAGATGAGCTTAAAATTGACCCTCCAAATCATATGTCTGTATGTACATGTCTACAAACCCAAAATATGCCAGCATTGATATTCAGTTAATATTCCGCTATATTTTATACCCCAGGTCAACCATAATGCTGTACAAAATAACTGTTTACTGTGATCGCTTTTTCCCCCCACCCAAGGCAGGCTTTATTATTCAATGGATCAACTTTGTTTGAGTAAACATAGCTGAGGGCCATTAGGTTATCACTGACACATATACAAACATAATATTGGAGAGGACATTTAAGATTACAAGAAATCGTCTGAATGCCACGATAACTTTAGGGCTGCATGAATCAAGTTTATATAAGCATTTTCTGGGAAAGACTATGAAAGAATCCCTTATGCCAAGTTTCATCAATTTCTATACACAATAATGTACATATTCGTCATACAAACTTTGTTTAAGCTGACATACTGACCAAATGAGGAGAGCTGGTCCACTGGATGTGGCTGACTGAACTGGGGAGGGACCTCGGATGTGAACACAGTGGCAGGGGCCACAGTTGGCTGGATAGTTGAGCCACTGCTGACTTCATCTACCTGCAGTTACATGTATAATTCTAAATAGGCATTTTGAAAACTAGTACACACATGATCCTGACTGTACACACATGATCCTGACTGTACACACATGACCCTGACTGTAGGCTGGTTAGTTGAGCCACTGCTGACTTCATCTACCTGTAGTTACATGTATAATTCTAAATAGGCATTTTGACTGTACACACATGATCCTGACTGTACACACATGATCCTGACTGTACACACATGATCCTTACTGTATACACATGACCCTGACTGTACACACATGATCATTACTGTATACACATGATCCTGACTGTACACACATGACCCTGACTGTACACACATGATCATTACTGTAAACACATGATTCTGACTGTACAAACATGGTCCTGACTGTACACACATGGTCCTGACTGTACACACATGATTCTGACTGTACATACATGATTCTGACTATATACACATGATTCTGACTGTACACACGATTCAGACTTTACACACATGATTCTGACTGTACATACATGATTCTGACTATACACACATGATTCTGACTGTACATACATGATTCTGATTGTACACACATGATTCTGACTGTACACACATGATTCTGATTGTACATACATGATTCTGACTGTACACACATGATTCTGACTGTACACACATGATTCTGACTGTACACACAATTCTGACTGTGCACACATGATTCTGATTGTACACACATGATTCTGACTGTACACACATGATTCTGACTGTACATACATGATTCTGACTGTACACACATGATTCTGACTGTGCACACATGATTCTGACTGTACATACATGATTCTGACTGTACACAAATGATTCTGACTGTACATACATGATTCTGACTGTACACACATGATCCTGTCTGTACACACATGATTCTGACTAGTACACACATGATTACCAGTCCTCCACCTAGGATTTGAAAATGGCCAGGTGGTGGTGCCTAAAAGGGCACTTTGAGGCGCGTAGAGCCACATTGGAGGAAGGTGTGTGGGGTGGGGGCACCCCAAGAGAATTGTTTAAGTTCAAACCCTTGAGAAGCCATCTCCTAAATTTTCAATTTCAGACAAGAAATTTTGTTTTACAGCAGCTTTTGTACATTTCTTCCAGATTCAGACAGTTGTGTAGATCAGTGGTCCATTTATATCTTTTTAAACAAACAACATTTCAGCATTTTTTTTTTCAAATTAAGATGTTAAAAAAGGCCTCTGCAAGAATGACTTATTTATGTGGAGATTTGAACAGTTGTTTGAAAATATTTGTGTAAAAGTTAAAAAAACAAAACAAATTTGCATCAACGTTCTTTGATTACAAATCTTCAATTCAAGTTATCAATAAAAATAACACCAACAGAAAAAAAAATGGACCTGGTATTTTAATTTCATTTAACCTAAAGAACAATTAAATTGGGCATCCAAGACTCTTCCCTCAGAATATTGTGAAAATCCCCTGTTTATTTCATATGTACATTAATTTATAATGCACACCGTATTATAATATAAGAGGTTTCATATTGATGACTATAATTTTTACATTATTATTATATGAAAAAGGCATGATAAATTCACCAAAAAGGACAGGTGTACATACAATTTGGAGGAAAAACATAATTCTAAATTCTAATATTTTTCAGAAAATATAATGAAATTCCAATTTTTTTTTAACATTTTTTTAAAATACTTACTAAAACATGAAGGTATGTTTTCCAATTTAACAGGATTTTTACAATACAGAAAATATTTTGGAAGTTAATTAAGTTGCTTGTGTAGACTCGGATTAAAACTGTTTCAAATCTTTTTGCATGAAAATTATTTGATTTTAATTAATCTCCAATTTTAAATAAAATTTAATTTTTTTTTTTTTCAATAGATCTCATGATATATTTTTTTTTAATGCAATTTTGTCTCATTGCAATACCCCACCCACTTCACTACGATCTTATTTTTTAATTACAAAGTCAGCCTTAATTTCAAATAATGGTGTAAAATCTGTCTTTAATTATTTTTTTTATCAGTCATTCATGTTTTAAAACACTACTAAATCTTTTTGACCTTTTCTTATTGCTGTAAACAAGATTTATCAGTGCATGTTTCTTCAACCATACCATACCGGAAGTAAACAAAGTTATGTTCAAGCATGCTTTTTACATGCTATTAAAATTGTCAAAGGCAGTTAAATTGAATATTAATGATAAAGATTATGACAGTATGATAATGTGTCGATGCAGAATGCCAGATTTGAAATATTACAAATATTTATGCCAAATTAGGCTATCTTTTTCGTATTCAAAAACAGTCCCGTGGAATCAACTTTTACTTTCACTTCAAAATTAACACGAGCCGTGAACACTATTAAAGGGTTGTAGGTTTGTGTTCACTTATTTCCTCTACAATCATCAGCAATGGTAGCCATGATGACCTGTTGCTCATAGCAATGTATTCACTGATAGACACCCAGTTGTGTACTCTAACTTTCGGAGTTTTTGATTAACATGACAAGCGGCACATGCCGATAAAAGGACAAGGGCAATTTGCCGACAAAAGGGCAGGGGCAATTTGCCGACAAAAGGGCACATGCTAGGCGTGACAAAAGGGCAGCTGGGCGCTGTGCCCGGCTATTTAAGGCTAGCTGGGGCACTGATTAAGACTAGTATACACATGATTATAACTAGTACACATGATTATGACTAGTACACACATGATTATGACTAGTACATACAATGCTGACCAGTACACATTCTGACTAGTACACACATGATTATGACTAGAACATATGATTATGACTAGTACACAAGATTCTGACTAGTACATACTATTCCGACTAGTATACACATGATTCTGACTATGCACAGCTTTCTGACTAGTACACACAATTCTGACTAGTACATATGATTATGACTAGTACACACATGATCCTGAATGTACACACATGATCTTGCCTTTACACACATGATCTAGACTGTACACACATGAGCATGACAAGCGCACATGATTGGGGCTGTTCAAAGTGGATGGAGTCTGAGGGACTTCACCAACAACTTTGTACAAATATAGTCCATACACTGACAAACCTTCAGCATTTGCAGTTCAATGTTCAGTGCTGATTTCTGGACTGTATCACAAAAGTTACATGAAGCATATCCTGTATACAAGTAATGCTATACTGACCTTCACCTCCAACAGTGAGACCCGGTTCTCTAGCAGCAGCATCCTGGCTGTCAGGTTGTCCAGCTGACCTCGGATCCTTTCCTCCAGTGAGGCCACATAGGCATCATTTTCCACATGGCTGGTCTTCGAACCTTTAAAGGTGTTCTCAAACTGAGACACTCGCTCCGTCAGTATCCCTATTGTCTGCAAACAAACATGATTCTGGTTTGAACAAGAAACTTTCAATATACTTTGCTTCCATACATCAGTTTTGTTTGTAGAGTGTACAATTCCACTTCAGTGAGACGAGACTGTTGGAGGTTAATAATGACTATGTTTCAGCTCTAGGTTATATAGGCAAGTGAATACAAAGTCCATTCAGAAGGACAGCAAAATAATCCTAATTCTGAACAAAAACGGTACCTGTGGTCCAAATTTTAATGGTAATAACTATAAAATCAAGTGACCCCTAGGGTGGGAACAATTTTGACCCCAAAGCCATGATTTGAAAACTAAGCTCAGATCCGAAATCAAATATCTAAACCCATGATATTATGGTTTCTGACAAGAAGCTCATTTAGAGACTCTCCTATATAAATTGAGTGACCCCTGGGGCAGGGCCAATTTTGACCCCTGGGCCATGATGTGAACAAACCTGGTAGATATAAACTCCAGGCCTTTTTGTTTCTGACAATAAGATTTTTCTAGTTTTCCATTTTAAGTCTATGTAAAATGAAGTGACACCTAGGGCAGGGCCAATTCTGACTCTAGTGCCATGAATTGAACTAACTTGGTAGATGTCAATAAGGCCATGTTACACACCAAATACCTAAACTCCAGGCCTTTTGGTTTCTGACAAGAAGCCTTTTCTAGATTTTCTTAAATACTACGCCGTGCGATTGACTTTGACTTTTCTCCACTTTACACTTCAACAAAAAACCGATATTCCATTCACCTTATCGCCTGTCAAATAGAATGTCACTTCGGTTGACGAATATAAACCACGCTTCTTTAGCGAGAGGAATCAAGTGCAGAGTTTTATAACTCGCGGAGCAGGTATATGTCACGTTGTGTAATCTTGTGAGGAAATAATGAATGAGTTGAAATAAACAACTACATGTATGTAGTTTCAAACGAAATAGGTGGCACTTAAACTCGGGGTGTTTTAGCAAATGTGATTTTGTGTCTTGAATTAATAAAACACAGCAAAAGCAGTGTGGCGTAATTACTGTCAAACGGAGCGTGATATTTGTTCTTGTCATATCATGGTCTACGAATGTGTGGCTTTTAACAATATTTAGCCATTTTAATTGTGGTACTTCTTCATGTAGGAATTATATAAAATCCTTGATTGTCATTTCAAAACCTTTCCAAAACGCACCGCTGATACCCTTTATAGGGATAATGGTTTTGGCCGACACTTCAATCACGAAAGTTAACTGAGAACTGAGCAAAAATCAATAACCAGGTGAAGCCAAGGGGCGGAACTACGTTCTGATTGGCATACACAATGCCTTTTGTTTTCTACAGTAAGAGGGAAAGTGACCATAGTTTTATGGATGTAAAATTATTGGAAAAGTCAAAGTCAATTGCACGGCGTAGTAAGCCTATGTAAAATCAAGTGACCCCTGGGTGACCTTGATTATCAACTGCGTAGACTGAAAGACTTGCCCTTGATATGACATGATGATGGAACCCTCCCAGCAGTCAGTGCAGTATTAAATAGGTTTACCTGTTGAAGGCAGGAAATCTGTGAGTGGAGGTCAGAGTGGGAGACAGGAGGTGTGGCCTGCAGCACGGAGTCCCCTGTCACTGCCCGAATCTCTATCATACTGTCCTCATCCAGCCGTTGTCCTGAAGTGGCCAAACATACAAGCCCCCATCTGTCTAGTTCTGTTGTTTTCTCTCAATTCAATATTCTGTATACAGCATGTATGGTTTCAGATAGCAGCAACTTTACAATTCCTGGTGCCATACTACCAGTTATCAAGCATGAATGAGACACAGTCAATTTTAATGTAACCTCGAGTTCCACTTGAATAAAAATTTTGCACAACAAATTTACAGTCCCTGGGAAGCTGCACTTAAGTCTTTTCTAACTTGGACTCTTGACTTGCATACAATTAAAAACAAAACAAGTGCTGTCTGTTAGACAGCCCCCTCGGCTATTCGAAATGCTTGTATGAAGTGTATTCTATTTCTTGACCTTATATACCTATACTAGTTGAAAATGTTTATGAAGTCTAAAATCAAACTGAGATATAAGTATCATGCATGCAAGCCTTAAACTGGAAAAGGACCATAATTTGTATTAAATTTAGTTATCATTTAACACAATTATTTTCCAATTAAAAGTTAATGTAAACAAAATTAGGTTAACAGTTGTTACCTTTAGGCATGCTGACCACTTCAACAGCTTCACGACACACTTTGGAGATACTGGGGGTGTTCAGGTAGCCATGGCTGGCTTGCAGGTGCTCTGGTGAGCCGTTCTCCCCATTTCCAAGGAAACCTGGGGTGCTGCATAAGGAGGATCCCAATCTGCTACTTGAAGGTGGAGTTTTGATGGACACATGTCTCTGAACCCGTGCCTCCCCTTTGTGGACAATACAGGACTTGTGAGTTCTTTCTGGCTCAATATCAATGTCTGAGAATGATGACTGACCTGTAATATACGTAATAACTTGATATTAGTTCAGCATTACCTAAAACATTTGAATCAGTGCCTTATCATCTTCAAAACTTTTCATTCTGTACAAAACTTTCAACTCAATAGTCAATTCATGACTTTCCTTTTGTTTCACTTATTCATATAAAGAGAGTTCCAAAATACATGTAATATGAATATTTTGTTTAATCATAAACAATTATAGCAATACATGTCTTTGATTATATTATATTGCTTTTATATGCACTACAGTAAAATTTGTCTTATCCCACACCCATTGGGACCAACTGACAATATCAGATCAGACAGACTGCCAGATAAGGCAGGTCATCATAGACCATTATTTTTAAACTGATACTAAACATTTGCAAGTGTGATTGTTTCGCGGTGTGTTCATTCTTGCAACATTTTCTTATAAGCTGTATTTTTTTTACTGTCATTAAGCTTTAAATAATACCCAAAATAATGTTGAAATGCATGTGTAAACAAAAACACATGAGAGAAATTTATCACCAAAGTTAATTCACAAGTAGACGACAACATTAACATAACTGATTAGTCATTGTAATTGCTTCAACACTGAAAGTAGCAGTTTGTAGATGTGTTGGATAAAGCAGTGTGATTATAGTGCAATTATCACTGACAGGACTGAAATCATGTCAGATTGCAGGTAAGACAGATGTCATTATAGTCATGTTATTTAAACAGACTTTGAATAGGAAAAATGATGGGACCGATGAAGAGTGTTGGATAATACAGGATGTCGTTATGAACAGTTTGCACAGTACTATTAATGTTGACAAAGGAATCAGTTCACATCTTTAAGTGATTGGCTACTGTCATGAAAGTTGCAGTATGTCACTCAGGGCCATACACCTCAATCAACTACGCAATATGAACACCTCTTCTTAAAAATGTAGTTTCTCAGTGATTTCCATCAAATACCCGCAAGTGGTTGTTGAGAAACAGTTCTTAAAAACAGTTAAAATCCATTTTAGTTGTATATACAAATTCTGCTGGATCAGTTGTATGGATTGACATAGTCATGAGGTTTCAATTTTGGACAAGAGGGCCAAGATGGCCCCTAGATCGCTCACCTGAGAAAAGTATCATTCATTGCCTGTACAAAACAGATTGCTTAAGAATAAAGATGATGAGGTGAAACAATGTTCAGGAATTTTCTGACCCCATCCACAAAAGATATCATTATGACAAACATTCTGCCAAAGTTTGAGGATGATTGGACCAAAAATGTTGCCCTCAGAGTATAAACAATATTTTTCTAAGATTTGACCTACTGACCTACTTTTCTGTCCAGCCCCACCCATTTTCAAACTGGTTCGAGATATCATCATGACAAACAATCTGACCAAGTTTGAGGAAGATTGGATCAAAATTGTGGCCTCTAGTGTGTAAACAAGATTTTTCTAAGATTTGACCTACTGACCTACTTTTTGATCCAACCTGACCCATTTTCGAAAGGGTTCAAGATATTATCAAGACAAACATTCTGACCAAGTTTGAGGAAGATTGGATCAAAATTGTGGCCTCTAGTGTGTAAACATCAAAATTGTTGATGGACGACGCACGACGGACGACGGACAATCAAGTATCCCATAAGCTCACCCTGAGCTATGCTCAGGTGAGCTAACAAATGAAGACATTAAACATTTTTAAAGAATGCTTCCAAAAAAATTATATTAATGTCTGTTACAGCCATACAATAGAGAAATGACTATCACTAGCACCTGGTCATTAGATTGTACCTGTTAGAAGTATTTTGTTACTTTATTTTACTACCCACCATTATCTGTCAGGCTAGATTCTTCGTTACTACGGTGAAGACCTGAGGCCACATGTCTGACTGGGACAACACCAGGCTTACTTATAAGCTCATTCACAACTTGAGGATGTCCAAACGGAGGGACTGGGCTCCTGATTTGGTTTCGCTGGGTGACCTTGGCAGTTGATGGTCGCTTTGTTTTTGGCTCAGCTGTAAAATGTTACACTTCCTTTAACACACAACAAAATTTTGTGCTTTGTCATTTCTTTATTTTTATCATGCATTAAATAAAACAAGAGTGATCTCTGGAACACATGTGTCACCTGCTGAAGTGTGACTGAAAAAGTGTGACGGACAGACTGACAGACAGACAACAGAAAAGTGATCCCTATGACAGACGGACGGACAGACAGACAACAGAAAAGTGATCCCTATGTGTCACCTCTGCTTACAGCAAGTGACACAAAAACTATCATTGAAGATAGTGAATACCCTCAGATACCGCTTTGTCACACTGTGACAATGTTAGACAGCCTTGACACTATTGAAGGATAACAAGAAAAGATTAAAACAAAATGTTTTAATGGACGGCTTAAAATAAGCATACTTTCTCCCTCTCTTTCTCTTTTCTACTGTTTTGACCTTATAATCTAACCTGCCAATGCACAGGCCTGACACTTAGTCGAAAAATAAATAAATGAATTTGACCTCTCTATATATCATTTATACAAAAAGATTTTGATTTTTTTTCTTGAACGTTTTTCCTCTTTTTCTAAATATCAGGGTCCTGCAGGGTCTATGATTTAAATAACAAGGAAGCAAATACAATGCAAAATAATAAATGTATAAAAACTAGCATTTAAAACATAGGTCTACAATTCTAATATAAGCCAGCAACTTCCGAAAAGAATTGAAAACTGGAATAAAACTCTTGACTCCTTGCAGGAAAAATATACTGATCGGGCACTCTTAACTCCACTACTGTAAGTGAACTGAGTGAGCTCTCTTATCTCCACTACCGTAAGCTTATGGGGCAAAAAGGTTAGTAAAAGAACTGAATCTCAACAGCGCTACATAGGTTGACAGTTCACTAATTTACTGCATTAACTGCACCAAATGTTTTTCATATTACGGTTGCATATTTATAAGATAAACTTTAAATATAACTTATCCCACACATCATGTAATAATTAATTACAAGCATTATACAGAAGACATGAAATGTGCTACAATCGAAGTGATAAGTAGGTCATGAACTACATGTACAAACATCTTTAAAATACAAACATCTACTGACTAATAGCTTGTTAAATATGGTCAAGCACACGGGGAACTATTTAAAACAAACACAAATCACGTATTTGATACCCCCAAACAATTACATAGAAAAATATCGGTCACTTAAAATTATTACAATCACAGCTTTACATTCGACTGCAATACCAATTTGCACATGCGCCAACAGAAGTGTCAACCCATTTTAACTGGACATATACATATATATATATATATATATATATATATATATATATATATATATATATATATATACACAGTACTTAATAACAATAATATATAAGGTACTGAATACTGTCCAGAAAATAAAAACACAAAAAACAGGTAGAGCTCTGATGCATTCATACATTTATTGCAGACAAAAATATTGAATAAATATAAAACACAAGTGTTCTCTGAAACACATGTGTCACCTGCTGAAGCATGATGGCAAACATTTATCTTGTGTCAAGAAAGAGAGACTTTTATCATTATTGAATATAATATCATCACACATGAGCAATGCTTGTGCCAATTATGAGCACCCAATGTCGAAGGATTCATCATGGTACAGTTGTTACATACATGGTTGGACTGTGGATCACTGTGGATCCCAAGGTTGTTGGTTTAAACCCTATAGGGGGCAAGGATTTTTCATGGCCTTCCCAGACACAAAGAACTGGTACAATCCAGGAACCATTGAGGTGGATTAATATAAGTGGAAAGAACTTGTTTAAAAATTTTAAAAGATGAATTTATTGAGTTACAGCCCAGACATGAAAATGTTAGGAACAGACCTATACTGCTCGCTCCCACCACACACACACAATCTGAAAATGTGTTGGGCTGTTAAAGAAAAATCTAAGAACAAATGGAAACTAAATTCTGGATCATAAACAAGATCTCAGTTCAGCACAATGGGGACAGAGGAGGGGTAACACACACTGTACAGAGGACTGACCTGCTGTGTGGAGCTTGGTCTCCGCTGCTGACTTGGGTCTCACACTTGTCTGGCAATACACAACACATATGATATATTCAAATAATGTGTTGCATTTTAACACACAGGGTTCCATTAAAATTTTTCTAATCAAATTCAAGTATTTTTTAGGAACAAATTCAAGATTTTCTCTTAATTTCAAGGTTACACATATTTGCTAATATAAATAGAAGTAGTGTTTTCACATAATAATGATATTGTATATTTCAGGGATCCTTAACCCTTTCCCTCATATAGACTCATTCTGACGCACTCAATAGGTACCACATAAAGCCTGATCTGCAGAAAACCACAGTTAAACCTTACCAAATTTAATTACAAAATCCTCATTTCCAGACCACTGAGGAGCAGCGAACAGCATAAAACCTGATCAGCCTGTGAGTTACTCGCAGGCTGATCTGGTTTTATGTTGTTCGCATAGGTCTTTTCATGGTGTCCTCTATGAGAGAAAGGGTTAACTAATTCAGGTTTAAATAAAGTTTCTTTCTAGAATCAAAATATCAAAAACAAGGGGGCCATGGTGGCCCTATTTGCCTGACCTCTGCTTATATTGAAGTTGTCTTACTTGACCTAATGGCCCAATATAAGCCACAAATGAATGTAGACTGAATACTTCATGTAATTCTGCCTCTATGTTTGATAAAGACTGCTCAGTAAAATAGATGATTGAGTGTAAAAAAGGTGAAATCTAATTTTTTTTGTAACAAATCAAGGACTGTGACTCCTTGCCTTAATGGTGCAGTAACAGCCATACTCAAACTTGGCTAAGAAAGTATGACAAAAACACTATTTCAGCATTGTCTCAAAGTTTCAATAATGTTTTTTAATAACTAAGTGCCACCGACTGCTCTTTAAAGAGCCATCAAACCAAACCTATTTGTCTATCAGTCATATCCAATCTAGACCAAGAGATCTTTAGGCCATCAACATTGTCTCTAAATTTAATGAAGATTGCCTCATAAATGTGAATGCTAGTGTATGGAAATTTATATGTAGCATTTTCTAATATTTCAAGAGTATCAAAATTCCAGACTTATCTATCAGCAATCAGATATCAGCCGTAAATAAAAGTTGCTCACACATTACAGCTATAAACAATGTCATTAAATTTGATCAAGATTGCTCAAGAAATGAAGAGGCTAGAGTTTAAATAAATTAATTGTGACAAACTACATGCTTAGAGCATGTGAAAAATCACACACACACATGGATCCTCCAAGGTATTTGATACTGATGTGACTTTGCTGTGATACGATGGCTGAGTGACTGACCTTGAGGGCAGTGCGGGCAGGGGCTGGCACCAAGAGGGCATGCTTCTCCAGGATCTTCTGCAGTATCTCTGTACACATAATCACCTTCCGCTCCACAAAACCTTGTGTGAAGAACTGCTTCTGTGTTATTGGTGGTTTGTACAGGAAGATGTCTCGCAGAACCTACACAAACATACACAGTTAGCCATACCTTCCTTTAAAACTTTAAAAAAAAACTTTTTTTTCCAAGCACTTTTAAGATGGATAATATCTTAATGCTTTGAAACAGTCAGAAAATGACTTATTTCTTTATTTTAATTTTACAAATTTGGGAAAATCTAAAGTGTAGCAATTGATAACTGAGGTGTAACTATGCATAAAATGACAGTGACTAACAATTAACTAAGAACCTATCACATAAAATTTGGAAGAAAAAGTTACCTTTTCTTATTAATATGGATCCATTTTTTAACCCATTTGGATCCATATCAGTAAGAAAAGGTAACTTTTTTTTTTTTTCCAAATTTTTGTGATAGGTTCTTACGTTTTTTCTTCGTTCATTTATCAATTGCTATGAAGTTATAAACCTCAATATAAACACATACATAGCGTGCTTTATACTTCAATAGTAATATATTTTTTATCTCCATTTTGACAAAAGAGAGAGAGAATAATTTGAGCCTTTATAGAAATGTACATGCTATATCAACACTAAAGGTAACTCATTCCTCTACCAGGACAATATTTTCCCTCAAGGTCATTGTGCTGGTCCTGCCAAAGCAATACACAAAACCTGTGAACATTGGCTTCCCAACTGATGTACAGAAATATTTTATCTGTATAACACTGAAGCTTATGAATTTGAGAACCTTATACACTGCCTCCATAAAGCGTGCATCAGACTTGCCAAACAGTTCTATATCTTCGTTCAGTATAAGCCCAGCCAGTGCAGGACTGTAGCTGGTGAAGGCATGGTGGTAGATGGGCAGGTACACAGTTGGGGTCCCTTCTGCTAGACTGAAATGTTCCATATATCATGCAGTTATAAGAGGATAGGAGCATTTAAAAACAACTCCATCTATAGTTGAAGAGATGTACAGTATATGACCTTAATAAGATATGAAAATATCTAAAGCATAACATTTTTAATAATATGGCAAGACTGTTATGAATATTTCAACAAGCATATATTAAAGTTAATAAGTGCCATGATTCTGTGGTTGTGTTTCATAACTGGATTCTAATATTGCATACTTAATCCCTGCTGGGAGCTAAGAATTTTTCAAAGCCATCCAAGACACAATGTACAGGAAAAACCAAGGAACCATTAACATGGATTAGTGAAGGTTGTAATAAATGTTTTCTGTAAGCCAGTGCATTTGACTATTCAAAAACATATTAAACAAGGGTTATTCTAAGGTCCAGGTATATAACTACAAGTTCTAAATAAAGCAACTTTTTTTTCTCTAAATCTTATAGCATATACAAATAAGGTTACTTTAATTGAGTCAAAAATTGCCATAATTTTGCTTTAGGGTCATGAGGTGATCATTTGAGTTGAATGAAATAAAAATTCTGACTGCTGGTTTCAGAGAGGATTATTATGGGTTATTTTTAAGTTTTCTTTTTTTTTTTAATTAAGTTGCTTTTATTGCCAACCATTTTTTGGCATGGTTCAAATTTTAGTAGTTTTTGTGAAGGACCACCTTTGTAAATCTATTTCCAGTTCCATTGCTTTCTGCACGCCATACCATAATACAACCCCTTTGGGCGTATAAAAATTTAGACAACTTTTCTCCAATTTCAAATACTTATAAAGGTAACTATATCATAAAATATACAAAGAAAAGCTTTAATTAAATAATAAACCAGTTTTACTTACTCATTTATACTGATGTCATCAGTGTATTTTATTGACTTCAGTTTTGATTTTAGCTTTTTAATATTGTTTGTTAAGTCACCAGTCGACATCTGAAATGATAAAAACAATTAGAGATACACAATCAAAAAGTGACAATGAAACATTTTGGTCATAAAGTGAAAATCCAGGGTTCTAATTCTATGCTTGCATACTCGCTAAATGCGAGTGAAAATTTAGAAAATGCGAATTTCAATTTCATGTACTTGTTTTTTTTGCAAGTGGAAAAAGAGAAGCTAATGCTGAGTTAAAGAACTATGATTCAAAGCCTGCAGTTACAAGATGGATATGTCTGGAGAGGGATAGAAAATACCCATCTCTCTGTCATATGGCACTGCATGCTATGGTTCAAAGTTTTTCATTTTGTTGTTAAAACTGACACATGACTCTTTACAAATTTAGATGTAAAACTTTAAAATTGCGAGTTGATTTTTTATTTAGCAAGTAATAAAGATAAATGCTTGATATAAAAAGCAAGTGGAAAATATTGCTAAATTCAAACCCTGAAGTCTAGTGATATAACTGTAAACCAAATGACAAGTGAGCCTAAGTAAACATTTCAAGACAATTCTATCTATTGGTAGAACTTTTTCCTATTAGATAAGGGCAAAATGTTCAGCTCATTTACAGTACTGCCAAATTAAGCACTGCTGATAAAACTGTAAAAATAATTCTATGAGTGTGTCCTGCAGCGTATGGCATGAAAATCTGAATTTGTGTCTTCAGGGATGTATTCTGTTACAAAGTAAAAGCTTGCAAAAATACAAGTAAGTATGCTTTCAATGACAGGGCTAAGATTAAATTTTTTTCTCCACCTCGCAAAAAAATGCGAGTGCCTTTAATTTCAATTCACAAATTCCTGGACTTGCTCGCAAATAATTTTACTTTTATGGAAATTACTTCCGATGGGCTTGTATATAAAAATATCAGGATCACTGTTACACAAATTAATGGATTTTTAAAAATGATTATGCTGTTTGTCTATAACTGCTTCAAAAATGGCACATTTCAATAAAAATATATTTTGTTTTGGCATTGATCGAATGAAAGGACCAGGGCAGCATCAGATGTGTTTCCAATGGAAACCGGGACTTGTGTAAAATCAGGCTTCTAAGGTCGATACGAGGGTGTGGGTATTTTTTATTGATTGAAAATTAAATTAATATTGTAATTTAAACTTTAAACACAATAATAATAATAATAACAAGAGGGCCAAGATGGCCTTTGATCGCTCACCTGAGAAAGATGATTGCTTAAGAAATAAAGATGCTAGAGTGTAAAAGTGAAATCTGGCTTTTTTTATGGTGAAAAGGGCATAACTCCTAAATTTACAGGTCAATATCAATTATAATTGAACCCGATTGCGAGATTATGGGCATAAACATTGTTTTAAAGTTTAAAAAAGATTGTTAAAAAAATGAAGTTGGTAGAGAATAAACAAAGTGAAATCTTGCATTTTTTGTATTAAAAGGGGCATAACTCCTGACCTAAATGGCCCATCTCAGCCACAAGTAAACACAATTAAGACATTATTGTCATTAACAATGTCATAAAGTTTGAAGATGATTGCTAAAAAAATGAAGATGCTAGAGTGTAATCAAAGTGAAATCTGGCATTTTTTTATATTGAAAGGGGCATAACTCCTGACCTAATCAACAGATCTCAGCTTTAATCAAACTCAGTTGAGCCATTATGGTCATAAACATTGTCATAAAGTTTGAAGATGATTGCTCAAAAGATGAAGATGCTAGAGTGTAAACAAAGTGAAATCTGGCATTTTTTTATATATTAAAAGGGGCTTAACTCCTGACCTAATTGACCGATCTCAGCCATAATCAAACTCAATCGAGACATTATGGTCATAAGCATTGCCATAATGTTTGAAGATGATTGCTCAAAAGATGCAGATGCTAGAGTGTAAACAACGTGAAATCTGGCATTTTTTTAATATTAAAAGGGGCATAACTCCTGACCTAATTGACTGATCTCAGCCATAATCAAACTCAATCGAGGTCTTATGGTCATAAGCATTGCCATAAAGTTTGAAGATGATTGCTCAAAAGATGCAGATGCTAGAGTGTAAACAAAGTGAAATATGGCATTTTTTTAATATTAAAAGGGGCATAACTCCTGACCTAATTGACGGATCTCAGCCATAATCGAACTCAATCGAGGCATTATGGTCATAAACATTGTCTTAAAGTTTGAAGATGATTGCTTAAGAAATAAAGGTGACTGAGTGTAAACACTAAAAATTGTTGATGCCGCACGACGCACAACGGATGACGGACACTCATGGGATCACAATAGCTCACCATGAGTTTTGCTCAGGTGAGCTAATAAGAAAATAAAGCCAAATCAAGTATTGATATTCATTAGGGGAAATATTTAGGGTATATATGTGTCTGTGTGTTGTGTACCATAGTCGACAGACCATACCCACATTTTCTACTAATCATACAACATACCTGTGTAAACTGCTCTTGTTATATTTAAAACAAGCCAGGATTGTTTAGTTTTGATGATGTTTCTGATTATTTTATTGAAATATCTCATTTAGACATGTTAAAGAAAATGTTAAGGCCAAACTTTTCACTCGCAAAAAAATGCTAGTGGTTTAAAATGGAACTCACAAACTTCATTTTCTACTCGCATTTTGCCGAAATGCGAGTGTTAATTTTGAGCCCTGAATGAGGGACAGATTATAAGCACTGTGTAAATATTTACATCATAAATTGTAAGAAATTAAGATGGTAAGTAAAGTCTTTGTACAGAAGCAAATCTTCAATAGGATCCACAAAAGAGAATCAATTTGCTGTAAACATGTACCTGTAAATACTTTTACAACATGCATATACAATAACATTATATTATCTGAAATTAAAGACATTTAATGATTATACTGGAGAATAGTTGTTGAAATTAACTGTTTGCTCCTTCCCAAAGCAAAAATTTGCCTTTCTTAGTATTAAAAATAAGAAATGAACTGGAGGGAACGTTTGGCTGGCGTAAACTCATTAAATAAGTTGAAACACAGTACCTATGTAATTTACGATTTCAATCTGAGAAGGGATTTCATTTCAGGGATCTTTTTGGGCCGCAATATTGCGATATTCTCGCATATTTTTCATTAAAATCACACCAGAAATCATCCAATGGGATAAAAGTTTGCACCTATTGGAGAGACTGAAAAATATAAATACAAAAAGTGTCCTAATTAGCCCTGCCGAATTTGATCTGCGCCCTGCCTGCATAAAGCCATTTGTCGGCAAAGTTTCTATTTTCGCCTTCACAGCATCCTTTGATTTTGCCGATGGGTTCATGTGTGTGTGTGTCATGTTATACACAAGAGCCAGTGTCAAGCCATGTAACTATCAGTTGGCTATTCAACATCAACTCACAGCCGATTTTGTGTGGGTATTTGGTTTTGCATTTTAATTAATTCTACTTAATTTGTATGGGAAGTATTATTGTCTACTGTGTCTACTACTTCTTGAGGGAAATAAACAATGTTGATTATTTATCTTAACCACTCATTCTGCCATCTTTGATTTCAAAATATGACGAAGCGGAAAACATGTCCTAATCCAGTCATCCGATAAATGACTTGTACATTCAAAGTTTATTCAACGCAATACCAACAATCATCACATCTACAGATTAGTCATTTGCAGACGTAAGAAAAACTGACTATAGGAAAATCATGTAAAAATCACTGATAGATTAGGTTTACAACAATAAAAAATATTCAAAAAGTTTCAGTAATGTTTTAAAACGTGGATGTTTAAAATTAGCATACGTAAATACAGAATATTTGGATTTCAGGTTGACTTTGTACTCATAATATTTACGATCGCAATGAACAGAGAAGTTGGTTTGGGTAATTGCATTTAGATAAGCATATTTTTCCATAATGAATTATCAGATCAATAAAAAAGAAAAAGAGATAAACTTACATTGATAATCAGACATTATCATGAAAGACCTCAGAAAATTGAGAAATATCTATTGTGTCTTTGTGAAAAATCTAATACACATTTATACAAAAGTTTGACATATTATAGCGTCTGGTTCAGTTAAGACAAGCAAAAGACATCTTAGTTTATCCATTCTGTCACAAATTAAATTGCCAGTGATTGATTTCAAGTACTTTTCAGGTTTGTGTTGTTACTGAAAAAAAAATCTCACTAATATTTAATAAATCCCATTAAAATCTGCCAAATCTCAATCACTTTCTGACCCAAAATGATCCCTGAGATTTTATCCTGAAAACAGCTATGTCAGATAATTTAGTAGATCTATTAACATAAACTGCAATGTTTGTGTAGTAAACATATAAAATGGCTTTTGTACTTCCTTGTAATGAAGATAGATCTTGTTGCAACTGGTATAGATTTTGATTTGATTACCATGGGTTCAGGAGTTTGCTTCCAGTTTGGGACATTAGAACTTAATTACCTATGTTAACTTACATTATGCACCCAAATAAATAAATCACAGGTGTAAAAGTTGTGTCACATATTGATACTCAAAGAATCTGAGGAGAAATTATTGAATGGATTGTGTGTAAAGGTATAAAAAAAAAATGGCTCCTTGCCAGGGAGGTAGCTTTTGTGATGGCTTAATAGATTGTCTGACTTCAATACCAAAGATTCTGAGTTCAATTTCAGCTTTCATGAATTATGATCTTGCTATAGGCCTATTTAGATTTCTTGGTATGAATATAAAATTGTATTCAATACCAGTGACAACCAACAACACTGGTTAAATTAAAAAGTGAATTAGAGTAAGAATAGAGATCATTCAACTTAATGCAGAAAATATCCAGATTCAGGGCTTTTTTTCCTTCTATATTAGAGGCCGATCTTCGGTGACTTCCCAATCGTAAAAAGGCTATATCTTTCCCAATTTTGGCCAAAAGAATTCCCAAAATCTAATGATAAAATTCCCAATATGTTCCAACTATTTTTCTCCTTAAACCTATAAGCGAATATTCATTAATACAGAGAAAAAAAAACAACCAGTAATGCAGTTGTTTCCGTAATGCACAAAATTATACGTCACTCTACACTGCATACTACTTAAAGTAAAGCACCTGCTGTTCGATGACGCAACCAACACGCATTCTAAGGCTCACTGTGGAATACTCGGATTTTATTGGACGACTATCATTTGTCACACCTTCTACCGACTATTTCATTTAGAGAGCTGTTATGAAGTTGCGCAATCATCTCAGTCAATGGCGGCTGTTTGCGAAGATACATTAGCATTTTTATTGCTTGTTTATCTTTTTAAAACATTCAGATCAGTTGTTCGGTTCACCAAGTAAGTTTTCAATACATATAAACACATCAGTTATTTACCTTGATGTATAAATAACCAATTCCTTATTGCTAAGGAAAAAGTCAAAAACGAAGCCAAAATGAAACGTCCCCCAAACATAACTCATTTTTTTTTTTTTTTTAAATTTCACTTTTGATTTATTATTAGTCTTTTATACATGTAATATTTAAACATATTGATATTAATTTTTTTAAAAGTATTTTATATAATAATTATTTATTTTTAATGATTTATTTTTTAAAATTTGACAAAATATTTTAACAATTTTCTATATAAAACTTAGTTAATTTCATTAATCTAATTTTCAATTGAAATATTGTGAAAGAAAGTTGTAATGTCTTTATTTCAATAATAATGTACATGTTTATTATTTCTATTTATTTTTAAATAAAATGTACCAAATGAATGTGCATTTGACATTTCAACTAAAGCATATATAAACACATAAATATATTGGAGACACTTGTTAAAAAATCTGCCTCCAACTTAAGAGATTTGGCTCTATCTGGTGAATGCCAAAACATTTTTGCAGCTAGTGCTAGTCTTGGTGTTGACACCAAGGAGGAAGATTGTTTATGGACATTAGTACCATTTTAAATAGTGCAGCGATTTGAACCAAAGACAGCTCTGTTTTATGTCTAGTTGTTATATCAATTCGTTTTGATTCTTTAAGATTCATAAGACTGTTAGAATATTACTGTGTATACATGTGAATTGAGTCTACCTTTTTCCCAAAACGCCCCGAAATCGCGTTTCAATTTCCCAAAATAGAAGGCTAAGGCCCCTTCCCAAATTTCGGAAAAAAAGCCCTGAGATTACGAAAATCACAGTTGGCGAAGTAAAGAATGTAATGGGTTTTCGCGAAATAAAATGATTTAAACGTTTTCATCCTATTCATTTCGTATATAGACTCGAAATAAAAACAATGAAAATATGACAATCATTTAATAAAATATGCACTCATTACCTTTGGGTATTTTGTTAAATTTCTGCATAGAAATGCTAAATCAGTAGACTAGACATGTCGAAACACCGTATTTCGCGGCAAAGCGGTAGGGACTAATAAATACCTCGAAGATATACAAAGTCGCATCTGCATGAGAGTGCCTTACCGAAATGGATGTCTAGCTAATTCCGGTACTTACACAAACTCTCACAAATATGAGTGATGCATAAATAAGTGTCCGTCTATATGTCTATAGTGAATCTCTCTAGCTCTCTCTCTTTTTTTCTTTTTTTTTTAAATTTTGATGGTAGAAATAATATTAAAGTTGCTAATTTAGTCTGAAGAAATATCAGGCCCGGATTCAGCGAAACCAGTTGCCCTGGTTATACATATTTTCTAGGCTATAAAGGAGATCCCCATCGTGGGCCCTAATACTGAACCATCCGCATAACTACCTGACCAGCCAGACTCCTATTGTCATATGGCCCCCTGCTGTTAATGTGTAGGTAATCCGAATCGGCAGTCATCCATGACTGAGTGATAAGCATGTGTTTAAGGTACTGTGTATGCAAATTGATTGACACCTTCACTGATTCACAGGCTATTGTCGAGTGATACCTAAGGACATCTCGTCTGCCGAGCAATCTAATGATTGAAGAAAAATAGGCAATTACAAAAAACTTATATCAGTAAAACTATTCTAGACAGGTGATGTTTAGGAAATAGCATAAAAATCAAAAAGTATAAAATTAGCCACTAAAAACAACTAAGTTGGACATTAAATGAAATTGCTATCGAAATATTTTCACTAGAGCCCAAAGGAATTATTGATTAAAAAAAAAAATAACTTTGACTAAATCTCAACGAAATAATTATTTTAAATTCACTTTTCTCTGCATGTATAAAATTTTAAATCTTGAATTAAAAGCGGGCAAATTAACTGCCAGGTTGATGAACTTTTAGGTATGAAAAATTGCCGATTTTGTTTTGGAAAAAAAGTTAAAAAGGTATTCTGCAGGGAAAAGGCATACCTATCGGTAGCCATGTAAATTAAACTTTATCAGAAATGGGTTGTGTTTCTAATGTCATCAGCTTTACTATTTTTACATAACTTGTTAAGTATTATTTTAACGAAACAGTTACATTCTTCCTTACTCTCTCTATATATAAATACAAAAAGTAGGTCTATACATCATCATTTTCACTTTTCTTATTTTTTACGAATATGATAATAATAATAATAATAATAAAATATGTGTATTTTAGATTTATAAATATAATTAAGAAAGGAAAGAATTTGAAAATTGTTAACTGCCTTATTTTGGGACAACGTATATGTAGATTATGATTACTGATTCAAATCAAATCCAGGTAATCAGTTATTGATCAATGTTACTGATAAGTCAATGAATACTAATGCACAGAATACAAAATTTATGTGCAAAATAAAACGGATATTAAATTTTATATTAAATATCAACATCTGTTGTTTGTTTTGTCACTGATTAACCACTTAGAGTAGTATACAGAGTGGGGGTTCTGGACCACTTTGATATAAAAGATCTTTTTAGGGCTTAATGGACGTCATTTAGCCTCCCAGGAGTCACTTTATCTCTTAGAGAGATGTGACCACGGGCAGAGTCTGGACCACGAGCAGGGCCCGCCCCACCCTCGCAGCGGGCCCCCAGCCCATGTTTCACGTAGCATATCACCCAGCCTGTAAAGATCAGGAAGTAAATAAATTTACCCCGAGCGAACCCACGTTATAATCGCTTGGTTTGATAGAAGACGACAGTACACTCTCGACAGCAATCTCCAAGCAGAGTTGTCGTTCGTTCCTCACATAACATTTCTGCAATGGGCTCAATGACAAGAATCTTCTCAAAACAGAAAACACTTATTAAACGTGAGTTTAAGTGTATTTTAAGGATCAAAAGTATAGAAAGATTAAATAAATACTTTTTGAATCATCATCAAACGTGTGTAAAATATTGATATTGATTGTTATTATGGGAACTATTTCATGCCTTATTTCGCCGATGGGAAAATGCCGTCTGCAAATGTAAATATTTACAGATTCAGCTCGATGTCGTAATTTATGACCAGCTTTTTATTTTCATAATTTGAAATTTTGATGACCATTCCGATAATGTTCAGTGGTGCTATTTATATATATTTCGCAGCTTATGGATCCTATTTAGTCGTCCTTCAAATTAAATATTTGAACAACGGTCTGGATGACGTCATTTATTTGGAACTAATTTCTTAGCCCACCACAGAGGTGAATGTAATGTTAGCCGATGTGTAAGAGAGTGTCTCGACAGGTAATGTGCTGGCGAGCAGACGACACTTTTTGGTCTCGCGAGACTTTCGAAGTATTTTCGTGAACTTTCAAGATGCTTCCACGCATGCACAGTCACTGAAAATTAACCTCATCCTGTCCGTTGCGGTTTCGGGGACGAAAATTTTCTATCTGGACCGTTTGTGGTTTCGCGGACCGTTTGCGGTTTTCAGGACATAAATTCTGCACCAGGACAACCCAAGTTACAACCAATTGATTCACTAGCGCATACAGCGATCATTTTCAAGTCAATGAGCGCAATGTACATAAATGTATGCTGGAGTAAACGCAGTGTACTAGCTTGCGGCTTGAAATTTTCGTCTGCTAACAATCTCGCTGGCGCCTAATGTCTGGGTCGTGGGTTTGAATCCCGGTCGGGGCGAAACTTTTTTTCCCAGAAATTCCAAATTTTTTGATACGAGTAGGTATATTTTCTGAGATTACGGCTTCCTCGACCGTTTGTTGGCTTCTATTGGGTTCGGTGTGGGTTTCCGAAAAAAAAAGAGGTATTGTCCCGGTAAAATACGCTCTAGCTATTTTACACCCCAAAATGGCGTTCGCGCGGCTCTCTCGCGAGTACGGTGCTTTGAATTTAGGTGAGTACCTCACTTCTCGGCGACCTTTTTTTTTTGCGAGCTCATTTTTAACATTTAGTAACTAATTTTGGATATTTACTAGTTTACTTCTAAAATCATAGATAACCAGTAGTACTCCTATCGTAAAGGACATATCTATGGCGATCTGGGCCAAATCTATTGTTGTTGTTGTATTGGGGTTTACCGGCCGTCGCTGCGATAGTATTTCAATCATATAGCGACGTCCAGCTAATTACAGGTGGAGGAAGACCCAGAGTACACAGAGGTACCCGGGTAGAACCACCGACCTACCGCAAGCCAGCTGGAAGGCTTCCTCACAAAATCCGAAGTCCCTACCGGGATTCGAACCCACAGCGGTGAGAGGCTGAGAAATTTGTAGTCAACGACTGTAACCTCTCGGCCACGGCGGCCCCAAAAATCTATTGTTTGTGGGCACATTGTCTGTATAAAGGAGGTGGGTCTGAATCTCGAATACACACACAGCTTAAGATCCATTCACTTTTTTGATGAGTTCTGCCATTGCTTCTCTGCGGCCTTCTTCGAGAAGCCCTTTTTTCAGCTCGTCCATGTTTTCCTTCACATTTTTGGTACAGGCTGCTTGTTTCGAGTCTTCGAACTTTTGGACTTCTTTTAAAACCAATTTATATTCTATATCTGAGATATTTCCATCTGTCAAATCCTTGCTTATAATATCCGAGATGGTATTCAGCTTCGCACGGGCTATTGTTTCGATGCGGCGGTGCTTGTCATATTTTTCAGTTAGCCGACGCTGGACTATCTTACCAATGACTCAGAGCCCCGCACATCCTAGTGACCCTGCTTCTAGTCCTATTGCAATCGGAACCGCTACGACTGTTGCTAAGAGCCCAACTCCCCCGATACCAAGCCCCGCATCGGCGGTCACCAAAGCGGTGTCAACGCCATCTACAACGTTTACAACGCGTTTATATTTTTTACAAAGGCTGGCTCTTTTTTCAGCCTCACGTGTCAAGTCAGTCTGTATGCGGGTTATCTCCTGCAGACGGTAAGCATGTCCGTCTAGGTTTGCATAAAGAGATGGAGCTGTCGGAGTTACTTCGTCCTTCAATTTTATGTATTATATTATTCACATATCTAGTTCAATTAGCAGTGCAACAACTCCGGAAGCATTGTTCAATCGATGATTAATCGACTGAAAGTTAATAATATCGCCGTTATTAACTTCTATTGGATGGTTGAAAGTCCTTTCAGCGGAATAAGAGAGTTCGGGCTTAGCTACCCCGTTTATATAAATACCATTAATAGTAATGCCTACGGATATCTCATGTTTCGATGATTTATCACGTTCGGACGCGGACAGTGACATGGCGAGGATTCTTCCTCTTTTCATCATTACGTAGCCCACTTTACTATGACTCTCGCCATCTGAGTTTGAACCAAATGACCATTCAAATTCTACGCCATCCAAAGGTCCGCGCTACTCTGCAATGACAGTTATTACGGACTTGGGGATTTCACCGATTTTTGTGTCAACGTAGGCGATAACTTCTTCCTTAAAGCGTCTCCATCCGTCGAGGAATCCGGACTGCGCCAACCTATCTGTTTGTTCTTTTATGGACCCGATGTTCATGATCCGGCCCCCCTCCAAGTCTACATGGCCATCCTCTGTCTTCTTTAGATACTGAGACAGATTGGGAGGTGCCTTAGATCGCGAAGAAACTGCATCAACATAAGCCTGCGCAGCGTAAATTTCTTCCGCAGAGGATACTCCATATCCGCCGAATATGCTCATTTTATTTCAAGCACGACGCTCACTGGCAAACCGTGGTTGTCTATGACAGAGCCCCGCTCGTCTTTTATGGAGAGTGAGAGCTCTGCTAAGGTGCCCACCTGCAGCGCCTTGAACTCGGGGTTCGGATATACCGAAGAATTAATCTCTCCGTATGACAACAGCTAGTAGACTACTAGGAGCCCCGTTTGAGGAGTTCTCAGAGGTGTTTAGCTGTTCTAGGTGGACGAATAACAGCTTGTTCGGGCTCAAATCTACCGGCCTGTCTCCTTCTACAGAACCCACCAAAATCTATCTTTAAAACCTAGAAGATCGCACATCACATGAGGATAATAGATTCTTGTGTCGCGCGGCATCGTAATAGAAGCCTTCCTCGTCTGTTCGTTTACTGTGAAGGACAAACCTAACGTTTTAAGTGCCGTAGCTTGAGCGTTGAAGGTCCACAAGCCTGGCTGGATGGCGCTAGCTACCGGCTCGTGGATGTTGTACCACCCCACGGTATATATGGTCGAACTCAACCCAATCCGGAGACGTCCGTCTCTGTTGTCGATTGCCTGTTGAAGGGAGAGGTCGGCCCTTTTGTAATATCGGTAATTGTGTGAAACATTATCTTCCAGCCGTATTGCGATGCAGGCTTTTACCTTCAACTCGGGAGCAATCTATAAGACAGGATCGGTATATCCACGAAAGTTGGGAGCCGAAAACTTAAACAACTTAATGATCTCTGTAGCCCACAACAACGTCTTTTTCACTAAAATGCTCGATATCTGATATCTGGACGAACTATAGATTGCCCCAAGTCAAAAAAGATGACAGAGCTTTAGCTTGGACGAGCACCCCTATGCAGTTTTGGCAGACTCAACTCAACTTTGCTATGTGGTGCGCCACGGCGGGTTGTGGAGTTTTGTTTAACGACCACCTAAATGGGGACGAGGCGCATAAAAAACCCTTCCTCCAGTCGGTCTACTTCTTTCACGTTTATTATACCACGAGGCGTATTTTGGTAGAAATGAAAGTAGCTCTCCCCCAGGATCCTTCCTGGAACCCGGTTAACAACGCGTATGATAAGAGAGCTTTCGAACGAATTTGCCAGGAATTTGGGATCGACCCTCAGACAGACTGGCGCCAGAAAGAGTTTCCTAACAGTGACGGGGTTGGCGACGTTCATACTTGGGGGGTTAAGGCGTGAACTCAGACGGATTTCCGGTATGATGGTCCATCCAAGCACATGGTCAGGAGGAACGTCGGAAATTGGGACCCCGCGCATACGACATTTGGTCAGGAGGTATCCGGAGGCCGCCATTGCGGCGTGTCGTTGTGCGACTGGCGCCCCCCCCCCCCGCAAGAAGGCGCACATTGAGTTCATAGAGCAAGATCCTGGCGTAGATGGCGCTTGGAGCACGTTCGTGCTAGAAAACTCGAAAGGCTTCACTCAAGCCGGTTTGGGGCGCATTAACGACTCGATCCGTACCTATGTGTGGGCTCTGCTCGGGGCTCAGGCGCAGACCAAGTCTAAGATCGACGGGACGTCGTAAGGCTTCGAGGCGCAGAAGCAGTTCTTAGCCAATGTGGAGGACGTGATTAACTCCCCTGTGGACATACCCTCTTCAATAACGCGCTTTGAGAACGTACTGCAATACGCCGGGAGCGAACTCAACATGGTCTTCGGAACGGGCTTATACATAGCTTCCAAAGACATGACCCATAGTATCAATTCTGATATCGTGGGGTACAACAATAAGATCCAGATGACTACGGCCGACTTCCACGTCGGAGAGGTGGATGTAAACTCTCAGCCCCCTCCCCGCGTGCATGAAATCGGAAGCTTCCAAGACGGTAAAATTGCAGGACCACTAACTTCAGATCCACCAGCCCAAAAGCCAGCTAGCAGCACTACATCTTGTGGCGGGATCGCCCAGATCATCATATTTATTGACGGCGTCATTCAACAGTTCATTGTAGGACTGTTGAATTACGACGTCATCGGCGGCGTAATCAACTTTCTGGTCCCCAAAATCTTCGAGCGGTATATCCGCATTCATTTTAGACTCTATGTTGTGGCATATATCTGCAGCTTCAATATGTCGCAATACGGAAGAAAGCTTAATCCGCACCGGTGCCTAAGGGAGCCCTTATGGGTCACCCACAACCCATCAACTATCGACCAAAATCAGCAGCTATTAGTGAGGTTTCCAAACCTTGGCGCCAACAATGTCATCGTGCCTGGAACAGCCCGTCTGGCCTTTCAGATTGTGCTGAACTCGACCGTCTCTAACCGAACTATGATCAACAACCTGGGTTGGGCGGTAGTCAAGAAAACCACGATTAAGGTTTCAGGAAACGAGGTTATGAGCATAGACGACAGCGACATCTACGGTTGCTATTTCGACCTCTGGAAAACTGAAGAAGAGCGAAATAATGCCCAATACCAGAGGACTGATACCTCGGGAGACAGGAATGTCACACGTATAAGGCTTGATGCCGGATATAAGGATGAGGGCATTGCTAAGGACGCGGCGATTGCCAAGGCCTATGGTAGCTGAATTTATATCCCTCTCGACTTTGAGCTACCGGAGAGCCATATGGCGTTCTTTCAATCCGCTTTCGATAATAGGCTAGAATACGAACTCACCTTTAATGACTATAACCGGGTTATCAAGGCGACCGGAGACGCCATTTTCATTGATAAAGATATCTCTCTTGAGTTCGAGATGGTCACTTACCCACAGCTGGCTATAATCATCCGTAACCAGTACGCAGGAAGGGTGAGCATCTTTATCGAAAGAGTGCTTAGGCACAGGAAAATCGTAAAAAAAATTCCGACGCACTATGGAACATAAACCTTAACGTGCCTGCCAGGTCGATGAAGGGAATCTTGCTGCTCTTCGAAGAACCCACGACAGCCTTTGCTAGACATAGCAAGGCCTTCTATAACCCTAAGATTACCAGGGCGGAGGTCACCATTGAAGGCGTTCCTAACCAGCTCTTCGCCCAAGGTATGCGTCCCTACCAGATGTGGGACGAGGTCCGTAAACTTGTGGCATGAGGAACTAAACGTCACCCGGATGTTGCCATGGTTGCTAAGGATTTAGGGCTCCACGCGTGTGATCTCGCAAAGTACCTCACCCAAGAGTACGCCCTATGGCTAGACCTCAGGACACACGACGACGACGGCCTGCACGGTAACGGAAGGAGAGTGGAAGCGGATGGGGCATTAAACGTTTATGTTTTTGAAGTGATGGACGCCCAGCTTAACATAGAAAATGGCAGGTTTGTCTCAGCTGTTTACTAGTAGTGAGGCCCACTCAGCAATGATATGTGGGATGACGGGTTGTGGAAAAACAAAACTCGCTTTGGACCTCATAGAGGGTCCGTACCGGCGCACTTTCGATCACATTGTGTTACTCTGACCCACCATTTAGTATAACGAGACGTATAGAAGTCGACGGTGGATTTGGGATGACGATGAAGTTTATGTTGTAGATCCGGGTGAAAGGCTTCATGATTATTTACGAGCCCTTTATCAAATATCTCAGGGTCAGCAATGTTCATGAGTTTGTACAGGTCCTTCTCAAAGTCGCTGTTGGCCTTCTTCCGGAGCTCAGTGTTCATCCTGATGTAGGGCTCCATCCAGGGGTGCTTCTCAAATATGAGGGCACGGTAGATCTTATTCAGGCGAAGACCTAGAGACAGATAGAGCTGCAGATTCCGGTAGTGTAGCACATAGCGGTCCTTGTTGCGGAGGTTCGGAACCAGCTTCTCAACCTCGGTAGCGCCACCCCTAACGCTGATGAGGCTGTGCTGGTATTCCGCACAGTGGAAGACCACTGGTATAGTGGTTGTCTTTGAGTTAAGTCGCAGCTTTAGGTTACAGGCATTATGGGCTGCTCTGTATTGCCCTGTGATGTGGGGGGCCCTCAAGTGGCTTTTCACATACATGGCAGGTAGTTGCAGCATTGTAGGCTTGCCAGTCCTCCCGTGTCATCCTTATGCCCTTTGGGTAAGACAACACTTGCTTGATTTTGCGCTCCTTTTCCTGAAGGGACTTTAAGAAATGTTCTGCCGCATTGGGGCCCCGGTATTCAACTTGCGGCTCTGTATGGCCATCATACCGCACCACGATGTAACAGTAACTGCAAGCCTCGTGATGTTGCGTTTTTTGAGTGAAGCTCTTTGTAGGGTCGAGCTCTGGGCCCTCAACCCTGGTGGTTAAAGCCTCAAAGTCAGCGTAGATGATATAAGGAGCCGGGAGCTGCTTGTGGTGGTTCTGGAAGGTTAGCTTATTTTTACCCTCTTCGGACATCTCCACTCTGATGGCTGTTTGACCGATTCCCTTGCACTCTTGCTTGTGAGCTTCTAATAAGTCTTCCCTAGAATAGCCATGTAGACAGCGCTCGCAGAAATATTTACGTTCCTTGTGCCTAGTCTGATCATGTAGAGGGCGATTTTGGTCCTTGATCCAGGTGTAATGGAATATGCCAGCCTTCTCGACGAGGAGCAGGTTGATTCTTGTTAACTCCTGCGGCTTGCTGCTGAGGTTGTGTACAATGACACTCTTCTCCCACCCAAATATGTTTATCGCCAGGTTGTTCAGTTTCTCCACTTTCTGAACCTGTGAGATTGGTGTAGGAACATCAATCCCTGTGAAAACCAGGCCGTTGTGAGTGGGGTATTTTGTAGGTCTGTCCACATGATCCCTAGCTGGAAACAGGACAGAACGCAGCACCCAAAAGAGGCAGTGGTCATCTCTGTTTTTTTACATTGACAACGGCTTTCTTAGACCTTACCGTTGTTGGTATTGGAATAAACGACTCTCCTCTCAAGATATCTGGCAATGTCTAGCCAAAGGGTCTGTACCTGATCTACAACCCAGCCAGACACTCTTTGGGTCCACTTCTCGAGCGTTTCTTGGATCCTTGGGAAAGTTCGATTGAGGGCCACCTTGATTTCACTCTTCTGCAGAATAGCCTCCTGCTTATGGCGCAGCGTGGGGTCAGCGTACTCTTCACTAACGTCTGGGTTGTCCTTCCGAAGCTGAACCTTGAGTCCGAGTTGGAATTTTACACCATTCAGAGCCCTGATCTCTTCTACTAACTTGTCACGGATAATGGGTTCCACCCTCTCAAGAAAAGCTCTGGGCTCTGCATGTGTTTTGGACACATCCATCTGCCATCCTCAGAGAAAGTTCCCGATAACCCAGCAGGTTTTGTAGAATGTTAGGTCATCTTTTTTGTGCCTGAACATATCCGGGATCTTTTCCTGATAGTCCGCGGTAGTTCTCAGCTTCTTAGGGAGTGGATCGAACTCTTTCATGGTAGCCTCGAGTTTTCTTTTCTTGGCCAACCTGGTTGGCTTCACCGGTGTAGGACGGCGAGGAGTTATAGGCTCAGGCAGGTCGTCCGGAATAGGGTCATCAAGAATCACACCTCCCTGGCGGGCTCGGATGATGTCATCAAGCCTCTCACGTAGCTCTTGCAGAGCCATCATTGACCATGGATATGAAGGCCTCCCTCCAGTAACTCTCTCAAACTCATCTCTCAACTCTTTTGCCGCCTCGTGGTGTTTAACCATCACAGCGCTAGGTCAGTATAGCTAATGTGACACACTTCTCTAATAGGGGGTCAAAATATTTTAACCGCAGTGCTAGGTTAGTATAGCTAATGTGACACACTTCTCTAATAGGGGGTCAAAATATTTTAACCACAGCGCTAGGTCAGTATAGCTTATGTGACACACTTCTCTAATAGGGGGTCAAAATATTTTAACCATAGTGCTAGGTATATTAGAAGCGATTTTTTTTTAAAAATAAATAAATAAATTGGACCGGGCTAACAAATATCGATAGCCGCCTGGCGTTTGAATTCTCTGTTGAGAGCTCTCTGTCGTTGCATGCGAATCTTGCGGTTTACCTTTCTAAACCCATATGGTATGCACAACCCAGTGGCGTTCTTGACGCTCACTGCACAGACCTTAAAGGGCTGCGTGCTGCCACCTTTGCGAAACCTCATCAGGTGTATTTTACAGAAGTCTTTAATACAGGATTGGCCACAGCAGTCTATGGTGCCGAGTAAGAGCCAGTGCTCTAGGTCCAGACTCTGTCCGTGGTCACAAATCTCTAAGAGATAAAGTGACTCCTGGGAGGCTAAATGGCGTCCATAAAGCCTTAAAAAAGATCTTTTTATCAAAGTGGTCCAGAACCCCCACTCTGTATACTACTCTTAGAAAAACCAAAACGTGTCAATTAAAACTCAAAATGTACAAAAAAAAAAACACACAAAAAAAACAAACAAAAAAACAAGAGGGCCATGATGGCCCTGAATCGTTCACCTGATTATAAATGAGCAACATATGTTGGATTTTTCATACTGACTTACTTTTTGACCCCACATGACCCACTTTCAAACTTGTCCAAGATTTTATGGAAACAGACATTCCGACCAAGTTTCATGAAGATATGGCCAAAAATGTGGCCTCTAGAGTGTTAACAAGGTTTTTATAAGATTTGACCTCATGACCTACTTTTTGACCCCACATGATCCAAATTCGAACCTGTCCAAGATTTTATGGAAACAGACATTCCGACCAAGTTTCATGAAGATATGGCCAAAAATGTGGCCTCTAGAGTGTTAACAAGTTTTTAAGATTTGACCTCATGACCTACTTTTTGACCCCACAGGACCCAATTTCGAACTTGTCCAAGATTTTATGGAGACAAACATTCTGACCAAGTTTCATGAAGAATATGACCAAAATTGTGGCCTGTGGATTGTTAACAAGGTTTTTTTTATAAGATTTGACCTCATGACCTACTTTTTGACCCCAAATGATCCAAATTCGAACCTGTCCAAGATTTTATGGAAACAAACATTCTGACTTAGTTTCATGAAGATATGGCCAAAAATGTGGCATCTAGAGTGTTAACAAGGTTTTTATGAGATTTAACCTCATGACCTACTTTTTGACCCTACGTGACCCAAATTCGAACTTGTCCAAGATTTTATATAAACAAATATTCTGACCAAGTTTCGTGAAGATTGGACCAAAAATGTGGCCTCTAGAGTGTTAACAAGGTTTTATAGATTTACCTCTGACCTACTTTTTGACCCACTGACCCAATTCGAACTGTCCAAGATTTTATATAAACATTCTGACTAAGTTTCACGAAGATTGGCTTATAAATATGGCATCTAGAGTGTTAACAAGCCAAATTGTTGACGACGCACGACGACGACTGACGACGGATGACGGACGCCGGACAAAGGACGATTACAAAAGCTCTCCTTGAGCACGTTGTGCTCAGGTGAGCTAAAAAAAAATGACACACGAAAGTGGCCCACACCTACCCTAAAACGTGCGCCTTAATTTTTTTCTGAGAATTTCTGTGTGAAGACTGCTTCCAGATCGACAATTTGACAGCCAATATCATTAAGGTCGAACCTATTCCCTTCCACATTTTTGACAAAATAATTATGTTTAACGTGAAAATTGATTTTTTCTCAGTCTTTAACAAAACTGTCTTTTACACTGTTGAGTCCAAAACTGATGGTTATTGATAGTGTACACAAGTCACTTTTTTATGGGGTCCAGGAAACCCTTATTAAATATTTTATGCCAGTTTGTGAATGAAAATACAAGATAAGCCCGTATTTCTTACCCGGAGAAGTAATGCCCTTTCAGTAATATCAGTGCCACCAGCCCACCAGCGCTACCATCTCCCCCACCGTTATTTTTATTTTATTTTATTTTTAAATTTTTAACGGGGCCTGTAAATGCAGTTGTAATCAAATTCATACGATTGCACAGCAGTTATTCAATAACATGGCTTTGCGCCGGTAAAAGATAACATTATATCGCTCAATGCTTAAGGCTCGGTCCCAATTGGCATTTTTTTTGGCCACGGGGATGGGTTGTATACGTACTCCCGATGGAAATAGCGTCGCGAGCCATGTGGAGTCATCGGGAGGCCTCGGTTCAACTGCAAAAAAAGAATTCATTTAAATTGTTTCGATGTGTTCCCGATATTTTCTCGGGAAAACAGGCCGGGGAAATATCCACAGAGAAGCTCCGATCAGCATTCACGGAGCTTCCGCGATTTTTTTCCCTCCGATGTATCCCCGATGCTTCTGTGATGTATCACCGAAGTTTCAGGGGGCATTCGGGGATATTAGGCGGCCTTTCTGTGACACATCCTCGATCTTATGGTTGAATCTCAGAATATTTAAAAAAAAATCGGCAAGGATTGAAAAGCGCACTCAGAAATTAGTTTCTGTTTAGGCCAGTCTTACACTTAAACCCCCAAAAGTCTTCTATTGACTTTGTCGCTTAATTCCACCATCAAATTCTCATAATCTCAATAATCTTCCCCGAGACACCTAGGATGGTTCGTAAGATCCCCTAATATACGGGGATATTCCCCCGATGATGTTACAAATTCAGTGAAACTTCGGAGCACCTTCGCCGATCATCGGAGGAGGTCCCCCGGTGCTTTTCCGAACATCGGGACTCAAGGCTATTTTGCCATAGCCGAAACAGCAGTGAATGTTCAACGGACCAATCCCGAAGCCTAATCATTGTCATTTTTTCAACGGACTGCTCAAACATCGGGAGCC
>CM037777.1:72420705-72470705 GCA_021229015.1 Solen grandis
ATCGGTAGAAAAAAAAATGCTTATTTCCACATCGCCGATGATTTTCCCCAGTGGGACCTAGGCCTTCAAGTTTCAAAAATATATATCGGATTTAAAAACAACAACAACAACCTTTATCCGCAGATACCCTTCAGAATGCATCTCCATCATACTAAAAACATTTTTTTCCGGCGTAGCATGCCCCCGGACCACATAGCACTCCTATCACATTCAGATTTTGCTCCCCCCACCCCCTCCCAGCAGAAAATTTCTGGATACGGGTCTGGATATAGTAGTGATTGTCATGGTTTTAATTGGAAGCCAATGAATCTCCGAACGCCGCACAATCAAAATCATTATTTACGCGGTTTTCCTAAGAAAGAAAACTCGTTGTTTAAGACCAATTGTCTTGTTTCTGTAGTAGGTGATTCAGTCTACGATAGGCCTATCTAGTCAGGACGTTGTAACGACGGCGCGAAATATTTATAATTATTTTTCTATCGTCCGCATGCCAGCTTGTCGCGATAGCAAGACGTTACGACAGCGCCTTTATCTAACGCTCGGACGCAACAAAATCAGGGCGAAGGCATGACAATGACGGTAATTTGATACGATAACGTTGGCGACCTTTTTTGCCTGTCCGTGGACGAAGCGGTAAATAACGACACGCCATCTCGTCGTCGGGGATCAGAGGAGTCTTACTGTACAGATTAACGGATCAATGCTTAACCCTAGCTACCAATCAGAGGTCGATGCGACAGCACGACAAGTGCAGTCCAATCTCATTAAAATCATATCATAATTTGCACTTCTCTACTATCCGCGATTAGGATCTGACAACATCGCATTAGGGGTCACGTCAGATTGACCTTTTAAGTAACTTATATGCATAAACAAATGCTCGATTTTAGCTAATTAAATAGCGCGTTTCAAACTGACTTCGGTAAAACATTTGTCACAGGGTGAGAAAAAAATGTGCAGGTGGACCGGAACTCGAACCCGGGGCATTTTGCTTACATGGCGAATGCTCTACCGAATGAGCTATCCGGCCGCTTAGACATAATCCTACCCTATTGTGAGATTGATGCGGTTACTTCCCTCTGATATACTGAACGATTCTGTACAAAGGTCAATCTGAGACGACCCTCTATACGATGTGGTCAGATCCAGTTAGCATACTAAATCTGATTTTAATGAGATTGAGTGCAGTCTGCCTGACAGCGTTTAACAATCCGCCCCTCGGACGCGACAACACGACATTCTATCGCGCGGATACGACAAAAAGAAGAAAAAAGCACTAACGTACGTTATCGTAGATCGTACGTCTATAAGATTGCCATTACCTTTTTATTTAGCGTTGTCTTGACGATGCGACATTGTGAAAACGTGACACGGCAGATATCAGCCACCATGCAATCTAGATTCACCAGACCTGCAGTTCTTCCCGGGAGCACAGATACGCCGACCGGTCCCGGCGGCTGAGTAGCTAGATCGTGGGGTCGATCCCCGGGTGCGACGTACCAATATATGATTGATTCCGAAGATACCATGTTAACATAATAAACTGTAATAGAAGAACTGTATATACATACATGTATACACATCCGTCTTAATAAAGCTAATATGGCAATAGCTCAGCTGGCAATCTTATCTTCGCGCAGAGCAAGGTGAAAAGGCTGGATCGAATCCAGCCAGAGGCATTCATTTCTGTAGGCTTGTGGGATCTTCATGTACATGTTAAACGCCGTTGTAAAGTGTTACCGTACACGATTGTGGATCCGATGGTTGTGGATTCGAACCCATTGGGACAACATGGCCTTCCCAGACGGTAAGTACTGGTCCGCCAAAGGAACCATCGAGCTGCAAAAATTTGTTTCCATATCAACGTAAAACCCTTACCAATATATTGAGACTATGTTTGTGAGTGTTTTGAATTTCTGATATTTTATCTTCATGTATATGCAAGATGACTTTAGTGATGATGACGAAAATGATGAATCTCCTATAATGAGCTCTCTGCTATAGAAAACTTGGACCAAGCCACATCGGTGGTCTTACTTGGGAAATTTACTATTCACCTAAATACATACTAAGTTTTGATAGACAAAATCATTGACTTCTTAAAGTTATGTATTAGTAAATACTGTTTGCAAGATACACTTCCATGATGTTCTTGGATAAAATGATCTTTATTTTTTAAATCAAACGAAGTATTATACAGAGTTTTACATTGAAATAACCCGGATTAGCCAAGACTCATTAAATATCATTTTCTTCATCTGGATGAAAATAGATTATTGGCAATACCATTTTACCACATGAACTATGAGAGAATTGAGTTGATTTAGTCGATATGTACACACAATGTACTTTATAATACCACTGGCTTTTGATCCGCATAATTTATGCCGTGAGTTTAACATTTCCTAAGATATGGGGTTATCCTAAAGAAAAGGTCCTGCACGACCAAATTGTATGGTTCTTAGTGCCAGTGTCATAGGGTGTTGTTATTTCTCATTATCTATTGTTTTCCTATATTTGTCTCCATATATTTGAAATCCGTATACCTCCCAGATTTTTCCAAAACCTTTTAGCTTCATATCAGGTTTCAAAATGTCGACAATAAGGTGAGTCATACTTTAACATTGCCATTAATTCAAGACATGTATCGCTGTACTTTATCTCTAGAATCGAAATGGATAAAAGATTAAGTGAGAATAAACAGATGATCACCTGCTGACTGAAATAATTTGTTTGCACCGCGATGTCCTTATTGAGTTCACGAGAGATAAAAGCTTGACGGTGTCCCAGTGTAAAGCCACTCGTTCCTGAACTATGGTCACGATACTGTTGGCAGCAGCAGCTCTTGCCGTCCTTCATTGTGCTACAGCCAATGGTAAGAATCACTGACTTGAATTTGATAAAAACAACAACTGTTGAATTTATTGTCAAGTCATGCTCTAATTCCATAAGTTGTTATGATTGAATATGTATACATTACTGAAGCATCTTCCATTTTCAGTCTGTCTCCTCCAAAACCACCGAATTTAATGTCATCAATTTTAAGAGTCTTAGAATTTATAGTATCCATCGAAAATACTTGATGGGTATTGCACAAGATGTTTATCATATTGATATGAATTGTCGGAACTCAACGAGCGACTTATTCCGTTTCTCTCTCATGAGTAGTTCGTGGAGCGAGTGTACCGAGCTTCAACTGTCTGGAGAAATGCTTTAATAGATTCTATCTGACTTAAAAGTCTGTGGGAAAACTCTTGGATTTTTAAAACAAATATATCGATTTTGTACATGGTAAAAAAGAAACGTGTTCAACTGAAATAAATGGCTGACAAAGCTTCTGAGTGGCCACAAATTTAGGGTAAGTTCTAAGAAACTTTTGAACCTTAAACGTTCTACGCAAAAAGCTCTTATACATGGTGAACACGGAATAGTTTCTCGTGTGACTGGTAGATATAACAAATGTCATGTATAATATCATGGAATCTTAGTTTAAATGAAAATAAATACGTGAACTATAAATGATATAATGATGCCAACCAAATTTTGTTTGATTGTTGTACATTGTACACGTATCAAATTCGATTTTCATCATAAGAATGGACATTTATTCATTTGTCATCTATAGGTAAACTTACTCTCTGTCTGTTCGTCCGCGGAAAATTCTGGATCGCGCGATAACATAAAAACAGTAGTTGTTGAAATTTGGAATCTGAATAAATGGCAATATGGACACTATGCACGTCACTTATTTTTCTCCTCAGATCAAAATAATGGTTGCTATGGTAACCGAAATAGTCAAAATATGTCATTTGATAACTCAAATACAATCCCAGCTAAGCCCACAAAAAGTACTATGTGGATAGGTAGCAACATGCGGTTTATGCATTCCGACATGCCTTCCGTATGTTTGTCTGTTTGTCTGTTTTTCCAGCTGTACAGATATCTGGATCCCACAATCACATAAATAAAACTGTATAAGTTATGTTGATAAAAAAACTGGCAAATTATTAGATGAAAAAAATGGAGATTATGCACGTCATTTATAGGAGAATGTTGCGAGCAACACATGCGACTTCCTTTCTTAATGGAAAGCCGTGAAAAGATTACATAAATGATATTACGAAAAATAACGATCTGAAACTCAGCATGCAACAACAAAATAATCCAGAATAAGTACAATGTCATTGCCCATGTTCCAGTATGCACTCAGATATTCCACGGGCAGTGTATGCCCCTCTCGACTGGGTTGAACGGTCTGTGTACGGCTGGTCACTTGTACACGCTGGACTACTGCGGCTTCTACCAGATGTGCTGCTACGTACCTCACATTGTCTACCTCACCCAGCCACCCACGGCCACCCTGTACCCGCCATACCCACAATACACACATGGGCACGTCTATAGCACACAGCCACCCGTAGGAACACATGTTGGAACTTTAGGGTAACCGCTCACTCTTTTTTTATTCGGGTAACCGCTCATTCTTTTTTTTTTATTCATTGCGTAGTAGTGGATACAGAGTAACCGTAGTTCGATCGCAGCTTGCATATTTGGCCTACGAACACACGATTTTGTACTTCTGCGCATTTACGCAAAATAGTGCACTTTTTGATAAGTGACATTGTCGATTTAACATTCAACTCGACTGGTATTGTTGTTTTAAGTCTTTACACATGATTTTACCAACGATGCATTCATCATTATATATATCGTTTACGATAACAGCAATGTTCAGAGCATTAATACAGATAAAAACTCCCTTTGAAAAGGAAGGCTTGCCCAGTACATTATTAACCGGTCGTTGCTTAACCACTAGCTGTTTTGTTTTTTTCGAGTCCTGACCCCAGTTTGAATTAAGCTTTCAAGAATTGTTGGCGTTGTTTTAATACTGTGAATATATAAACAGATTGCATCAAAACTTTATATACATTTTTTTCAAAGATTTTTATGTTGATTGCTACACCTGCTTAATTACAAATCGAACTGTAAAGGCAAATATAATAACTGGGCTAATAATAATGAATAGTTTCCGTGCATGTATTTTGTTAAAAATCAAAATAGAGTACCGGAACAAGCAGTCAATGGCTGATCACAGGGGTTCGTTCCTTCCCACAATTCATTAATAATTAGGGAAACCCGCATATGACGTGTACACAAACGGATAATCTCGGTTACCTGCCAAACGTCCGAAATGTTACGAGCACAACTGTGAGGGAATCACAAATCCGAATAAATTATTAGGCTTGCGGCCAAGGCCGCAAGCAAAAAACACGAGACTTCAACCGTGAACTTCACGCATCAGTGATGTCACGTTTTGGTTATTATTCTAGTTTGTTAAGTGACCCATCAAATTTATTCACTGATATGGCTTTAACTCAGGTTAATTGTTTGTGTGTTGGGTTTAACGTCCTGTCGACAGTATTTCAGTCTTAGGTTACATGACATTGCACTATACTTTTTAAAATGTATAATTGTATTGTTTGGTAACTTTGAGTCGCCCTTTATAATGCAGTAGCGGGCAGTGTGGAATTTCAGACTCCGCTGGGGCTCACCGAATGCTTGGCGGTTTACCTGCACATCTTGGACAATTCCCTTGGCAGGTAAGCACTTGGTATTTAATAGAGCACATTCACGACATCGTGTGGATGTTACATAAATTCCTTAAAATTCAAAGACAAATGGGAAGTAAGGAAGGTCGAAGATACGATTGTCAGAGACTGGGCATGACTTTGTTTGGAAAATTTCTAAATCTGACATTTGTTATTGCCATGATAGTGCTGTTCATTTCCATATCGTGTTTGCTAATTTCTGATGGTAGTGGGTGTACCATGTTACGCTTTGTCATTTCGGCAATCGGCAGACTATTAAAATTGAAGTTCGATATTTTCGTAACCATAGAGGTGGATGGATGATATGTATTCTGAACTAACAATTAGTGTTTTTAAGTAGATCTCCGTTAATAAAAAGAAATAACATCGGGGCGAAATAAGTATTTGTTGCATGTTTTTAGAATATATGTTACTTTAGAAGAAATTTGGCATGCGAATTCAATAAATATATATATATATATATCAAGATTTTAAAAATCAAAATTACAATACACCATATTCCCACCAGGTGTCGCTGCAATATAACGGACTGGCTGGAGCCCAGCACATCTGCGGTGGGACGCTTGTTCATCCACAGTGGGTCATTACAGCCGGGCACTGCTTCAGACAGTAGGTATCAGTCCCGCTGAACGGTGATATAGAAAAAAGCACATTCAAAATGTTGTAATGGTTTCTTTACCCTAAAACTAGCAAATTATACACAGCAAATGTAACAGACGTGTTATAAATAGGTTAAATGCATGTTATAACTGAAATATTTTCAATATCGAGACTTAAAACTGCAAAAAAAGTGACCAAAATAATAATCAATCGCTAAATTCAACTATTCCGTAATTATCTTGGACAACGTACATCACATGTGATCAGTTCTGACACGGGGAAGCATGGCATAAACTTTGTAACTGACAGTCATAGTAATCAAGAATCTCGTCTGTCCTATTATCTGCAGAGGGGTGGTTGATCATGTTTCTTTAAACCAATTTAAAAGATTTGAGTTAATTTTATAGTCAAAGAAAAAAAACGCAACAACACACACACACACACACACACACACACACACACACACACACACAGAGTTAATTACTCCGATTTATCAGTATAAATCAGTATTAAATGATGATTTGTTTCAAGGCTAGGGAGATACTTTGACTTTTATTGCGTAATGTCATTCCGATAGTTTAATGAGTTTATACTACATTTAAACATATACTTGATAGATTCTATTCATTTCGCAATCTCATGAAAATCAGATTTAGTATCGTTAACTGAATCTGACAACATCGTATAGAAGGTCGTCTCAGATTAACCTTTGTATAAGCCAATCAAATCGGCGCCTACAGAATCAGTAGGTATAACCAGGGGAGGTAACCTCATCAATATACAATGTATATGAACAATGAATCATGGTTTCAGCCACTGTGATAGAAAAGTAGACTAAAAAGCTGTATTCTTCGAAGGACATATGTTTTGGGAGTGGAGTTTCGGGAGATTTTGATAAATAGTTCAGGGAGAAGAACTGAAATTAAAAGGTTTGAAACGTGCTATTTGACTGGTTTAAAATGGAGCACAAGTTTATGCATATACATTGTAAATAATTTAAAAGGTCAAATCAGAGGTGACCCCTAATGCGATGTTGTCAGATCCTAATCTTGCAGAGTAGAGGGCCGCAAATTAGGGTATGATTTTAGTGAGATTGTTCATTTCATTGCCTATGAATGTGGTTTTTACCTCTCTGTGACTAGATTCGGCACGGGTTCCACGAACTACGTTGTAGCGATGGGTGTACAGAACCAGAAGTACGCCCCCGCCAACAGTATGGTGCACGTGAGCGCCGTGTATCGACACCCCCAGTTCATACAGACCCCCCTCACTAACGACATCGCCTTGATGAAGCTGTCTAAACCAGTCGACACATCGGGAGCGTAAGTTGGTTTTTCCGTGTCCTAGAAATCATTACAAGAACTTATCAACTTAACCCTTTCCCTCATATAGACTCATTTTGACGCACTCAGTAGGTACCACATAAAGCCTGATCTGCAGAAAACCACAGTTAAACCTTACCAAATTTAATTACAAAATCCTCATTTCCAGACCACTGAGGAGCAGGAAACAGCATAAAACCTGATCAGCCTGCGAGTTACTCGCAGGCTGATCAGGTTTTATGCTGTTCGCATAGGTCTTTTCATGGTGTCCTCTATGAGGGAAAGGGTTAAATAACATTTCAATCATAGGTAACTGAAACAGGACAGAAAAAATATGAAAACAAAACATTATACTAGCAATAAAGCACTGCATATAGAAAAGAGGTTGAAATTAACTGAGAAAAACATCAACAAATGGAATTAGATCTATAAATGCATTACATTGTGCTTCCAATAATTCTTAGGAAAAAAAAATCACGGTCGAAACCCACGTTCTATCAAAACGTTTTGCTTATTATTTACAGTTATGATGACGGAATACATGTTGGTTTGTTTGTTGGGTTTAAATAGAAAATAGGTTGCATGTGGTATTCATATATTTTTATGGAGTTTTATTTGACACGACTTTTAAACATATACCTGTAATGAAAATGGGAAGAGAAACAACTGCGAGATCTCAATTTATTTCTAGGATGCCGATAAGATATTGCAATTTTCAATTTCGTAAGCACCGACTTTCTAAAATGGATAACAAATAAAACAGAAATAAAACAAGCAATAAAAATCACACTGTATCAATATTTCGGCAAAACTCGCCAACACATGAATTATAGAGCCACTATATAATAAACGCTTGTATAGTCGCCATATGGTAATAACTGTAATTAAACACAATAATTGAAACAAGAATTAGCAATACCAGTATGGGGACTATACAAACGTGTATTATGTAGTAGCTTAAAAATACGTATTTTGTCCATAAGAGAAGCCGCGTGATTATTTGTCGAAAAAGAGTGGTTTTAATTGTTATTTGTATTATTTCTTTTTTTTTTTTGAAAACCTACATATTTATTAAAAATAAAAATATTTATGACCAATGACACGTTGCACGACCCTGTATGACATTGAAACCACAATAACAGGTACGTCCGTCCTGCGTGTCTCCCAAGCGCCGGCGACACGTTTTCCTCGGATATGTGTCAGATCTCTGGATGGGGCGCCCATCACTATGGTCAGTTGAGTATATTTATTTATCAAACATGAAAATTTAAGGTTTTGACATTAGGACTCCTTTCGCGGATAGAAGTATTTACCTTTTCTCAAATTTTCCTCGTAAACGGTAACTGTCAAGCCTGACACAAAAGCTATTCTCTATTCGCAAGTAAATCTACATTTTAATGCCAGGTAAAACGATTTTCCGTAATATGTTTACAAATGATTCATAATTCAAGAGTACATTATATGATCTTGTTTCTAACAAGTTAACTCACATATTCCTCAGATCCGACAGGGCACGCCAAGGTGTCGGATACGTTAGAGTACGAGACACTCCGAACCATGACGAATCCTGAGTGCAGTTACTATGAAGGTTACAACAAGATTAAGTCGACTCAGATCTGTGCTGGGGCAACCCTGACCACAGGCGGCACGGGACCCTGCCAGGTAAACTCCATCTTGAAAAAAAACGACAAAATAAGAAGTTTTCACATTATAACTTCTTATTTGTTTGCTTAGATTTATCACCCCGTTGACAGTGGTTAATTCTTTTAGGATATTGCCGTCTCAACATAGCAAGCATGATACCAAACCAAAGTACAGTCCTTACGTCTGAGCGCAAATACAATTTTAACGACTATAGTAACTGAATGAGTTCAATTAGAAAGGAAGGTTGTAAAACTACCAACATTCTTACAATTTAAGGTATTTCAAGGAATTTTGTCAGTTGTTACGGGGTTTTAAAAGCTTCTAAGTAAAAAAAAATCAAGACAGGCATTAAACTTTCAAGGGATTTTCAAGATGTGTGCGAATCATGCTTTACCACTCGGATAAAACTAAAACCTAAATCAGATATGCTTGCCTGTCTTTTAATTCCAAACATATTATTAAACTTTATTCCAACACAAGTCTTATCTTTGCCAGGGTGACAGCGGCGGTCCGCTGGTCTGCCAGAGGAACGGTGCCTGGCAACTGACTGGTGTCGTTAGTTATGGTGTGGGCTGTGCGGAAAGAGGACATCCTGGCATCTACACGCGCGTGACGTCATTTCTTCAATGGATCAATGAACATATTAATTATTATTAGATTCCTGTTGATGTCAACCAAATAGATTAAAATTACCTTATGTTAACGTTTTGAATTACATAATCCATGTAGTGTACATACTCGGTAGTCTCCAATTAGCTTAATCATTCGCGATGTGTCATTTGTAACATCCATAGTAAGTGCGATGATCTCCCTTGTCAAAGAATTAAGATAGGTCAGAATATGCTCTTGGTATAAACAGGAGACTAATAATTTCATTCAATCGCCTTTTTTAAACATGGTTTATCGCAGGGAAAAGCCATATAGCCTACATGTATATACACTGCCATATACATTTTGATCTTACAAGATTAGTACGACAGAAGGATGCATTACAAATGTCAGTGCCAAGATGCACAGTGGGTGCATAGATCTATATGTCATGATTATCTTCAGAACTAATAGCTAGTCATGTAGCAAGTAAATATAAGCAAATAAGTAGCTAAATAGGTAAGAAGCAACAAATAAGGTGTAACAAATAAGACACTCTCTACACATGAAAATATGTATATCAACAACACCATAAACATAATGCTTTGAGACAGAAAATAAAACCCTTTCTGACTTAACACGATTTCGGATGGTGCTGTACACGGCTTCAGAAAACATTGCTTACAGAAAGTTGCATAGCTTAATAGACTTTGCAGTTTGTCAATAATAAAATAACCAATACACAGCATTAATTATCTTGATATAAATCTTTTTAATGAATAACAGATTTTTTTTCTTCAAAATAGCAAACACATTCAGCGGACCTCATACTATTCATACATTCTTCCCAGCACAGCGTTTATATATACATTTCCTTTTTAGCTCACCTGAGCACAACGTGCTCAAGGTGAGCTTTTGTGATCATCCTTCGTCCGTCGTCCGTCGTCGTGTGTCGTGCGTCGTCAACAATTTGCTTTAAATGGCATCTCCTCTGAAACCACTGGACAGAATTTGATTAAACTTGGCAGGAATATTCCTTGGGTGAGGCTCTACAAAAGTTGCTAAAATAAAGTTGATCCATGAAGAACTCTTGTTGCCATGGCTACAAAAAAATAATAATTTGAAAACTTTAAAAATCATCTCCTTCAAAACTACTGGCCAGATTTCAAAATAAATTTGGTACAGATGTTCCTTGGGTCAACCTCTACCAAAGTTGCTAAAATTATTCCGATCCGTAAAAAAACATGGCCGCCAGGGGCGGGGCTTATTTGCCTTATATGTATATAGAGAAACCTTTAAACAACATCTCCTCTGAAACCACTGGACAGAATTTGATTAAACTTGACAGGGATGATCCTTGGGTCAACCTTCACAAAAGTTGCTAAAATAAACTTGATCCATGTAGAACTCTGGTTGCCATGGCAACAAAAAGAAAAAAAATGAAAACTTTAAAAATCATCTTCTTCAAAACTACTGGCCAGATTTTAAAATAAATTGGTACAGATGTTCCTTGGGTCAACCTTTACCAAATTTGTTAAAATTATTCCGATCCGTAAAAAAACATGGCCGCCGGGGGCGGGGCTTATTTGCCTTATATGTATATAGAGAAACCTTTAAACAACATCTCCTCTGAAACCACTGGACAGAATTTGATTAAACTTGACAGGGATGATCCTTGGGTCAACCTTCACAAAAGTTGCTAAAATAAACTTGATCCATGTAGAACTCTGGTTGCCATGGCAACAAAAAGAAAAAAAAATGAAAACTTTAAAAATCATCTTCTTCAAAACTACTGGCCAGATTTTAAAATAAATTGGTACAGATGTTCCTTGGGTCAACCTCTACCAAAGTTTCTAAAAAATTTCCGATCCGTAAAAAACATGGTCGCCAAGGGCGGGGCTTATTTGCCTTATATGTATATAGGGAAAACTTTAATCAACATTTCCTCTGAAACCACTGGACAGAATTTTATTAAATTTAGCAGGAATGATCCTTGGGTCTACCTTCACAAAAGTTGCTAAAATAAACTTGATCCACATAGAACTTTGGTTGCCATGGCAACAAAAAGAAAAATATATGAAAACTTTAAAAATCATTTTCTTCAAAACTACTGGCCAGATTTTAAAATAAATTGGTACAGATGTTCCTTGGGTCAACCTATTTATCTCAGGTGAGCGATTTAGGGCCATCATGGGCCTCTTGTTTCATTACATACCGTTTGTAAATATATCAACATCATCGGCAAAGCCCCTCACCTGTTGTTAGATACCGGATATCCGCTATGTATGTGGAAGTTGACAAGAATAGACAAGGCCTTTGAGCATTAGCACCCAGTCCATTTTCTTCCCTTCTCAGAGTTTAATCTGATACAGGCTGCTTGGACTGTAGCTTTTCCTGTTAGTTTGATAGTATAAACTGTATGATAAACAAGCTTATAGTATAGCTTCAGAAATTCAGCTTTCATAAGGTATAGATTGGCTTCATTGAAGCCATAGCGAAGCCTGAAAGAGTCAGCTTTGCTGAATCCTTGGTGAAGCCTCAAAGTGTCAACTTTGCTGAAGCCTTAGTGAAGCCTCAAAGAGTCTGCTTTGCTGAAGCGATAGTGAAGCATCATAGAGTCCACTTTGCCAAAGCCTTGGTGAAGCCTCAAAGAGTCAGCTTTATTGAAGCCATAGTAAAGCCTCAAAGTGTTAGCTTTGCTAAATCCTTGGTGAAGTATCAAAGAGTCAGCTTTTTTGAAGACTTGGTGAAGCATCAAAGAGTCAGCTTTATTGAAGCCATAGTGGAACCTCAAAGAGTCAGCTTTGCTTGAAGCCTTGGTGAAGCATAAAAGAGTCAGCTTTGCTAAAGCCTTGGTGAAGCCTCAAAGAGTTAGCTTTATTGAAACCATAGTGAAACCTCAAAGTGTCAGCTTTGCTGGAGCCTTGGTGAAGCAACAAAGTGTTAGCTTTGCTAAAGCCAAAGTGAAGCCTCAAAGAGTCACCTTTGCTGAAGCCATAGTGAAGCCTCAAAGAGTCAGCTTTGCTGAAGCCTTAGTGAAGCCTCAAAGAGGCTGCTTTGCTAAAGCCTTGGTGAAGCCTCTAAGAGTCAGCTTTGTTGAAGATTTGGTCAAGCCTCAAAGAGTCAGCTTCATTGAAGCCATAGTGAAGCCTCAAAGAGTCAGCTTTATTGAAGCCAAAGTGAAGCCTCAAAGAGTCAGTTTTTTTAAGCCAAAGTGAAGCCTCAAAGATTCAGCTTCGCTGAAGCCTTGGTGAAGCCTCAAAGAGTCAGCTTTATTGAAGCCATGGTGAAACCTCAAAGAGTCAGCTTTATTGAAGCCAAAGTGAAGCCTCAAAGAGTCAGTTTTGCTGAAGCCAAAGTGAAGCCTCAAAGAGTCAGCTTCATTGAAGTCATAGTGAAGCCTTAAAGAGTCAGCTTTGTTGAAGATTTGGTGAAGCATTAAAAAGTTAGCTTTGCTTAAGCTTTAGTGAAGCCTCAAAGAGTCAGCTTCATTGAAGTCAAAGTGAAGCCTCAAAGAGTCAGCTTTGTTGAAGATTTGGTGAAGCATCAAAAAGTCAGCTTTGCTTAAGCTTTAGTGAAGCCTCAAAGAGTCAGCTTCATTGAAGCCAAAGTGAAGCCTCAAAGAGTCAGCTTTGTTGAAGATTTGGTGAAGCATCAAAAAGTCAGCTTTGCTTAAGCTTTAGTGAAGCCTCAAAGAGTCAGCTTCATTGAAGCCAAAGTGAAGCTTTAAAGAGTCCGCTTTGTTGAAGCCTTGGTGAAGCCTCAAAGAGTTTTGAAGCCAAAGTGAATCCTTAAAGAGTTAGCTTTGCTGAAGCATCTAGTTACTGTGGATGAGACTTAGGTGCATTATTATGAACCAGAAAATAAAGCCCAGAGTCGTCAGTGCGTAGGGCCGGGATCCCCAAGGCCAAAGAAGTTCAAGACTCAACCATCTGCTGGCAAAGTGATGGCCACGGTATTTTGGGACACAAAGGGCGTTATTTTGTTGGACATTTTAGTACAATAACCGGAGCATACTATGCAAACTTGCTAGACCAGCTGAGGAACGCCATCTGCGAGAAACGTCGTGGTAAACTCTCCAAAGGTGTTTTGCTGCAACAGGACAATGCAAGAGTCCCACTTGTAAAGTTGCAATGGATGCTGTGGAGCGAAATGGGTATGAATTAATACCGCAACCTGCCTACTCGCCAGACCTGGCTCCTAGTGACTTCTTCCTTTTTCCAAATTTGAAAAAGGATATACGTGGACATCATTTCCGGTCTGATGAAGAAGTCGTAGCGGCAGTTGAGGAATGATTCCATGGAAAGGACCCTGACTTCTTCACTTCTGGGCTGATGGCACTTGAACACCGTTGGTCCAAGTGCATAGCCCTGGAGGGAAATTATATTGAAAAAGAAGAGGTAGATCTCAACCCGAAATAGGTTAGGATGGTTATTTATTGACTCTCCCTCGTATATTATACAGAAACAGGAATGATATATTTCTTTTTTTAAATTTTGAAACCCTATGACCAGCTTGGCACCAAAATAAAAAAAAGGACAAACAGTACAAAAAAAAATTTATTTTTCAATACAAAATGTGTATATTATTTACCAAAACTTGGTTAAGCAATTATGTATATTATACAGAAACAGGATTGAAAAGAAGTAATACATTTGTTATATTTTTCTTTATTTTTTTAAGTTATTTTCACATACTTATAGCAGAAATGTTTGTTTTATGACAATATTTATAACATACTGAATCCTTAATAGTGTACTGACTGTTAAACATTTTAGGTACAATCATTGGACTTGCTTCAAATTTTGCAGATTTTTTTGTTGAAAAACGACATGAAATGGCATCATGAATTTTGAGTCAATCTTAATTAAATTTCCATTATTAATAAGTTAAAATTTAAGTGATGCAAACTGCAGGAATGGCTGTTTCTTTTCTGTCACGTGGTTATGACGTCATGTATACTTAGCAAGAATTATTGAAGTATTCATATAAAATCGCCAATTTGATCAATGAACTTTAGATTTTCAAAAATGTTGAAACTTAATCATGACTATCATAAAGTCTTGAAATTTCCAAGCGTTTACATTATTAAACATGGCAGATATTCATGTTTCCTGGAATGTCTTCTTTTAAACTTGTAACAACAAACATGTTTGCACTCTCGAAGGAAACTGATTGTTTTATCTTCTGAAATGGTGCATACTATGATCTTTAAATTGGTAATTAAAAAAAAGTCAAAGCCTAAGATGCACACAAATGTGTTGAAAATTAAAAGCGATCAGCTCAAAGCATCAATGAATAAGCAACAGCAAGTAATATCTCCCTTAAATAATAAGGTTAAATCTCTCTGACATAAGCAAACAGAAAACCATTTCGTTTGTATTTTCAACAAACAACCTTCTAGTTTTAATAGTTTTAGTCTTGGAAATTTAATACAAAACACCAAATTTGAAGGCTGTTTTTGCTAACCATTTTTGCATCAGCAAACTCATGCATCGTCTGTTTATATTTCTGACACCAGAAACAAAATGACGCCATGAACGACAATGCAAATGTCCGTGCATTATGTATAAAAATTGTACATTTGAAATGCTATAATTTGAGATCATTTTCATTAAAAATTTTGGGCCAGGAAGACAACGATGATGATACAACGGAAACAATATTTATTCCACAAGAGGGATATAGATTTACTTTTTGCTCATCAAAATGACAATATGTCGACCTGCATTATAGTGCAGTAAAATTCGAAAAGATTAAGATTTCATGAATTTGACATCTAAAATAAAGAAATCAAATGAGACCACTTTTCCATGAAATTTTTGAACACCCCTTGTATTTTTAGAAACAATGGCCTTGACCCATCACACTACAGCAACAGCAGCTCTTCAAAGCTTTATCTTCACACAATCTTTATATGTTCCAAACTTGATTATGATATATCATACCTAATTAAAAGTTCTAAAGTAAATCCAGTTTTGCAGACAATCTTTCCTTAATTACGATGACCTTGACCTATCAGACCTAAATGGCACATGAACACTTAATTTCTGGCAAAATATACAAGGAGCAAACTCGATTTTAAATATCTTATTATTAAGGAAATACCATTTTTGGGACAGACAGTAAGCAGTTACGAAGTCTAATTTTTAGTAAAAATGACCTTGTCCTATCAGACCCAGACAGCACATCAAATCTTTAGCTTAATTCACACATGGTATACATTTGGTTATGATATGTTGTTTTAGATAAAAAGTATTTATAGAAATTTTTTTTGGGGGACTGACAGACTGGCCAATGTTCAACCACCAACCAACAGACTGACGAACCGACACGGTGATTCCATTATACCCCCTGAAACATTCATTTGCGCCAGGGGATAAAAATCAATTTGTCTGACAAGTCAGGCATAGGATTTTATAATTGTCATAACATATTGGATATGCATGTCTGATGAAATGTTAATGATAGCTATATAAGTATAATCAACAAGCAGGTCAACCGTATCGTAACAAAGATTAAATATACCTGATGAAAGTTTTTCTGCATACTGCATAACATTAAACACCCATTACATTTCATAATGATTCAATTTTCATGAAAAAGATAATATAAAATAACATTGACATATTGTAGACTAACACAAATGAAACATAATGTGCAAATATCTGCTGTAAAATGTATTCAAACTTTGAATCAATTATGCAATTTAGTATCATGGATGGATGACAAAATACTCTCATTGTTTACATTTTGCATAAGCCAGTATTCCCGAAGACAGTCTGTAATTGAAAGTACAGTGTAATTTGAAATTGAAAAACTGTTGTCGAATCACAATTTGTTTATCTACTATGTCATCAATTTATGCTTTCGTGATTTGTTAATGGATTGTCTATGGAAAATTGACGAAGATATGCACAATATGCAAATAAGTTATTTTTGTAAAAAATTGCATGATCTTTAGTAAAAAATTATTTCTTATTTATGCATTGTAGTAATGTTGACTTCAACAAGTATGTACAGATTGCATTTCCTAAGAACTCTGTAGTACACACTTTTCTTTTTTGTCCGAAGAATATACGCAGTTTTTGGAAAAATATTGGGCCATTAAATACTGTAGCTCTAAAATATAAAATGCTACATGACAATGTTCGATATAATAACACTTAATGTACATCTTAACTATGTTTGGTATCATCGCTGCAAGCAAACAGAAGTACATGTAATAAGGAAGTAACCTTTTTTTGACCACTAAAACTATTACAAAGTATGCAACAAATCCCTATTTTCAACAGTATTTATCTGTCTACAACGTTATTGATTGCTCCACAAATCTGCAACATCATCCTAAACTCTTTTCTATATCAGAATATGATGTCTCTGCAGGCAACGGGAAGAGTTGTAGCAGTTGTAAATGCATTCAAACTTCAGTTTCTAACTCCATTCTCAAACATTTAAGTTTCTCTGTCACTTCAGCGACCTTTTCTTCCTTGCATTTTCTCAGAAACTCATCTCCAAGTCTCATCAGTTCTGACTGAATCTTCCACTGTGTTTCTTGGGATTCCTTGATCTGCCCTGTCCGCATATACACATCCTTCTCCATCTGCAGACACTCCAGCACGAAATCATTGTGTGGCATGGATTTCAGGCCAATATCTTTCTTACTCAATATCTCTCTAGTCAGCCACATGCATTTGCTGTAATCCCTCAACTCAGTCTTGACCTTTGCGAGGTGAATTACACTCCAGATGTAGGCTATACTGTACGGCATGATGTCAAACCGCATGTCAACTGCCTTGGAGAACATTTCGTCTGACCTCTCGTATTGTTTTAAGGCCCTATAGACCTTGCCATAGGAGTTGTAAGTCAGGCTGATGGCTCCTTTATGGGGAATCTCCATTGCATTGAGAATATTCATTGATTCATCCAGGAGTTCCAGTGAATCATCAAACTTTCCAAGTGTACAATACTTGTTGGCGACATTATTTAATGAAAAGGCGAGCGACCAAGGTGGGGATTTGTTCTTCTTCTTCACAGCAAGGCCCTCTTGGAAATATTCCAAAGCCTTCTCTGGGTCTCCCATCTGATCATACAGTAGGCCAATGTTGTTCAACGTTTCACCAATGTGAGGATGTTTGTCACCAAAAATAGCCCTCCTCCGTCTAAGTGCCTCAAACAGGTACGTTTTAGCAGGGTTGAAATTTCCTGTTAGCAAACAATAAAATATACAGTGCTACAATTCAAATAAGTAAATAGCTGAGTGCCAGTAATGTACATTTCTGGTAGAAGTCATTTCTTTGTAAGACATACACATTATATTTCATTATGATAAGGTATGAATTTTAGAAGCCAGAGCTTCTAAAGTCAGACAGTGGATTTTCTACTTACAATCACATTACTGCCACTTATCCATACATTCACGTTGAAAAATAGAACCAACATGTCAACATTGCAACATGTCAACATATCAACATTGCAACATGTCAACATTGCAACATGTCAACATTGCAACATATCAACATTGCAACATGTCAACATTGCAACATGTCAACATTGCAACATATCAACATTGCAGTTTTGATAAAAGTTAGATATATTGCAAGATTTTGAAAGCATTGGGTATAATCACAATTTCTGTTCAAATAAAACTGTAAAAGAAGCAAGTTTCTAATTCAGTGTTCATCTGCAGTTTCATTCATTAAACTACCTATAAATAACCTTATTTGCAGCACAAATTTACAGCTGTGGAATTAGCTCAAATGATAAGAGCGTCATTCAGTATTTTGTTCTTGCAAGGGGTCGTGAGTTCTAGTCCAGCTGAGACTGATTTTTTGTGGTTGTTTTTTTGTAACACTTATTTTTTATATTCTTGGATTATATATTTAGAATTTTTTAATTCTAGTTTTTATGCTTTCAATATTTTGGAGTTTTCAGTTAACCTTTTCATTTAAATCATAGACCACTGAACCCTGATATTCAGTCAAAAAAAAAAAATCAACCTCTCTCTATATATTTTTTAAAGAGAGGTCAATTTTTCTAATATGATGGTCTTGCACATAGACAGGTTTGGTTATAAAGTCAAAACAGTAGAAATGAGACGGGGACAGTATGTTTAATGTAAGCCGTCAGATGAAACATTTTGTGTTTAATCTTTTCTTGTTAGAGTCTCTAGTCGCATCTGTATGTCATAACTCAGAAAGTACTTCGGGATTGAGTTTATACAATACACAATGGTCAAACTTTATTTACCAAGAATAACTCTACCTTGCTTCATCTCTATTACTTACTTGTATGGTGAAATTATGCTTTTCTAGAGCATATTTTAAAACTATCGAAGGCATGGATATCATTCTTTACACATTGGAAGGATGTGAAGTGACAAAGAACAATAATTTTATCTTGTCCAGTTTTCTTGCTTTTTTATTAAAGTTATTTCTGTCTGCAGCAAATTCATGAAGTATAAAAGGTATTGAGAGAATCAATACTAAGAACCACTATTCCTTATCCATTTTTGTTTAATTTGACAGAGACCAATAAATAAAATAATATTATCTTACCTGCTGTTTTAATAAGACTTAACTTCCCTGATTTTTACATGCATACCACAAAAAAAAAAAATAAAAAAAATAGAGGGATTGATTTTATAATTCACACATTTTTACTTTCACTTCTGACAGTGCTCTCAGTGCTTTGATTTCTACTTGTTCAAATTCTTGAAAAATAATATGCTAGTATTTTATACTGGTTTCATTGATCATTTATCATAAACTTATCTTTTTTTATATAAATATATCCCGTGACCTCTTTTCAGCCACAGCATTCTTGTACACTGCACTCAACCTTCTCAATGGGATCTTAGTCCACCTATGAAGTTTCAAGTTGATATCTCAACACTTTTTGACTTATGCTCCGGACAAAAATGCGGGACAGAAAGATGGACAGACAGACAGACATTATTACCATATCCACCGCCGCCTTTGGTGGGTGATGAAAAAAAAAAGTCATTAAAAATCATTTTAAATAAGTAAAACCTACCAATCCATGTATGAACAATTCCAAGACTACTGAGTGACTGGAGGGCCAAACTCTCGTAATCCTTCCCTGACGATGTTGCCATTTCTAAAGCCTTTTCTAGGTACCTGTAGATCACAGCATTTAGTGAATGATGACAGATGCCAAAAATTTATTCTTTAAAACAACAGTTCCCATTACTTGTAAATTCAAACCTCAAACTACATGAACATTTGTTTTTATATACCACATACATTTTTTAAAACTATAGATCATAAAACACACAGAAATTGTTTGAGGAAACCATTTACTTATGTACTCAGTATAAAAAAAGAATGTTCTATATGTCTCGAATTAAAAAAAAAAAAACAATCATGTAGCCATTAACCTCTGAAAATCTTGTCCATATAGCTTGAAATTTCACAATATTCATTTAACCATCCCTTGGTTTGATACAAAAATCTCAATTTTGATATTCAAAACATTTATTTTCATTAAAATAAAAATTATCAAATAAAATTTTACCTTGTAATTTTCAAAGGATTAAGCATTTACATTTCACTGAAATATCGATATTGATTTGTAAAAAAAAAAGTTGTATTTCCAATTTAAAATGATAGTGTAAAATTGTGAATTTTGATGTAGACCCTCCAAATTATCAAGATCTAGAATTTAACTGTGAAAGATGAAAGTTTCTTACAGATTATTTTGAAATAATGTATAAGTCAGTTTAGTATGAAAATAAGACTTTAATAAAGGGACATTACTTTTTTGTTCAGTAAAATTTAAAATACTCTATGTGCTCTACTTCCTTACAGAACGGAAAATGATCGACATTTCAACATAAATATTTTTGACACCCTTAAATTGTTTCTTCAAATCATGCAACAGGGCTCTGTATAAATGTGCCCATGTGTGTGTGTAATCACACACAATAACAACATTACCACAGGGAGTCATAGCTCTTCCCCTGACTGTGGAGGCTCCAACCCAGGCGCTGGTAGGCTGTGGCCAGCTGCAGGGACCGGCCACGGGTCTGCAGGATCTCCACCGCCCGCCTGTAGTTCTCTTCACCAGCTGGGAAGTTGCCCTGAAACAGTAGAAGCAGCAAGTCTGTTCAAGGAGACATCTATCATTATGTGCAATCTACATGCTGCTTAATTACCAAGTTTTTTTAATTGGACCAATAATTCTTATTTTAAAAAATATTTCTATAACTTTGGAAGTGTGCTGCAGACTTAATTAATGTAAAAGTGATATCAACTTGTTTTACTGTCACAATCGGAAAAGTGATCCCTATGTGGAACCTCTGCTTTCAGCAGGTGACACAAATATTGTATTATTAAGTCTCAGTGTACAAATTGAAAACTAACGAAATTCTAAATAGAAGCAATATTTCATCAAATAGTATGTAATTTGCATTTGTATTTTACATCGTGAAAAGTTTGAATATAAAAAGTTTGCAACAAAAATGCCTACTGGGTACTTATGCAAACAACATTTTTGATTTATGGTAACAAAATGTCTACAAATATTGTTTGCTTTTTATTCACACAAGAAATATCCTCATAGAATAACTATACCTTGCCGTTTGTGGCTGAGCTCCCAATAGCGATGTGCACTGATGCCTTGTCTACCTCCTGTCCGTACGTGTTCGCCAGCTGCAGACACTGAACGTAGAAATGGTCGCCAATACCTGCAGCAGGGTCAAGGTCAATATGACAGTAATGACAAACTGGAAATCAGATCTCAATTCTAAGACTTCTTGTCAAATAATAATTATGGTGCCCACTCAATCTGTAGATATCCATTGCCTGCTATTCGTAAATTGCGTCAATAAACATACAACTTATGCCAAAACTCAACCGTCTGTATAATAATTGGACCTCTTTTGAGGATATCAATGGGAATTGAAAAGCTAAAATAGGGAGCACAATTTTTGAAATGATATTAGCATCCAAGAAGGTATCAAGCTTAAAGCTCCCACCATTTAGTGACTGACTGAAAAACAAAAACAACACTACGATTTGGGTGACTGTGAGGGACTTGTACCTGCCATGAAGCGCTCTATGAGGGTGGAGCAGGTGGTGGCCACCTCTATGAAGAAGTGGTAGTTGTCCTGGGTAGAGTTGTACACCTCGGCCAGCAGCTTGTATAGGTTGGGCTGCTCCAGGCTGAACTCGGCCAAGGCTCGAGTGTACTCTGCAGTACCAAGCTTCTTACAGATCCGCTGCATGACACTGGTAAACGTCCGGTAGTACCGCGTACGAACTTCTATAAATTGAATACATGTAAGTTGATATGAATGTAGCAGCTTCATGTAACAAATATAAGAAGATGAAGATACATACATGTATATAAGTGCCAGTATAGAAAAAAAGGGATAATGAAATGGGTAGAGAGTAAATTTCTAATTGATGCAAAGTGATCAGTCAACAAATTCAAAGTGAATAAAAATTTCATTGTGTATTTTTAACTAGTATCATTTTTGAAAATATCATAACACTGTTACATGCACATACTTTGAAAAACACTTGGCTTAAGAATAGTAGGTTTAGAAAAGTCAGTGCTCTGACATACAAATTAGTTATACATTGTATATAATGCTTAGTCATCCACTGAGATAAATAGAGATCGAGCAATTCACAGGAACTACTGACATACAAATATTAATAAACAATTTAGAAAACAAACCTCACAAAACCCTTGAAACTAATCATACATAATTTCTATAAGCACATGCCTACAGATAGATTGTTTATTAATTTTCATTCACTATGACAGACTGTAAAATCATTACTTTTAGTGGGGTACTAATTTCTGTGAACTGGCATGGAATATCTATCCCATAGAAATTGTTCATTTAATAGACCTCATAGGTTTTCAGGTTTGATTATAATAATAAACTGCACCTGTTTTAACCTCTCTTCTTTTTTTTTAAATTTTACGGATTATATTTTAAAAGTTTGTAAAATCTAAGATGCTGAGATTGTATGCGATAAAAATATACTTTCCTTTAAAAAAAGCCACAGCTAATGACTACTGAAATTAAAATGTCACTGAACTTTAATGAAAAATGTTTTGATTTATACAGAGAATGTTTAACAGGAATATTCAGCTACTAGAGATTATAACCAGATTATGTGTGATAATGTACATACAAACTTATCAAGTTCGTAGATTCAATGTTATTTAAATGCCCAAACTGCCAAATTACGGACATATATGTATTGCATATGCATATTATGGGTTATTGAGGGAAGAACACGGTGTATACCGGGAAGGTTTTGTATGGTAAAGTAAAGCTTCAAGCATTCTCTTAGAACACCTTGGATATCGAAGCGGCCAGTGGTTGAATCATACTTCAGTACATGTCGTCTGCGTATTGGAACAAGCATCTCGGACTTGGCTACACAGTCAGACTCATAATCTGAAAAAGGAGTGAAAAGTTCTTAAGAAAAGTTCTTAAGTTCTGTGTATTCTAATAATTTTAAATCACTTAAAAATACTGCTTGGCTATAACGTACATTATATAATATAAAAGAGTAAAATGAACAAACATTACTTTTTATTTAAATTCATTAAACATCTTAAAACAATTGTTTGAAGACATACTCATCTTTCTCTTTCGATATTTAACCTGTTTTAAATTACTTCAAATTATCTAATGCATAATAATTAACATCGAAAGATCTATTTTTTTTTCGCTTTTGAGAATAGGTCTGTTACATGGTGTTATAGTATATGTGTATGTATGCTAATGTATGTTTGTGCAATGTATGTGTACATGTATATATGCATGGCATATGTATGTGTATGTATATATGTGTGCATGTGTTTCATATATTTTGAATATATGCTTTTTTTACTCTTTTTTTTTGAAAAATGGTATAACACTGTAAAACTGTAATTAAATGAAACATATATACATTTCTTAAACATGCGTGCATTTATGTATTAATTGTTATTGTAAATATGATTTTATACTTTAATAAACGGACCAGCATTAGTTGGTTCCAAAGAGAAAAAAACATTATATGATATTTAAATACCTACAGATATGCCCCTTCCTATTATGTATTATAAACCTATTATTATCAGGGATGTTGGTGAGGTAATGTTTTCTTTGAATTTGGTATCCACAAATTTAAACCCCATGGATTTCTTTCATAATCTTCTATTGCATATGCTATAATAAATACATTATGGGGAGTTACACCAGAAAGTAACTTATATAAAATGTAAATTTAACTTCTAAATACTACTGTTATCACTATAATTTTTGTGACACTAAGTTTTGTGATAATTTGTCTCATTTTCCATCCAATATTTTTATATGATCTCACCTCTATTGATAAAATGAATAAATGCAATTTCAAACATTTGTACATAGTTGTTTATTGGGTTTAACGTCCCATTGACAGGACTTCAGTCATTTGGAGACAATGTCTACTTGAGACAGCTACAGTATTGCCAATTTGAAGTATCACGTCGTAGACATGTGGCATGATACCATACCCAGTCACATTATCCTGACACTCGGCCAATAAGTCCTGCAACTACCCTTATAACCACCATGGGAACAAAAGAGTAACTGAAAAAAAATGATATAAAAGCCTTACCTAACATTTGTCTCGCTTCTGGTGTGTCAAAAGATCCAGGAATGAAATCGAGTATCGCAACCTGATTCTGATAAATGTCTGACAACCTCTCGACAAACTTCCTGTACACAAAAGCTGAAAATGTAAGCATTTGATGTTGGAATAAATGTACAAAGAAATGTACATAGAACTGAATGGATACTGGGATTATTCAGGTATTTTACACACTATGGAGACAGCAGAAACACAATCCTATTAAAGCTCTTTTAAACACACATAATTTAGCAAATATACATTAGAAGTATATGATTTGTGTAAGTTGGGGGACATCATTTAAACTGGAGCTGAAAAGAATGGAGTGACATTTAACGTAAATACTACAAATTCATTACTTAAAGTATACAAATGTATATGAAAAAAATAAATAAATGTAAGTGCGACATTTGAAAGTAATATTTAAAAGTTACTTTGATATATTGGAGCATGACAAAAAATACCTGCACGTTTTTCTGGTGGATAAAACTCTTTGCTGAGAGCCTCAAGTCGAAACTTTGTCAACATATCAACCATTGTTGATGGGGAGACAGGTCTGCTTGGGTCCGTCAGCTCGGCACCTATCATTAGGATGAGCAGTGGTATCCCCTCACTAAGCTGCACGAGGGGGCGTTTCTCCATCCCGAACTGAACGTTGCATGCCGCTATGTCTAACAACATGCTAGCTTCTGTGTATGGTAATGGCTGAAGCTCAAGCTCAAAATAGACTTTCCCGAGTTGTGCGAATTTCACCAGGGTTGTTCCAGTAATAAAGATTTTGACATTCCTGCAGAACTTTACAATATGCATTATCATGGACAAAAAATCAATTTTAGTTTCTGGCTTTTCAACCACATCTTCAGCGTCATCAAACACAAGCAAAAACAAACGTTCTGCTCTTGATACAATCAATTCCTTTATATGCTGCTGCCATCGCCGACTCTCAGTGGCCTCGTTCTCAGGCTCTGTTCCAAACTGTGTACACAGGTATGTATACCATGACCCCTTGTTGTCATGGTGACAAAGATTAATGGAAATGTGTTTGTGCATGAGATATTCACGTGTTGGTGTACCAGAACCAAGCGCCTCGCATTCATCCTCTACACAAAGCGTTTTAACAAAATGGTTCACAAGCCTTGACTTACCAACAGATCTCATTCCATAGATACCAAATATCTTCTTGGCACTGAACACTTCCTTCAGCTGTGTTACATAGGACTCCCTACCTATAAATGGTAGCTCCTCCCCAATATCCGTCCGGCTTGATGCCATAATTGTTGTCCTTAACAAAAAAAATATTTATGTAAATAAAAAAATCAACAAACAAACATACAAAGCTAAAACCTGAATGAGCATGATTTTAACTCCTGCCATCTGATTTCAGTTTTCTTTCTAACCCTTATTAAGGTTACGGAATATCAATACTGAGAAACAAATGATATGATATTTTGGGATATACGGGTAATATGGCATACCACTAGTGGTAATATAACCACTATAACTAGTGACAGAAATCAGTTACTATTTGTTATAATCATTTATCGGTTCAATCGGATTGACTATAATCGATAACTTTCTGGAACCAGAAGTAACATTCAAGCATAGTGTTTGATTATACACAGTTACATGAACTTTATGAAGTGGTTTATAACACAGTTTATAACACAGTTTATAACACAGTTTTTGCTTTATAATGCTGGAGCAGTTAATAGGTTATACTTAGTTCTGGGCTTTAATGGATAATGGGATATTTAAAGGTTTTCCTATAGAAACCTAGGTAAAATCAAGAGATTCTAGAATGATGTACAGTGTACACTAGACAGACAACACATGATATGGTATGGTATAATATTTTACATCGACATCGTGGAAAGGATATATGTAAATCAATTACTGTCGCTCTTCAGTAAAGTAACTGAGTGTCATTGACTAGCGATAATCGAAACATCACTAGCTATAACAGAGAGGGGTTTTCAAGTGTTTATGGTAGAGACCACACACACACACATACACACTAACATGGCTTGACTTAACCCTTTCCCTCATAGAGGATACCATGAAAAGACCTATGCGAACAGCATAAAACCAGATCAGCTTGCGAGTAACTCACAGGCTGATCAGGTTTTATGCTGTTCGCTGCTCCTGAGTAGTCTGGAAATGAGGATTTTGTAATTAAATTTGGTAAGGTTTAACTGTGGTTTTCTGCAGATCAGGCTTTATGTGGTACCTATTGAGTGCGTCAAAATGAGTCTATATGAGGGAAAGGGTTAAAATTAGCAATTAAAAATAACTTTCTATATTTCCAAGTTTTAAAAATGTTACGGTTATAAAGAATATATATATAGAACATGCTATACATTTTGACAATTTAGAGAAACAAAATATACGTAGTATTAAGACAACATCAAAATCCTAATTATTCAATTTGTGACTAAAGTTGGTTGATGAACAAAACTACAGTGGTCACACTTGAAACAACAAACTTTTAAAACAAAACAAAAAATAGATAAAGATAATGATCAAAATTACATACAGACCATAAGTTTCCCAAGGGCAGATGATAGAGGAATTAACTCTTAAAATCACATGACATCATAATCATCATGAATATACCTATAAAATCCCCGTGTTGTAACATCACGATGAGATCAAAACGCAAACATTCTTTCAGCAATGAAATTAAAAAAACAATTGAACTATAATGTAGCCTATGATGTAATCTCTACTGAGATCCACTCCAGTTATTTTTTTTTTTATTGGCCTCTGCGAAAAAAATAACCACAGAGGATCTCAGTAGAGATTACCTATGATGAAGATGAAGGCTTCAATTTTCAAGTGTCAGCAAAGTAAAAGCTAGGCCGCAAGGTGACCATTTATGCCCAATGAAAACTAATGCTGGCCAGAGGTTTCAAAGAATAACTTTTAAGTATATAAATGGAAACTACCCAACTCTCTTGGGACCCACCTTTTCAAGGCATCAATTTAGTTTAACAATTATGGTAATTATAAAGGGCTATTAGGTGACCATTCATTGTGTCTGCATGGATCAAGTTCATTTAAATAACTTTTGTTAAGGGCCGAAAGTTAAGGGCCATCTCAAGCAAATGTTTGATGGCACGCGCAACATGACAGACCAGGGTCTCTATTATTATCTTCATATAAAGAGACCCTGGACAGACACAGTGTATTCAACTGTTTGAAAGATGTGTCTGGGACCGGCTTAATGAAGTATTTGGACCGGTTTGACAGGCGGTTACTTGTATCACAACAACAAGATGAATGTAAATTCATAGCGTTAGGAGGTGACCATTCTGAGACTAGATCTAATAATGAAATTATTTCAACGAGTGAAACCGAAAGTAAAAAATCAACCCGGAAGACAACTATCATAATTTATCAAAATGTTCATTTTTTGTGAAGTATCCGTCTGGTAAGTAAAACATACTGGAGCAGACTTCAAAATTAAACTATATGAAGTCAAGATCCGTTCGTTTAGAGCGACAATTAAGTACAAATTGGGCTTACCCTTTTCAAGCTATGATATTCGCAGGAAGTGAAGGAACTATTTTTAGAATTAGGGGAATAACCAGAGTCAGTGCGCGTGACGTATAACAGTGTTTATTTGGGAAGTAGATAAAATCAAAGCGCTAAAGGCACTGGAGTTGTGGTATGTCTCAAGTGAGAAAGCGGGTTTGGCGGGGTTTAATCTAATAAAACTATTCGAGACTTTACCACTTCATTGATGTGCTCAGTATCGAGGATCTCATCAAATTCGTCATTTGCGCTTGTATCAAATATCCACTGCTAGATCGTGCACTGAGCTATACTTATGTACATACAATATATACAGCATGGCAGGCCCGGATCCAGCGGGGGTGGGAGCGAGGATCCGCCCCCCCAGCTGCCCTGGTCATACATTTTTCTAGGCTATAAAATCCCTTGATAACATCATAGTAGTGTTGTCTAGAGGAAATCCCCATCGTGGGCCCCCATACTGAACCACCCGCATAATCACCTGACCAGTCAGACTCCTATTGTTTTATGGCCCACTGCTGTTAATGTGTAGGTAATCCGAATCGGCAGTCGTCCGTGACTGTGTGATAAGTATGTGTTTAGAGTACTGCGGACACGTTCACTGATTGAGAGAAATTTACATGTCTGCCGAACGATCTAACAATTGGAAAAAATAGGCAATTACCAAAAGTTTGTATCAGTTACAACTATAAACTATTCTAGGCAAATGCAGTTTAAGTAAAAGCATAAATAGTTAAGATAAACGCAACAACTTAGCATCGTAACAATTTCACTAGAGCCCAAAGGAATTATTCAGGTCCGGATCCAGAATTTTTCCACTGGGGGGGGGGGGGGGGGGGGGGAAAAAAAGGTTTTTAGTATGGCGGATGGCGGAGATACATTCCTAAGGGTATCTGGGGATAAAAGTGAAGGGTTTTTATGGTTTTTTTTGTTTTTTTGTTTTTTTTTTAACTTGAATACCATGGATCTAATGCCTAGGTCCCACTGGAAAATATTCAACGGGAAATACACAAACTTTCTCCCGATGGCATCAGATGATTGAGCCAAAGAGACGGAGCAATCCCATGAGAAGCTTCGGGATTGGTCCGTTGAAACGTTCTCTGATGTTTCGGTTATGGCACAATGGCCTTGTATTATCGGGGATGGCTCCCGATGCTCGTGAAATTTTCAGATGGTCGGGGAAGGTGCCCCGGAGCTTCACCGAATTTGAAACACCATCGAGGGAATAGCCCCATAGATTAGGGGATGTATCGTTGTATCGTACCATCCTATAGCTGACTCGGGGAAGATTATGGAGATCATGAGAATTTGGTGATGGACACTTTTTAAGGTTTATGAGGATGCCCCCAGCAATGTCACATGGCCTTTTTGACCGTCTCAGTCTAAAGTTAACAAAAAAAAATTTAAATGTACTCCCGATGGAAATTGATGAGCCTCGGGAGGCGTCGGGAACAGGTTCCCCTGTGTCCCGCGGAAGCTTCGAAAGCGTTGCGAGCCATGTGGAGTCATCGGGAGGTCTCGGGAGAACTTCATTGCTTGCATTGAATTTTTTCTCCTATATGTTCTCGAAGTTTTATCGGGTAAAACAGCCCGGGGAACATGCATAGCTTCCCGGAAGCTCCTGGGAAGCATTCACGGAGTTTCCGCGAAATATTTTTTCCTCCGAGGAACCCCCTAGGCTTCGGTGATGTATCGAAGGTTCGGTGACCTTTCTGTGACACATTCCAGATTTTGTGATAGAATCTCAGAATATTTGCAGTTTTTTTGTTGTTGTCAACTTTAGACTGAGACGGTCAAAAAGGCCATGGGACATTACTGGGGGCATCCTCATAAACCTCCCAAGTCTACCCTTGATTTTGTCCATCACCATATTCTCATAATCTCCATAATCTTCCCCGAGGCAGCTAGGATGGTACGATACAACGATACATCCCCTAATCTACGGGGATATTCCCTCGATGGTGTTTCAAATTCGATGAAGCTCCGGGGGGCACCTCCCGCGACCATCGGAAAAATTTCACGAGCATCAGGGGCCATCCCCGATAATACAAGGCCATTGTACCATAACCGAAACATCAGTGAACTTTTCAAAGGACCAATCCCGAAGTTTCTCATGGGATTGCTCCGTCTTTTTGGCTCAATCATCTGATGCCATCGGGAGAAAGTTTGTGTATTTCCCGATGATTTTTCTCCTATGGGACCTAGGCATTAGATCCATGGTCTTCAAGTTTAAAACAAAAAAACAAAACAAAAAAAAAACACAAAAAAAAAACAAGAAAAACAAACCCCATAAAAATCCTTCACTTATATCCCCAGATACCCTTCAGAATGCATCTCCGTGGGAGCATGCCCCCGGACCCCCTAGCACTCACATCACATTCAGACTTTGCCCCCCCCCCCCCCCCCCCGTGGAAAAATTCTGGATCCGGGCCTGGCATGGGGATAATTTTTCCTGTTTCAAATTTGTCGTTGTGTCTACCTGTCTGGTGTCATACGTGATCAATTATGTGTTATTGATACTTATCATCAGACAAATGCAATGTCAGTGTTTGTACGGGTTACCATGTACATATTGCACACACAGTGCAGGTCCTGATCCAGAATTTTTCAGTAGGGGGTGCTCAAAATGCGATAAGGAGGTCCTTTGGCAATCTGCCCCCACCCCAACCCCCCAAAAAATAGTAGGATGACGGAGATGCATTTTTAGGTGTATCGGAGGGGGGGTGATAGAAGGTGAAAAACCTTGTGAACACTATAGAGGTCACAGTTTTGGTCCAATCTTCATGAAAATTGGTCAGGGTCTTTGTCTACATGATATCTTAGATGAGCTCGAAATTGGGTCACGTGGGGTCAAAAACTAGGTCACCAGGTCAAATCTTAGAAAATCCTTGTGAACTTTCTAAAAGGCCACAGTTTTAGCCCAACCTTCATTAGATTTGGTCAGGATGTTTGTCTACATGATATCTTGAATGAGTTCGAAAATGGGTCACGTGGGGTTAAAAACTAGGTCACCAGGTCAAATCTTAGAAAATCCTTGTGGACACTCTAGAGGCCACAGTTTTAGCTCAATCTTCATTAAATTTAGTCAGGATGTTTGTCTACGTGATATCTTGGATGAGTTCGAAAATGGGTCACGTGGGGTAAAAAACTAGATCACCAGGTCATATCTTAGAAAAACCTTGTGAACTCTCTAAAAGGCCACAGTTTTAGCCCAATCTTCATTAGATTTCGTCAGGATGTTTGTCTACTTAATATCTTGGATGAGTTCGAAAAGGGTCACGTGGGGTTAAAAACTAGGTCACTAGGTCATATCTTAGAAAAACCATGTGAATACTCTAGAGGCCACAGTTTCAGCCTAATCTTCATAAAATTTGGTCAGAATGTTTGTCTACATAATATCTTTGATGAGTTCCAAAATGGGTCACATAGGGTCAAAAACTAGGTCACCAAGTCAAATCTTAGAAAAATCTTGCGAACACTGTAGAGGCCACAGTTTCAGCCCAATCTTCATAAAATTTGGTCAGAATGTTTGTCTATATGATATCTTGGATGAGCTCGAAATTGGGTCACGTTGGGTCAAAAACTAGGTCACCAGGTCAGATATTAATAAAACCTTGTGAACATGCTTGAGGCCACATTTTTGGCCCAATCTTCATGGAACTTTGTCAGGATGTTCGTCTTTATGCTATGACGGATGAGTTCGAAATTGGGTCATGTTGGGTCAAAAACTAGGTCAAATCTGAGAAAATCTTTGTGAACACTCTGGAGGCCACAATTTCAGCCTGACCTTAATGTAACTTGGTCAGAATGTTTGTTTACATCAAATCTCGGATAAATTCAAAACTGGGCCACAAAGGGTCAAAAAGTAGGTCACCAGGGCAAATTTTAGAAAAATCTTGTGAACATTCAAGGGGCCTACATTTTTGTACCAGTCTTCATTACATTAATTTTGATAAGAATGATGACTGCATGAATTCCCAGTTGAGTATTCAGGTAGGATCAATTCTAGGTCACTTAGTCAAATGTTAGAAAAACAATTTAGATGCCTCTATTTTTGTCATCATGCTTTACACAGCAATCTTACTCAGGTGAGCAACACAGGGCCATCTTGGCCCTCTTGTGTGTGTGTTTGTTTTTTTTGCTTGGGTAGAAATTTTAGCATTCAAAAGCATATTAAATTTCAAAGTACATTATTGTTTTTCTTTTTTTGACAAGAGTCTTAAAATTGACCCACGACACTCTTGTCATTTAGCCGAGATGCCTTGAATAAGGAGGGACGAACGAAATTGTTATATCAAGCAGGCAGTTAACCTAACCATCATTCTTCTAGAATCCCATCCTTCGAAAGAATTTCTCGCATACAAAACAATGGTCCTCAAAACACAGCCCTCTAAACATATATATAGATCAGGGAAAACCCACTTTCTATTTTTACGAATCTTAGGACACTGGCAGAAAGACTTAGATTGCAAGTTCTGATCCAGCAGAGCTGGGATTATCACAGACATTTTCACCGCCCCATCTCCCGTAGCGCGAAGTCGAAGTAGCTAATCGGTTCAGTGTGATTGTAAGGTCATGACCTTCATAGGAAATGGAACCTTTGGTCATTATGAAACAAAGCGCCCAAAGAATTGAGAGACTGCAGACAGGGTTATCATGAAACAAAGAGCGAGTTCAGCTAAACTCACTACTAGTGACTAGAGATGAAAGAAAATCTGTACAGTTTTTGGCAACAAATGACTTTTTCCCGTTATCAAGTTAACACTTGAACAAGAAATATAGCCTTTTCTTGGTTTTATGTCAGAGTATGCCTTTAGTGACGTCAGAGTCACATGGTATTGCTACAATTAAAAAATCAAAGCGCACAATGCGCTGAGAGACTGCCAGCTGGATTTACATGGTGAAAAAGCGGAGCTATTGTTGACAGTATTTCCTTGGTTTTGATACCTTTAATGTTGTCATGGTCACGTGATATTGCTACACTGCCCTGAATGTTGTCCTTTGTTTACATTATATAGTTATGCCTTCTCACACAATCTATAGATAAGTTTAGGATACGAATTATACTGAGTTGTATCACACCCAGGCATATTATCCTAACACCGGGCCAACCAATCCTGGAACTATGCTTACAGTAGGCTACATATAATTATACTGAGTACTTTTAACCAAAGCGCAGAAGGCACCAAGAGACTGTCGGCAGGATATTACTTGATGAAATAGCTATCCATGTAATTTTAATTCCAGCATTGAAGCAGGGTTTAAATCGGTAGAGGCAACTATCATATGATACATTTTGCTTCAACTCTAGTTAATAGTAGTAATAAAGTTGAACTCGTTGTTCCATAATAACCCCACTGGCTGTCTCTCAGCGTTATGAATGCTTTGATTAGTTTCATAAGTTCCCTTCTAAGGAGGTAATGACCTTATTTCTGTATGTACACAACAGCATTGCATTGATATGCTACTGAGCCAGGAGTGATACAGTGCAGTGAAAACAGCTGTGGTTATAATGTAAATCAACAACAAATATTCCCACTTTTGATTTACCAATACATAAGAGTCCATCTAAAACAGGATGTTATGGTTTGTAGTACAAAATAAGCAAGCTATACACAAAGACTTAAAAAACGCCTCACTTTGGGAAAATGGCTGAGGTTTTGTGTTTTTCAAACAACTTATACATGAAGAGAAATCCTTGAGTAAGTTCAGTATACTATATATGGCATACTTAACAAAAGTTTCACACATTCTCCCATCTCCTTCATTTGGAAACTGTCAATTATTTTGAGACCAGGCTGTAGTATACCCTATTTAAACTAATATCATAAATATGCCCTAGTATGTCAGTATTCTTTGTTCTCTCTCTCTCCCTTTCTCTCTCCCAAACTCTGCAAAGAATGACAGGCCATAAGAAGCAGAGATCATTACTGGACAAAGTCCTATTCTGCACAATTTATAGTTTTCCATGGTTACTGGAATGATTTTATGGTTTTTATGGTTACTGGCTTACTGGTTACTTATGATTTTCCAGGTTGTTAATGTTTGAAATGTAGATGTCGATGTGGCTTAGGATTAGGTCATTCAGATAATAGCAAAGTATGATACAAAACCTGTAACATAGAAATGAAAAAAAAGGACATGATCAAGCTTGTAAAAATATTTGGCAGACAATTCATTCTATAATTGATGATGTTTAAATGACGAACAAAAAGGAAGTCTTGCAACTATGCTCATTCAGAATTAAATGGTAAACTGAAAAGGGATAGGGAGTTTTTCAGGGTTGATTTGCCATGTGCGCGGCAGTTCATGCATGTTGCCCAACGACTACCATACATATACATGTATAAGCATGGTATTGCAGACAAGCACATGATGAGTATTTATTCTTAAACCATATGGAATCAGGATACTATGACAGTTCAGCTGATCTAGGATTTTTTTGTTCACTTTTGAATTTGAATATTTCTTTATCAGTTTATTTTTATTTCATTTGAATAACATTCATACATTCATGATAATGAAACAGGTACTTGATAAAAACAAATATTTCATACAAATTGTGCGTTTTAAATGATGCCTATGCGTGTGTGTGTCTTTGTTGAAATTCACTTGAGGCAGATATAGTGCTGCCACACTGCAGTATCATAACTCACCCAGTCACATAAATTTAACATTGGACCAAACCGTCCTGGAACTACCCTTATATTCTGTGCATAGAAAATGATTCTACAAGCAGGTCAGTTTGCAAGTGACTTGTTCTCTACTTTTCAACACCATTGCGTTAAAAAAGAGGGTCTGATAGCAAAGGTTAATCATTCAATGCAGGTGATTAAAACATGCCATTTCTGAATGTTAATGACAAGAAAATCCCAATAATAGAAAAATGAAAACACATACACATTGAATGCATATGATTTATTTCTGTACAAGATCTATTTCACACAAAACTGTCCCTGTCTGTATTATGATATCTGTGTATTTGCTAGAGAGGGGGCGACAACAGGACCCTTCCCCTCTATACTGAGGACAGCTCCCTTGTAAGCAGCCAACTTGTCCCCGTTTGTCAGCAGGTCTGGTTTGATGGTCTCCCAGATCTTCTTCTTGGGGTTCAGCATAGCATCGGGTTGACCTGGAAACATACAAAAATCTGCTGACCAGTGAACAAAGTTGATTTCTGTTACAAAAAATGCACATAGTTATATGTATATAATGAGTATTTAACTGACTAAAATATACGTTTGTAAAGATTAAGGTCATATCAACAATGTCTACTTGCAATAGAGTGGTGCAAAACTCCAGTATTTTTTTTACAACTTTATCATCATGGATCCTAGAACTTGTTAGACTAAAACATCTATTGAGTTCCAAAATTAATGACTTAAGTAAATCAGTGGCTGTGGATGCTGATGTGTGATTGATATTTGACATTTTGAATTCATTCAAATCACTGAGACTATAAATTAACCAATCTCTACTAGCTTGTGAAGGAATTCAAGCCAAGACTTCCAGCAAATCACTTGACATCCATTCCTTGGTACCCAGGCTATTCATAATAGCCTGGGTACCAAGGATGTGAACTCCACTAAAGCTATGTCCTCAGTTACCAGCCAGTGCAAAGCTTTGAATAAAATTGACAGCTGCAGTTTTGAGTCCTGTTTCTGACATGCAGTCTCTAACGTGGGTGCTTTTACAAGAAGTTTGTGTTCCGGTAAAAAAAAATGTCTACATAGAAACTGTTGAAAATTGGAGAATTCTGCATTCTTTACTATATCCTAAATTTCTTGGGGTGCGTTCAGAAAGTGCAGTGCATGGTATTTGAAGTTTTGTATTACACTAGTCAACAGTCAAACAGCTTTTCCAAGTTGTTGTATTTGCAAATTTTTATTTGTTGGTTTATCGGTAAGTTTAGAATTTGAATAAGAACATCCCACTGACAGTAATTTAGTCATTTGGAGACGATGTCTACTTGAGACAGATATAGTGCTGCAACAATGCAGTATCACACCATAGACATGTGGCATGATACTAAACCCAGTCACATTATCCTGACACTGGGCCAGCCAGTCCTGGAACTACCCTTATATAGAGGGAAAAGCAAGGGAGCTATACCAGTACCATTTTTTACAACTTTGGTATGTTGCGGCCATGGATCAAACACACAACCTCCCTCTCCCGAGGCAGATGCTCTAACCACTCAGCTACTAGGGACAGTCTGAATTAGAATTCAATTCCTTAAAAGATATCACTAGAATCTGAGGGTGTAATGATATTTGTATATTTTATAAACCCCAAAAGTGTCTGTTTGTCATTTGTTTTACCCATTAACAGCTGAGGATTAGTTATATTTACCTTCACACCATATATTTGTAAAAATATAGCAACAAATTCAATTGGTTATTCGCCAAGTGTTAATCCAATAATAACCAGCGAAACAAACAGAGACGAAATGGTGCAAGAGTCAATTTTTCCCTCTAAAGAAATCGCACACAAAATGCTTTTGAAACAGTCTCCCTACTAGAAACATACATGCGTCCCATAAACTCAGAGAAACTGACACTTTGTGTCAAAAGTAATATTTTTGTGTCCTGGACGCAGGAGGTAAAAAAATCACTGAAACTCGGTATCATTTTGTAGATATATGGCATGATACCACATCTTGTCACATTACCCTGACACCGAGCCAACCAGCTCTGGAACTCCCTTTGTATATATACTGAGCACTAAGCAGTGAGCCACCAGTACCATTCTTAATGATTTTGGTATGTCAGTCTTCTGGCTGCCAATGTGGATACTCTAACCACTCTGTATTTTGTGGCTTACCAGTGACTGATTGGCGATTTCAGCAACTATTCACTTAAGATATGGCGATAGACTTACATGTAGTTGCAATAAACAATCAAATGACAATATGAAGATACATTAACATGGTTTTAAGTGACAACCCACCTGTGTAGTCTGCGGCAAACACCCTGTCTCCAACCTGTGACCCTGGTGGTGGGTGCAGGATCTCCACCTTTTCTGGGCTGCTGGCACACATGATCATCCCCTGGGACATTACTCCCCGCATCTTGGCCGGCTTCAGGTTACACATGAACACAGCAAGCCGATCCTGCATCTAGGGACAGGTACAACAGACAATCATTGAGTGGTTCACCTTGTAGATGCATCCACAAATAAATCAATTATCACATTTAATAAAAAAACTTTCATCCTTACATTTAATCAGATTTAGGCTTTATATCTATATTTGTCTAGCTCTCTGTGACAATAAACCAGGGCTTGAGTCTGGTGCATGTGTGCTTAGATCTACAACAGTTTAGACAGAGAGCAATAAGGAGAGTGCAGATTACACTGACACGTAGCCTGGTTCAAGGTTCCAACTGACCTGCTCTATAGGCACATGCTTGACAAGGCCGGAAACAATGGTGCGGGGTTGTCCCTCCCCAAGGTCCACTTCCTCAACGTACAACGAGTCTGCATCCGGATGTTTCTTCACTGCTACAATCTTTCCCACACGCATGTCCAGCCGTGAGATGTCCACCTTCTCTGGCTCAGATGACTGCTCCTTTTTCTCTCCCTTTCCTCCTCCACCTTTGCCTTTCTTTGGCTGGTCCTCTAAAATGTTATATTTAAGACAGATATGTGTCAAATAGTCATCAAGGTGCCATGGTCCAGTAGCAATATACTTTATAATCTGATCAAAAAGTTGTTGGTCTGGCCCTTTCAGAGGCAAGCTTCAGTCAGAGGGGCCATGCACCACTCAAACTCAGAAACCATCATGCCAAGTTTCCTAATCACTGATAAGAAGTATAGTAACTTTAGATTCAAAACCTGGGCTGTGTAAGGTAAGAAAGATCAATAGTTACTTTATTTTGTATATTGTAGAAAATTAAAAATTTGTAGCAAATAAAAATAAAATTGTAACAATTGGTTATACATTATTCAAATTTATTTTAACTTTTGTGAAGGACCATCAAAGGATCACCTACGCCATGTATTAATGGTTAATGGTATAAAAATTGTTGACTGATAATGCACAATTAAAGATGCAGCATGATCATAACCCTGCGCATATACTCTTGGTGAGCTAAAAAATCATATCTGCAAAACTTCCATTAGAAACAATTTTGACAGCTAGAAATTTCAATATCAATATTCACTGACTAGAAAGAAACCTTTATCCACAGTCCTGGTTCATGAAGTGTGTTTTGTTCACCGAAATGGAAATGAACAAAAGATGAATGTCTAAGTTTAATTTGTTAAATCATGCATGGTAATTATTACCATCATTATATATCATTCAAATAAATACCCAACCTTTAACCGCTTTTCCTTTCCCTCCTTTCTCATTCTGTTGTTTAGGCTTCTGATTCTCTTGCTTCTGGTTCCCTGTATCCTTGACTGCAGGGATAGCAGATGGTACTGAAGGCTGGCACTGGGACTCAGATACTGGCTCCTGTTTTGCCTTCTTAGCTGGTAGGGGCACCTGCTTTACTGTAACATGAAGAGTTTTAACAAATATCATTGATTTAATTCATTTCTGCTTAAGTTGAATTTAATATGCATAAGAATCAATTTGAGGCTGCCACAACGCTGTAATAATTATCATAGTCACACAAATTAGCTGAATACATTGTATACTGACCCTCCTACATGCAAAGGACATATTAACCCTCCTACACACAAGGGACATACAACCCTCCTACACACAAGGGACATATTAACCCTCCTACACATAAGGGACATATTAACCCTCCTTCACACAAGGGACATATTAACCCTTCTACACACAAGGGACATATTTACCCTCCTACACACAAGGGACATATTAACCCTTCTACACACAAGGGACATATAAACCCTTCTACACACAAGGGACATATTAACCCTTCTACACACAAGGGACATATTAACCCTCCTACACACAAGGGACATATTAACCCTTCTACACACAAGGGACATATTAACCCTCCTACACACAAGGGACATATAAACCCTCCTACACATAAGGGACATATTAACACTCCTACACACAAGGGACATACAAACCCTCCTACACACAAGGGACATATAACCCTCCTACACACAAGGGACATATAAACCCTTCTACACACAAGGGACATATTAACCCTCCTACACACAAGGGACATATTAACCCTCCTACACACAAGGGACATATAAACCCCCCTACACACAAGGGACATATAAACCCTCCTACACACAAGGGACATATAAACCCTTCTACACACAAGGGACATATGAACCCTTCGACACACAAGGGACATATTAACCCTCCTACACACAAGGGACATATAAACCCTTCTACACACAAGGGACATATTAATCCTACACACAAGGGACATACAAACCCTCCTTCACACAAGGGACATATTAACCCTCCTACACATAAGGGACATATTAACCCTCCTACACACATAAGGGACATATTAACCCTCCTACACACAAGGGACATACAAACCCTCCTACACACAAGGGACATATTAACCCTCCTACACATAAGGGACATATTAACCCTCCTACACACAAGGGACATATTAACCCTTCTACACACAAGGGACATATTAACCCTCCTACACACAAGGGACATATTAACCCTCCTACACACAAGGGACATATTAACCCTCCTACACACAAGGGACATATTAACCCTTCTACACACATGTGACATATTAACCTTCCTACACATAAGGGACATATTAACCCTCCTACACACAAGGGACATACAAACCCTCCTACACACAAGAACATATTAACCCTCCTACATACAAGGGACATACAAACCCTCCTACACACAAGGGACATATTAACCCTCCTACACATAAGGGACATATAAACCCTCCTACATACAAGGGACATATTAACCCTTCTACACACATGGGACATATTAACCCTCCTACACAAAAGGGACATATTAACCCTCCTACACACAAGGGACATATTAACCCTCCTACACACAAGGGACATATTAACCCTCCTACACATAACCCTCCTACACACAAGGGACATATTAACCCTCCTATACATAAGGGACATATTAACCCTCCTACACATAAGGGACATATAAACCCTTCTACACACAAGGGACATATTAACCCTCCTACACATAAGGGACATATTAACCCTCCTACACACAAGGGACATAGCTGATATTAAGGATGTGAAACTTGAAAGTGAAGAACAGTACCAAAACTGCAGCACTGTTTTTATTAAAATAGGAGGAGGCATTATATAATTAAGAGGTAGGCATAGTCTCCAGGTAACTGTAATACTGCAGCATGACATTAAACTATGTAAACCATATAGAGTGGGAATTTTTTAATACAATAAAATACAAATGCTATGCATTCTTTTCGTGAAACAATGAGACGGAAGTAAGATACACAACAAACAAGTGCAATGAATACATGATGTATAGATACTTAATGAACACTGTGTATGATGTGTCAAAATAAAAACATTTTTTTCTTTCTATTTTAACAACTGGTAACACTTTATAACTGAAATCCTACCTTTGAAGTACAATTAAATAAAGGGGAAGAAGTCCATACTTGATTGTTATTTTTCTAAAATTACAAAAAAAATGGCAATTTCATCAAACAATTCTCCTAATTACAAAGCAGACTTCCTTTTATTAACTTTTTTTTTATAATGAGTTGATCATTTTTTCTTAGATGAAAAGGCACTCACTTATATTTATCATAAATGATACCCCAATAAGGTAGATGCATTTTGCATCTGTTTAAAATTAGAAATGTGTCCAGAAGACACAGACGCCCCCACCTGTCGCATTTTCCAAAACAAAGGCCAACGCCAAGGAACGCAAGTCATGTCCTGAGTAATATATCCATGAAGTTTAAAGTTTGTAGCACATATACCTTCAGAGTTACCTGTGTCACAGTTTTGGGATGGAAGGAAGGACAAAGGCAAATCTATATGCCTCACTTTTTTGGTGGGGGGGGGGGGGGGCATAAAAATAACAAGGTGCACAAGTTCATGTCTTGATTAATATATCCATGAAGTTTCAAGTCTTTAGTACAAATACTTTCAGAGTTATGTGCGTCACAAGCATAAAATCCCACATTTTTCAAAAACAAAGGCCCATAACTCTGTCAACTTCAACAAAGGTTCAATAAAAAATACCCAGGTGCAAGAGTACCTGTCCTGAATAATATATCCATGAAGTTTCAAGTCTGTAGTTAAAACACTTTCAGAATTATGTGCATCACAAGCATAAAATTCCATATTTTTCAAAAACAAAGCCCATAACTCTGTCAACTTCAAAGGGGGTTTGATGAAAATACCCAGGTGTGCATGTTCATGTGCTGAATAATATATCCATGAAGTATCAAGTCTTTGGAGTTATGTGTGTCACAAAGTTTACGGACAGACAGACATATGTACGGGTGGACAAAGGCAAAATTATATCCCCCCTCCCCCCCCCCCAAATTTTTGGTGGGGGCATAAAAAAAAGAAAATTAAAAAAATCTAGTTGGCAAAGGTCAGATTACAAAATTGAATATCTCTGAAGCAAACCTTGAATTTGACCCACCTCCATTTTTTATCTCTGCATACACAAGCTGGACCTTGAGGTTCTCTATTTTCGTCTTCAAAGCTGCATTCTCCTGCCTCAGTCTGTCCTCTTCTGGCTTACTGACAGACAAAGCTGTACAAATATACAGAGTAACATGCATGTCTTACTTCTGATCTTATTATCCTCTATAATCCTATGCATGTATACAGTATATGACCACAACATGTAATGCAATTATGTACTAGTGATTACAAATGATATTGAGATGCATATAATGAGTATGTTTAATAACAAGAGGGCCAAGATGGCCCTAGATCGCTCACCTGAGAAAAGTATCATTCATTGCCTGTACAAAATAGATTGCTTCAGAATTAAGATGATGAGGTGAAACAATGTTCAGGAATTTTCTGACCCCATCCACAAAAGATATTATCATGACAAACATTCTGCCAAAGTTTGAGGATGATTGGACCAAAAATGTTGCCCTCAGAGTATAAACAAGATTTTTCTAAGATTTGACCTACTGACCTACATTTCTATCCAGCCCCACCCATTTTCAAACTGGTTCGAGATATCATCATGACAAACAATCTGACCAAGTTTGAGGAAGATTGCATCAAAACTGTGGCCTTTAGTGTGTAAACAAGATTTTTCTAAGATTTGACCTATTGACCTACTTTTCGGTCCGGCCCTGCCCATTTTCGAAAGGGCTCAAGATATCATCAAGACAAACATTCTGACCAGTTTGAGGAAGATTGGATAAAATGTGCCTTAGTGTGTAAACAAGATTTTTCTAAGATTTGACCTACTGACCTACTTTTTGATCCAACCTGACCCATTTTCGAAAGGGTTCAAGATATCATCAAGACAAACATTCTGACCAAGTTTGAGGAAGATTGGATCAAAATTGTGGCCTCTAAACACACAATTTCAGCTTTTTTTTCTTTGATGAAATTAAAAACATCAATTCTTTTTGATAGGTTCCGTAAACCTCTACAATTATATGATAATATTTTTAAGTTATCCATAATAATAAAAAGTGTTTTTCAATATACATGTATAACTATTTACCCTAAAAGATATAGTATTTTTAAGATCTTTGTTAATATGACACTCACATAAGAAACAATGGCATGAATCAAATTGACAGTATTTCATATATGTAATCAATCTAAACATGTGAATAAACATATATATGCATGAAAAAGACATCAGTTTATAAAGGATAAGTGTTACAAAAGTAGTGAAATATTCTTAATCCTATATACTGCAGTGAATAAACAGTTATTGTATATTCATCAGTGTATCAAGTTACATTCATATATCTATTTCCTCGCTCCCCTCTCTCCCACATATAGTTATGCAAAACTGGTACCTGTATACTAATCATATACTCAAAAACATAATATATACTACAATACTGACGTATGTACAACAAACATTATAGAGAGAGAGAGAGAGAGAGAGAGAGAGAGATAGTATGGGATATACATATATGTCTGAAACATCAATACACGCTCTGATAAGCGGGTACATTAAGCTCTGCGTTGGACTCTTTGTCGATGCGCTGCAATCACCTCCTGAAAATTGTCAAAAATGTCAAACTTCACAACTTCACATCAAAATTGTTGACGGACGACAAGATTTTTCTAAGATTTGACCTACTTTTGGATCCAACCTGACCCATTTTAAATTTTTTTAAGATTTGACCTACTCCCTTTTTGATCCAACCTGACCCATTTTCGAAAGGGTTCAAGATATCATCAAGACAAACATTCTGACCAAGTTTGAGGAAGATTGGATCAAAACTGTGGCCTCTAGTGTGTAAACATCAAAATTGTTGACGGACGACGGACGATGGACGACGGCCGACGGACAATCAAGTATCCCAAAAGCTCACCCTGAGCTATGCTCAGGTGAGCTAACAAGGGAAAAGCACCACAAGCAAGAAACACCAACAAATGATGATGGTAAATGGTTATGTATGCTATTTACACATTTATATAATAATCATTTAATCTTATCCTATTGTAAGATCGCACTAGCGTATTTTGAGGTTACAGAATATGAACCTACCCATACTGGATAGGAGGATTTTTTTTTTTTAATGCATTTTGAAATATTTTTAAAATGATCTCAATAATGTTTGCAATTTAAAAGACAGGATGGATATCACTGTGGACACTAAATAAATGCACATATAACAGACTAAATTTCAAATTGAAAATACATGCTGGTAATAATTATTGTACTGCCATTGTACTGTAACTTTATCTTTGTTAATTTCTAGAAGTGAGCTTAAAGTCAATGCCATTATGAAACTTATGAATAAATACAACCAATAATTGAACCAGTCTTAAGATCTCTGTTGGGATTTTAATTGCTTCAAACTAGAAAGTTTGTTTTAGATTGCTACAGGGTGTTCTACACTAACCTGCTGCCTGTTTCACACTCTCTATCTGGTCCTTCAACTGAGCTATGATCTCCTCAGCCTGCCTTGCCCGCTGTGTTAGCTTCTGGAGGACACTAGCTGATGCCATCCTGTAACATTATCAATTTTTCACGTTAACAAAGAGCATTACAAACAAGAGAGGCCCTGCCTGACCTAATTAACATCTGTTAACCCTTTCCCTCATATAGACTCATTTTGATGCACTCAATAGGTACCACATAAAGCCTGATCTGCAGAAAACCACAGTTAAACCTTACCAAATTTGATTACAAAATCCTCATTTCCAGACCACTGAGGAGCAGCAAGCAGCAAAAAACCTGATCAGCCTGCAAGTTACTCGCAGGCTGATCTGGTTTTATGCTGTTCGCATAGGTCTTTTCATGGTGTCCTCTATGAGGGAAAGGGTTAATCTAGTAATAATACAAATTCAATATATGTGTAATATGGGGTTTTACCTCCTGCTTTCTTTTTAAAAGCATGAGTAGAGCAGGAGTTATTAAGAATAAAGAAATGTGACAGTGCAAAAGAAACAAGTGTGTATGAAAGGGGGAATAACTCAAACAAATTGATACCAGAGTTATGAACCTTGTGCATGAATATTGTCAAGCGCTGTCCATATATGAAATTTCATTTTAATAGCATGACTAGAGCAGGACTGGTGTTATTGCAGAATAAAGAAATGTAATGGTGCAAAAGAAAGGAGTGTGAATGAAAAGGGGGAAAACTAAAGAAAAATGATACCAGATTATGGACCTTGTGCATGACATTTCTCTGTGTCAAGCTCTGTCCATAAACGAAAATTCATTTCAATAGCATGATTAGAGCAGGAGATATTGCAGAATATAGAAGTGAGATGAAAAAAGTGTGACAGACAGATGGATGGACAGTTCCCTGTGACAGTATGACTGTCACCTCTGCTTACAGCAGATAACACAAAAATGCAAGAATATGTTATTTAAAAATGAAGAAAATTAATATACATTTTTTTCAGATTTAACCAAAACACTCATTTACACAAATGATTTGTCACACATTGCTATTCACACCTTTAAAATTGGACAGTTTGTATGGTCTTTTTAAACAAATTTTCCCATCCATTTGGGGCCTCCTTTTGGGCCGTTTTGTCCAATTCGGTTGACGCAGCACATTCATACAGTTCATGCATGTTTGCAAGTCAGGAAATCTGAAGTTCATAGTGAATATTTTTTTATGCTGGAACTTGTAAACCTAAGCGTTTCAAATATGTCACATACTAGCCAATTACTTGGGGGACAACTCAAGTGTGACTAAAGTGTACTGTTACAATAAAATATGAAATGATTAATTTATTAGGACACCGCCGGTCGTCTCCACGTGATATAAAAATGTATCTATAAACAATTACAAATCTTATAAAGTTGCTATTATAATTAGATATTAAAAATAAAAGATACTTGCCTAACTGAATGGTTTGACAAATACTTAAAAAGTGCCAGATTTACGAGACACAGCGGAACCGAAAGGGAACACCGTACGCTGGGGCCGGTGTATTGTTCGGATACCGAATAATTACACGATGATATTAAAAACAACGACACCGTGTACAATTAAAGACTGGGACGATTTGAGTTAAAATTTCAACTAACAAAATGTGAGTTCACGTATCTGTCAATTAAAACATTTACTCATTGTTTGTTTGATTTGTAAGGATTTTGTGCCACAAGTAGAAATACCTATTGAATTTGCTATGTTTTTTCTTCTTCTTCTGGAGTATCCAATTCTCGCCAGCGTGAGAAGTTTTTTGCCAGAAAAAAAACCAACAAAAAAAGAACAAAACAATCAACCAACTTGGCTTCAAATATATTCCTGGCTGTACTTCTTCCAGATGTCATGAATTGTAATTTGCAACAATCAATTAGAAAAATATCGATCCAAAAACAACATGATTGAAAAATTATATTTCCAAAATTGCATTTTGTGTTCTCGGTTGTGAACTAATTTATGAGCCCCTCCCTGTCATGAGTACGATGTATGATAGACATAAAGAGAACATTTATAAACAATATGTAATTTTGTGTATACCTCTGACTCAGTTTCAATACATTCCTCCAAATGATTGAGTGATAGCATTTAATGTTATCATGTTCTTTGGAAAGTTTTTCAGACTGTTAAGTTTTGAAATAGTGTGCAAATGCAGAAAGCCCTATTGTTTGTTTGAAGAATAAAATCTAGTTTGAATTATGATTGTTTTTTATCTTTTCAAATATGATAAATTTAGAATCTTTTTTTTTTTTGAAAATATTCTCCCAATACATTTATTTTTCAAATCCATTCCCTGCATCTTGCCTAATTTTAACACCATAGAAAATTCCCATTCTAAATGGTATTTGTCGTCTACCCTAAGCAGTGAAAAAAAAAATCACACTGTCTTGGCCTTGATTGTTGATACAAGAACAAGTTTTCAGATTCTGTTTCCATTTCAGGTCAGAGTACTGGAAGTCACAGCCCCGCAAGTTTTGTGAATTTTGTAAATGCTGGATCACAGACAACAAACCTGTAATTATTTCATTACACACTCTCTATAAATAAAGTTTGATGGCACTTAGAATATTACTTTGTGTCCAAGCTGTAACTCTGTAATTGTTTGACCTATGTAGCTAATACTAGTCACAAATGTTTATGATATAAATATCAAAATTGTATCATGACTTCAACTTCATGGTCTTGACATGTAAATCTCTCAAGTTATCCTATGTCAGTGATTTTTAGCTAGGTGAAAAGTTTAATTTATTTTTCAAGAGAAATATAAAGATAAAATTGTTAGCTTTACATAATTATATAAATATTGTCTGACTTTTCTAGTTAAGATTTTTTTTGTGTAACATACATGTATTATGTAATGGACCATGGAACCTGTTTTACAAAAACATATTTATGTAAGTTTTAATTACATGTATACATTTCTCAGATATTTCCAGTCCATAGATCTTAAATCAATATAACACTATAAAAAGGGATTTGTTTGCATTCATAATAAGGTAAGTTTATGATCTTCTTCAATCCTGTTTAGGATCAAATTAATAAATATGATAACTTTAAAGATTACTTGTTACTAAATCTAAGTGGACACTTAAGGACCATTAACTTTTGTCTTTTAATTTTCAGAGTGTTGAATTCCATGAAAGAGGAAAACGCCATCAAGAAAATGTGAAAAATAAAATAAGTGATGTAAGTTGTTTCTTTCTATAATTAAAAAAAAAATAGCATAGACTCTTTTTCTTCAATATATACATAAATTTTCTCTTATCTCAATTATAGCTGTATTTCAGTTGTGAAAGTTAGTATAAGATGATCAACTCAAAATGATACTTTGTCAAAAATTCTTAATATAGCTATTATAATACATGTGTCATGTAAAGTAAAACTATTTACAAAATTCTTCAATTTAGGCCATAAGGCATTAAAGATAAACATTGTGCACAATATTTCAACATAATTTTGGCCTGAACTTATGAAAAAGGGTATATAAAACTTACTTTCATTATTCTCACCATTTTGCGGATGCACACAATGTTTGGATGCATAAAATATTAAGCTCCAAATGAAAGATGTCATTTCAAGCACTACTGATCTGCAAAGAGAAATAAAAATGAAACACTTGTCAACAACAGGATATTCCCATGCCTAACAGAATTGTAATTTTACAGGTAATGAAAAAAGGTGCAGAAGTTGCTAAAAGGAAAGAAAAAGAAAATGATTATATGCAGCGGATGGAACAGGTGAATAAAAATTGTTTTGTTTAGTTTTCATTTCAATCTGCTTGGATCAAATATTTTATCCCTATTTCAGATCTCTGTAAATTGACCTAAAGTGCCAATTTTGATTGTCATCTCAGGGCATCAGAGTTCAGTGATAGTGGACATAACATTGTATTCAATGGTTGTGAGTTCGAACCCCATCTGGGACAAGAATCTTTCATGGCCAGCCCCAGTTGCAAAGTACTGGACCAACCAAGTGTGACGATGCGTCATCACAGGTGTATATACAATCTCTGACAACTGCGTCAGGTAGTCGACTCTTTGGCTCAGTGGTTAGAGCATTGGACTTGCACGCTGGCAGACCGGGTTTGATCCCGGGCCGAGTTGAGTTTGTTTCACAAGAAACCATTCAGATTGATAAGTTTTAAGTTAAAAAAAGAACATTTTTTACCAACCAACATAAAAAATAATAACATCAGTTTGTACTATAAAAAGGCGCAGAATTCCTATTAAACCTCCCTTTAATTATTTTTCTTGTCCTGAAAATGAGTTGGACACTACAGGATGCATGTTCAACAACTTAACAGCTTAGCATGTTCTTCCATACACTGGGAGATCTAAGTACATGTAGGAAAACATCACAGTGAGATTCTGTTTAATATGAAGGAATATATCCCTGTCTCCTTCAGTGCTGTCTAGTGACAACTTTGTCAGTCTGCCCTGAAGAAATCATCAGTTAGATCTATGGCTGAAATGAGTAGCCGTTGTTCAGGTGGAAAACTGCCGGTATCAGGGTACAAAATTATTACCTGTCTACCTTTTCTATTTTGATTCCTCATGCACTTCTTTTCTTTGGGTGTACAAAGTCCTTATCGCATTGAAATGTGTTAGTTATAACAGGTGGTAAAGTGTTTTTTTCAGTCCCCTACCGACATCCCCGAAGGGGACTATAGGTTTGCACTCCGTCCGTCAGTCAGTCAGGTCATCAGTCACACACATGTTTTCTGGACTTTTTTCAAAATGCTTGCAGATATTTCTCTAATATTTGGTATGTGAGTCTACCACCATGAGTTACAGATCAAGTTCGAGTTTCATTTCGGTCCACTGATTTTTGACGAAATTATGGGCCTTGGACTTAGAAAATTTCTTTAAAATAGCAGTTTTCCATACTTTTTTTTGTAAACGCTTGCAGATATTGATCTAATATATGATGTGTAAGTCTACCACCATCAGTTACAGATCAAGTTCGAGTTTTGTTCTGGTCCACTGATTTTTGACAAATTTTAGGCCTTGGACTTACAGAATTTCTTTAAAACAGCAGTTTTTTTAGAATTTTTTTCTAAACACTTGCAGTCTACCACCATGAGTTACAGATCAAGTTCGAAGAGGGTTGTGAAACAAAACAAAAGTTTTCAAATTGCCGGTAGGGACTTAGTATTGCCTAAGCAATACTTACAAAATGCTTGTTTTTTTATGCATTGACTACATCTGTATGGGTACCTGAGTACTTGCAGGTAATACTTGTAGTATAATGGTACCCAGGTAAAACAGTTTGACTCATTTCAGGCCTAGTTAGATTTTTTCCTTACTTTCAAACAGAAAAATAAACACTTGCATATGTAAAGCAGCTATAATAGCTATATACATCAGGATTGATTTCATTTTTCATACAGGCAGCTTTAGAAGCATTTAAGAAGGACTTAGCCAGTGATCCAGAACTAGCTAAACAGTACAATGTTAAAGTACCAGAAGGTAAGACAGCTGGTTCTGAGATTTATTAGTGCTCTCTGTGTTCAGCTCTGTGTGTCCCATCCCTCTGTTCTTTGACCATCACTCTGTGTCCATCTCTCTGTGTCAAAATCTCTGTGTGTGTCCATCTCACTGTGACCATCTCTCTGTAATCATCTCTCTGTGTCCATCTCTCTGTAACCATCTTATTTAATACTATGTCCATCTCTCTGTAACCATCTTATTTAATACTATGTCCATCTCTCTGTAACCATCTTACTTAATACTATGTCCATCTCTCTGTAACCATCTTACTTAATACTATGTCCATCTCTCTGCGAATAGTGAAAAGGCAAGTGTGCTTTCTTTCAGACACTTTTTGATTATGTTTGTTATTGAATTTCAGCAAGAGACTTTTGAGAAGCTCACAGAGTTTTTCATATTTATCCCTTTCCCTCATAGAGGAAACCATGAAAAGACCTATGCGAACAGCATAAAACCAGATCAGCCTGCGGGTAACTCGCAGGCTGATCAGGTTTTATGCTGTTCGCTGCTCATCAGTGGTCTGGAAATGAGGATTTTGTAA
>CM037777.1:72470805-72520805 GCA_021229015.1 Solen grandis
TTAAATTTGGTAAGGTTTAACTGTGGTTTTCTGCAGATCAGGCTTTATGTGGTACCTATTGAGTGTGTCAAAATGAGTCTATGTGATGGAAAGGGTTATATTGAATGTAATTACCCTCCCCCACCACCTCAAACACAATTATTTCCCTGTATGTATTTCAGACAAAGATGCTGTATATGAAGGTCCCCAGCTCCCACCAGAAGGACTGGCCCCTAGACCAGAGGAGGCAGAGGTTGAAGAGGGAGAGTGGTATGAGGCCATGTCTGACATGGGATACCCATACTTTTGGAACACTGTCACTGGGGGTATGGTCTAGGCTAGCAGTCCACTGTCTCACTTCTTCTTATTTACCTGTCATTCTGCACTGATAGCTGATATTGGGATTTTTCATTATTTTCCATCCATGTTTCTGTTTATACTTTGCACTAATACAGGTCAGCAAGACTCATTTTATTCAATTTCAGTATTTAGTGCTTTACATGTATATCATCCATCACAGATTTGGTAGATTGCCTTTAAGACTAGATTATAAACTTGAACACTTAAAATAGATTGTCCCCCAAAATTGAAATAATTTGATAATTTTTATCAGGATTAAGATATTGTAATCAAGTTTGGAACATATATAAAGCTTTGGTGAACTGTTGGTGAGGGGTCTTCTGGATCAATGTTACTGTAACGTAACATAGACTTCTTCTGCCCCCAAAATGTTTTTTTATGCTCCTAAAAGCAAGCATATAACTGGCGCTTTGTCTATCAATCTGTTTGACTTTTTTCAGGAGAAGTAACTCAAAAATTTCAGAATGGATTAACTTCAAACTTTGAATATAGATACCTGGTGATGGGTAAAAGTACAGTGCACAAGAACCATAACTCTACCTGTATTCCTTTTGTTGATTTTTCTTGTCAAGGAAATACATGTAACTACCAGGACGTATTAAGTTCAACTTGAAATATAGCTGCCATGTGACAAGTAAAAGTGCAGTGCTCAGGAACCACAGATTATCTCATTTTTAAGTGTTCATTGTTCAGAAAATAATTTCAACATTACTTTATACATTACTTAAAAATTGAATTATACTTAACCTAAAACTTCAAGAACTTAACCTAAAACTTCAAGAACTTAACCTAAAACTTCAAGAAGTGAACTTAACAAGCATTAAAACTCTAGAATCAGTTGTGTGAAATTAAAGGATTCTAGATAAGTCCAGTAATACATGTGATTCTTGTTGGGTAGGAAACAGTCCAAATGGGAGATCTATAGTAAAATTTAGAAATGATAGGAAAACAAACACCCAATACTCTTATATCTTTCTAATTCCCATGTGGCCACTGAATTATATCCCGTGCAGACTTGCAGGTTTGATAACAAAGTTTCCTGTTTTCATAACCAATACATAAATTGGATGTCTTTCAACACTATCATATACTATCTTATACAAGGATTAGTTGGAAAATATTCACATTAATCTTTCTTTTACTTAGAAATTTTGGTTCAAGTTTTGCACACAAGCTGCTGTCAAGGTCTCTACTGAATGTTTGCTGCAAGTTGTTGCTGTGTCACCTGCTTTAATCAGAGGTGACACATAGGGATCACTTTTCCGTCGCCTGTCTGTCAGTCAGTCTGTCTGTCCGTCACACTTCAGCAGGTGACACATGTGTTCCAAAAAACACTCCTGTGAACTCTTACAGACAACTTTAAATCTGTTCACTTTGGTTTACAAATTAATACAACATGTGAGATTATAAATACTTACTAGAAACATTTTTGGTTGATTCTTCATGAGACTTGTTCAGAAAATTTTTCCCATTAACTTAAATCCATAGTTATTGCTTTTAACATTTAGAACATATTTCAGTGCTGTGATAAAGCAGTATATGGGGGTATAAGTCACCTCTAAGACAGTTCCCAATGAACCGAAGGTTCAAAAGAGGACTTATATTTGGCATTGCCAGTCCATCTGTCCATCACTACCCCCCACCCAGATTTATATCTCAACAAGTAAGAGCCAGTCAAAAAAACATAACAGGAATAATTACCAGCATGCAATTTTTGATACCTAAGGTTTTGATTCTTGTTTTCCTTTTACCATAATATGTGCAGAGTTAAAGACGTTGCATAACCTGAAGAATAGCTGTGATGAGCAATCTCCAAAACTATATGAGTTAATCATAAAACATTACAGGAGTGTTTATTAACATGTGAAGCAGTGCACCTTTAGTTTCATCCCTTTTCTCAGAGTTATGAATTAACAAAAAAAAAAAATATATATATGAGTAATATTGTAATATTGCCTTACTTTAAAGTTGGGGCATCTCTGTCCTATGGAGTGTTTACAATGTTGAAACAAAATCAATTTTATTTCATGTAATATGCCTAATTTGACTGGGGATATCATTTTAATTGAATTTTCTTGTTTCACCAAGAGTCTGTGTGGGTTGCCCCAGAGAAGTATGTGAACCTGGCAGACCAAGGTCTGGCTCCCCAACCTACTGCTGTAGAACAGGTAACAGAAGACCGTATCCCCGAGGTAGGCTAATACATGATCACTCAAAGATTGATCGTAGGATGTATTGTTAATTAAATGAGAATTTTTCATAAACTAGAAATTATATCATACACTTAAAATTGGATGTTTAATTTGTCATTTTCATGATGTGTATCTTTTAAAGGTAGCATTGCCTTACTTAAGCCAGATTCAAGCAATTATTATAATTTTACTTAGTATATGAAGACAAATAAGTTGATGAAATATTTAAACCATGTGGAGTAGGAGTGAGAAAATGAAATGATTAGAAATAAAACAGAATGTTTAAATTTTGTTAGATCTTATGTCACTAGAATTTAATGAAAAGCTATGCTCCTTGATATAATTCTTTTTGGAATTTTGTTTAAAATTTTTATGCAAAATATAAATCATAATGACAGTTTCTGGAATATTGCAAAAGTCAAGGTCATATATGATACCAAATATTGTTTTTTCTTTGACCTTTGAATATCTAAAAAAAAATAATAAAAGAAACTATGAAGAGACTATGCATATAAATATCAGTGCATCAGAGGCTCTTTCAGATTATATTCACTGTATGAAAATTGGGCACAATGAAGCACAAAAATGACAGAAAAACAAAAATGGTGATACCTTTAGTGCAGTTAATTGCAAATAACCTTGAAAAGTTCTTTTTCCCTAATAAATATAATGTAAAGTATTGTTTTTTATGCCTTCAAAGGGAGGCATGTAAGAATCACATTCTGTCCATCCCACTTTGTATCTGCTCTGTACTCCTACATGCATGAGTGGATTTTTGAAATGACCTGGTAGAAATGTTCACCATATTGAGATGATGTGTTGTGATTAAGTCCCGGGTTTGAATCTCAAAGGTCAAGATCACCGTCACAAAGGGGAGTATTTTGATGTGACTGGGCTCTAACTCCATTATGCATGATGCATGAATGGATTTTGAAATAACTTGGCATGAATGTCCTCTTTGAGAAGATGATCTGTCATGCACAAAACCCAGGTCTGTAGCTCAAAGGTCAAGGTCACAGTCTGAGATCAGAAGTCAAGGTTACAATCACAGGTTAGAGATTGAAAAGTGGCACTCTTTTCTTAGCTCCAGCTCTTTATGTTGGTTTACATATATTGATTTTGAAATAATTTGGTATAAATAGGCTTCAAGATATGTGGAACATGCAAGAATCACGTCTGTAACCTTAGAATGTCAAGGTCACAACTAGTCAAAAGGAGAAGATGATCCTGTCATATACATGTTCAAGGTTTAAATGTCAGTGACGTCATTTAGGGGCTTGTGTCATGGTTATTGCTTCAGGCCTTGTTTTGTAAATAATATACTGAACATGATTTGAAGCCCGACGATAGCAGCAGCTTTTTAAGATGGACCAGTAATTATCTTCTTATCTTAGTTATCTGAGGAGAAGTAAATGATGTGAATATAATTATTTTGCTGATTTATGCAAATTTCTCGGTATAAAAAATAAAGGGAGATGACCAAAATATTATTTCAATTTATTTTTGACATGAGTTGTTCCCCTTGGTACTTGTAGTTCTTCTTACTTGATTTTACACAATTGATCACCTTCGTAGCACTCTAGAAAAATTGTGTAAACAAAGTTGATCCTTTGAAATATGAGATTCTCGGGGAGGTTGGCTTGTTTCCTATTATAGCACTGTATACATGTAATCAACATTTCAGAATTCTTTTTCTCTACAACCAGTCATCAGAATTTTATTTTATTTTGCACTAATGGCCCTCTACCAAAATTGTGATCAAAAAATGTTTAGTATTACGACATTAAGTTTCAGTTTTGAAGTTTTAAGCATCTGCAATAACAATGAATAAAACACCTATAAATTACATCACTGCCTAGTCTTGTTCCACAGAGTTGTAGTGACATACCAAACCATGCTAATTGCTAACTTGTGTTTACATTAGTCAAGTCTAGAGCATATTCCTACTAACAACACTGTCAAGGAAAGCTAGAGTTATACTGTCTGTTTTCTTAACAGCCTGATCCTACACCTCCAAAGGTAGATGAGATCCCCTTACCTCCTGGTGTGGATCAGATTCCCCTCCCTGGTGAAGAGCCAGCCCAACCTTCAATACCTCCACAAGAGGAGAGTTCATCAGAAGACGAAGAGGAAAGTAAACAGGACAGGAGTGCCAGGGGTGTATATGGCACTTGGGCCAGAATACAAAATAAGTAAGCATTTGAATTTTGTAAACTTAAATTGAACATAGGCTGTTAACACTGGCTGTCACACTTTTTTTTGCCAATAGTAAAGTTATTTCATGTCAGATTTTATATCTGCATGAAACCAACATTAAACCAAAATTGATATGTAGTTAGATTGTGAGGATACAAATAGGTTTGAGGTCATTTAGCAATGTCAAGTTTACTGTTACTAAAAAGAAATATGTTTTGCACAGTAACAGTATATTGAAGCTAAAATTTTGCATGTTGGGATTTGGACCAAGGTCCAGGTTACTGATACTGAAATAAAAAAAAAAGTGAAAATTTATTCTTTTGCACAAGAGTTTCAGAGTTTCAGTTTGATGCAAGATATTGACACCAATAATTGGTGTGTATGTAGAAGACTTTTTTCTTTGGTTTAGCTTAGAACTAGGTCAAGGTCACTGTTCCAAAAAGTGAAAACATACTTTGCCCATATATTAAGTTCTATATTTCTCCTGATAATTTTACTTGCCCATTTTGTACAATTCTTCAAAATCATGTTTGTTTTTGTTTTTTTTGTTGTTGTTTTTCTTTGGGGGTGGGGGGTGGGGGGGGGAGTTCAATATGACTCTTGTTTTCTGAAAAATTTAACTTGAAATTTTTATTTACCACCATTTTGTCAGCAGTGCTTTACAAAAGTATACATTTATATGTATCACTCTCCTTAGTTTATATTATCACCTTCATATAAGATATTTATGATTAAATTTACAAATCAGTGTGTAGCAGTTGTAGCAAAAGAAAGATGCAAGCTGCATTTACCTACTGTCAATTCGTCTATCTGAACTCAAGGATAGAAAAATTTGAATAAGAGATGTACATAACTGGTTAAAAAAATGAGAGCATTTTCTTTAATATATCAATTCCTGTTTTTCTTTTAATAAAAAGCCTATTTGTTTGAGATGTTTGGAATTTTTTCTGTGTTTGAAGCCTTAAAACTTGAGTTTGAATATTTACCTATTGGTCACGTGGTTTGCTCTTTGAGCTTTGTTGTCTCATGACAACTTCTTAGTTTTTCTTCACTGAAACCAACAACCTGAAGTTAATTTAATTTTATTTTGTAAAACTGATCACCCAATAGCTCTGAAGTTGTGCATTGTTTTGAATATTTGTTTCAATGATTAAGGCCAGGTTTTTTTAATTTTTAGATTTACGGACCAGCCTACTCCAAATTTTCCCAAAACCAAAGGAAAAAAAATGTGTTTTTTTCAACTCAATTTTTTTTTTGAGTTGAAACTGCAAACTGCCGCATATTCCATGTATTTTGGGAGCCGTCTTTTAAACGCGACATTGATTCAAACGTTTACTATACTGAACGATATTGAGCGAAGTACGCCAAATGCTTATATCCCATGTAATCAAAAAGCAATTATATGACATAGATGAAACAACATGTCCACATGCTCACTTGTCTTGTTTTTGTATCTTAATCTTTATCTATTCATATACATAGAATGCAACTTCTGAGATAGATTCTATGGAGGTGGAGTATGCAGTAGAGCTGAGAGATGGCTTGCTCTACTGTATCAGCACACATAATTTGATCATTTTGTATTGCGAAAAACAAATTTTTAAATTGTTTATTGCTTGTAAAAAGAAATGTAATTGATCTTGATTTATCAACAATGCGTCTGTCTAATACATCAAAGTCGCAATATGTTTTAGTTTTAACTGATAATCATAAAGTTGATTATCAAGTTAACAATGTTGATATCCTGTCACATTGAAATGAGTTGAAACACAGTATGGATAATCCCCAATAATATTTAGTGGTTTGTACTTTACAAGGACTGTACAGCACTACATGATGTTTTTTTTTTCCTTCCTCCTACCCTAAACTTGTAGAAAAAAATCTGTAAATCTATTAATAAAAAAAAAACCTGGCCTAAGTAAAAATAATATGTTTTCAGGGAAGAGGAAATAGATCTCCAGCTACCAAAGACTGACATAGCCTGTGATGAGGTGGCGATTCCTATACCACAGGAGGAAAAAATCAAATTCAAGGAAAAGAGAGTGATCTCCCTTGGAACAAATAAAAGTGGACCTGTGGCTTTTAAAAAGCGAAAGCTTGGAAACAATTCCAAAAATGTCAGGAGAAGAAATGAACAGGATTGAATCTATAAAAAATTTAGTATGAGTATAAATTTTTTAAATGCTGTGAGTGTTGCTTTAACTTGGAGTTGACAACACAACTGAATGTTGAAAGAAGCAATCTTGGTGTGACAATTTGTGAAGTTGAGTTTATCAGGTAGTCTCAGCTGCAGTAGTTACAAAGCCCACCATTTTGCATGAAAGTGACGTCTGTTATACAACATGGGAACTTGGAAGATGCAGCCAGCCTAGAGACACAGCATAGGCATGTCTGTGTTAGTTTTGCAGTACGAATATGGTTCTCAGCAGAAATGTTTCCTCAGCAAATACAGCATGATATAAACTTCAGGATAATGAGAAAGAGAATCCTATGTAGCCAATGCAGCATGAACTGACCCCAACTCAGTGCTGCTGTCTAGACTGATGTCTAGGAACTGTATGTGCATGTTTTCATAATTTGATAACTTGCATTCATTAATAGACCTTTTCACCAGGGGTTGGGCAGTACTTGGTATACTTCCCTGACTTTACTGACAAATCAGTGACAGGTATGCGCTTGTATACAACTGTATGGTGTGACAGCATCGTCTGCTACAGTAAATTTAAGAAATTTCAAATTTTTTCCTCTATGAAGCCAATGGTCAGAATATACAATTGAATCTGTATAAGAGGCCACCTGTATTTAGCAGTCAACCTGCATTTAATATTAACAAGCTAGCATTTTGTTATATGTTTAACTTTCATTTAGCGACCACCTCTGTTATGTGGTCACATTTTCTTGTTCCCTTGACTGACCGCTTAACTTAACAAGCACAAAGGGGCACCCTAGGGGGTCAGCTTATTTCCTCATATTCTCAATATTTATAGAAGTGTTCAAAAAATCTTTTATTAAACCAATGGTTAGAATTTAAATTCTTTTCTCATGATCACCTCATGACTGTCTGCCATAATTGCTAAAATAAAGTTAATCTTTTGAAAAATGAAGCCCCTCGGGGCTCGGGTAGTTTCCTAATATAGCTCTATATAGAAAATTTCAAAATTCTTCTTCTTTGAAGCCAATGGGTTGAATTTAATTTCTTTTTGCACAAATGGCCACAACATGACTGTTTACCATTATTCCTAAAATACAATTGATTCCATGAAAAACGAGGCCTCCAGATAATTGACTAATTTAAAAATTCTTTGTGTCTGATTCTGAAACTTGAATCTGGTTGCTGCTGGAATTACAGTCAACATTGTATTAAGAGACCGCTCAAGGGACTGCCAAAAAGTGGTCTCTTAATGAAATGGTCTCGTAATAGATATTTTTGGAATTCCCGGCAAACAAGTCATATATACAAACTGTAAGCTAAATTGTATCATAACGTTATATTATATTACAACATGAATACGTATGTAAACTACACAATGTTTTGTTGTTTTATACCAATAAACATCAACATGTTTATGTTTCATCATATCTTTCGATTTTTTTAGCTGTTATGTTGAAATAATACCTTGGATCATTGGCTGATGTTTGCATTTGGTGTTCGGTGGAAAAACACAACATTTGACATCGAATTCATGGATGGATTCGGACAATTTCAAGAAAAAATATTTTATTTAACAATGAGCTTTCTTTATGTCTCTGTCTAACATAAATCCAGAAACCCCCGATAAATTTATTTCAAAATGGCGCCCTGGTCGTATATCATAAGATGCAATGTACATACTTATAGGTACGAATTATTAATGGTACGCATTGCATCCGGAAGTTTTATTTACCTTATTCCCAAATATTCTTTTACCAAAATCCGAAGCATTCGGCATTTGGAGGGATGGCTTCACCTATGTTATGCTTAGTAAATGTTGAAATGGGAACCAGCAACTATATTTAGAATTTAGTTGCTCATGGTGAAGTCATGGTGGTCAAAACAAATTGGTTTCAGGTGAACACTTATGATCGGGATAATTGTTTGTTTGTTCGGATGTGTTAAAGATGAATATACACATGCTCCAGCGTACACGATAATTAGCAACGGAATCAAACACGGTCGCTCAAAAAAGTTGATTTTGTGCATAATCTTACGTGCTGGGACTTGGTTAATGTGGTCGCTGGTCGCATAATAAAAAAGTCGCTTAATGGGATAAATTGATATAGTAAAAACGTTCGGGCGGGATTTATAACGGTCGTTTAATACAAAAGTCGTTTAATACAGCAGGTGGTCGCATGTACGATGTTGACTATAGTAATATAAAATGATTTGAGTGGCTTTAAATAAGTTTTTATACTCTGGTGAGTGATCTCTTGTTGAATCACTTTACACAAATATTTTTGGGAATTTTAAATAACTTGGCACATATGTTTGCTCTATTTAGATAGAGTGTTGCTTGCAAGAACCAGATTGCTAGCTGAAAGTCAAGGTCATTCTTGGAAGTCAAAGGTAAATTATCAGTGCCAATTTGCTTGATGTGGATAAAAGATCAGTGGATTTTCAGATTGTTTGGCACAAATATTTGCCTTTTTAAGACAAAGAGATGCATGCAAAAACCAGATTCCTAGCTCAAAGGTCAGTATATACTTAGAGGTCACAGGTGAATAGCTTCTCTGAAATGTATCTTGACAAAGGTTTTGATAGCATCAGGCATTTACAGGCAGATAGGAGCAGAAATAGTCTATCGCTAAGTATATGCATTGTTTAATCAAATTTGTCTATGTTGAATTAGCATTAAATAAAAATGAATTTTGTTTGTTTTGTTGTTATATTTTTTTAGCTCGACTATTCGAAGAATATGAGAGCTATTGTAGTCGCCCTGGCGTCGGCGTCGGCATTGGCGTTGCAGCTTTTGGTTAAAGTTTTGCATGCAAGTTACTATCAACCTTATATCTCAATAACCATTCATGGTATTGACTTGAAAGTTTATAAATATGTTCAGGGGCATCAGACAACCAAGGTAGATAACTCTTGACTGAATTTAATATGAATTATGGCCTCTTCTTTACTGAAAAATTTTGGTTAAAGTTTTGCTTGCAATATAAAATTTGGTTAAAGTTTTGCGTGCAAGCTACTATCCAGTTTATATCTCAATAACCATTCATGGTATTGACTTGAAAGTTTATGAATATGTTTAGGGGCATCAGACAATCAAGGTAGATAACTCTTGATGGAATATATTACAAATTATGGCCCCTTTTTAACTTAGAAATTTTGGTTAAAGTTTTGCATGCAAGATACTCTCATCCTTATATTTCAGTATCCAGGCATGCAATTGATTTAAAACATCTGTAATATGTTTGGGGTATCATACTTTCATGGTAGATAACTCTTGATGGAATATGTTACAAATTATGGCCCCTTTTAAACCTTAGAAAGTTTTGCATGCAAGGTACTTGCATGCTAATATCTCAGTATCCAAGCATGCGATTGATTTGAAACATCTTTAATACATTTTGGGTTATCATACTATCAAGTCAGAGAACTTTTGATGGAATATATTAAAAGTTATGTCCTCGTTTTTAACTTAGAAATTTTGGTTAAAGTTTTGCATGCGAGGTACTTTCATGCTAATATCTCAGTATCCAAGCATGCGATTGATTTGAAATATCTTAATACATTTTGGGGTATCATACTATCAAGTCAGAGAACTTTTGATGGAATATATTACAAGTTATGTCCTCGTTTTTAATTTAGAAATTTTGGTTAAAGTTTTGCATGCAAGGTACTTCCATGCTTATATCTCAGAGTCCAGGCATGGGATTGATTTGAAACATCTTCAATATGTTTAGGGGTATCATACTATAAAGGAAGATAACACTTGATGGAATATATTGAAAATTATGGCCCCATTTTAACTTAGAATTTTGGTTAAAGTTTTGCATTCAAGCTACTATCCAGTTTATATCTCAGAAATTGATTGTGGAATTGACTAGAAAGTTAAGAAGTGTCTTCAGGGGCATCCGAAAACCAAGCAGGATAACTTTTGGACTGAATTTTTTGCAAATTATGGCCCTTCTCTAATTTGGATTTTTGGTTAAAGTTTTGCATGCACAGTGTTATTGTGCTTATGTCTTAGTAACTAGGCATGGGATTGATTTTAGATTTCATAAAAATATATAGGGCTATCAGACTATCAAGGTATATTATTTTTGATTATTATTATGTACAGGGTATGTGAAGGGCAAGAATTGAAATGGATTTCATTTGATTTACCAACAAGCATTTTGAATAGTCGAGCGTGCTGTCTTCTGACAGCTCTTGTTTCTCATTACAAAAAGTTTGCAAATAAACAGACTTCCAGTGGTGACAAACATAACAAGAGCACCTGTTAATTTTCGTATTGTTTAATTAGTTTTTTCTAAACTTTATTTATTTTACATTGACTATGAAACAAGTTATCACAACTTATTTTAATCACTCTCGATGGCTCTGGTGGCGGCGTAACTGATCATTATTGTGGGTGGAAACCATAAAGCCAGGAGAAAACCATGTGTCTGGACGGGCGACCACTGTACCCTCTCACGTACGCGACCAGGAATCGAACCCGGACGCATTGGTGAGAAGCAAGGCGCATTACGTTATCCAAGCACATGATGAAAAAGTAAAAATCTTCTCTTTAAATCATAACTTAATTCCTCAAAAATAAAAGAAAAACTATTAAAACTTCAAACAAGGAACTCCCACCGTAATAGCCATATTTCATATCTGGTCACTGGATGGCAATATTTCTTTGATTCTATGTCACTTTTAGTTTAAATACATCTAAAATAAAAAAGTTATTGCTAGGCGTTTTTTAATTAGGTTAAGGGAAGATGTTCCATATTTCAGTTATCAATAATCTCTTGGAGAATATATAATTTTTTAGAGTATGAAAAAAAAAAAATGAATTTGAAACTTGAGAAAAACTTATGGTACAAAGCCACGTTATATAATTCTTTTTCAAATTTCATAAATCAAAACTTCAACATAGAGAAATGGAGACAATAAAAGTTAGAGTTTTCAGGGGAGATAACTAAAAAAAAAACAAAAACGCCATGGGGATGTTATCAAAAATACACTTGTGAATTTGACCCTTGGTTTTACATAGTTTGACATCTTTAAGCTTATTATATCTTTGGAAGGGGTGGGGGTATACTGGGATCAGGTTGTCCGTCTGTAGACAAAATTTTGTGCATGCTTATTCTTCTATAGAGTTTTGCCAATTTTGATCAAATATCACATGAATCCTTCCTACTATGGGAAGTTGTGCACCTGCAATTTTCATTTTGGTTCATCAACTATTACAGAAATTATGCCACTTTGATTTTTTTCCCTTTATAGAATATATAGGGAACAAACATATGGTTTCCGTTGAATACCTCTTGTTAGGCATATTTAGTAGGTAGATGCCTTATAGGAAGAGGAAGTTTGGGATTGATTTTCAGGTCAACAGGGTCAAGGTCACTTACTTACTATAGTCAGCAGCTTTGAATCTTGGTTTGGTTTTCTTTACATTTGAAACAGTTGAACTTGGGTCTTGCATGTTAATAATGACATATAAAACATGTACATACATCTATATGTCTTTCATTTGTATCCCTGCATTCCTACATTCATGTGAAGTAGCTATCAACAAGCACTGCTCACAAGCACTGAGTCTGGTTGTTTGGGGTGATGGGGGGAATGGGGTATGTGTGGGTGTGTGTGTGGGGGGGGGCTATATTCATTAGCCTTTGACTTACAGTTCTAGTATTGTAAAGTTATACTTGTATTTTTTGGTGGTTTTGACTGCTATTAGGGTGGGAAAACCTTAAGTTACGCAATTAATTTACACAAACGCATTTTTAATTTCCGTACCAGAATGAAATACTTTCTACATTTTAATTTCAATTTCTCCATACTGCACATCACTGTTGTACCTTGATGAAATATAAAGCTATGTTCTAAATGATGATAATGATTAAACCATTTGGGTAATTGTACACACCATTTCACTTGACTAAATGCAGATAACTCAGTCAAGAATTGAAAAGTTTGCAAAAAGTGTGAGGCTGGCACAGTGGGAACAAAAAGCATGACCTTGCACACACACACACATATATATATATATATATATATATATATGATATGACATATATTTCAGTCATATAGCGACGTCCAGCTAATCACTGGTGGAGGAAGACCCCGCATGAAGACTGAGGAAGACTGAGGCATCCGGGTAGAACCACCGACCTATCGCAAGCCAGCTGAAAGGCTTCCTCACATGAAAATCTGAATGACCCTGTCGGGATTCGAACTCACGCGGTGAGGGACTGAGCGACTTTAACCTCTCGGCCACGGACTGAACGAATTACTATTTGTTATCTAACACCAAGGAAATAGTTTCAAATAATAACTGAAAATAATGATTTAACGTGTATATTTCTCATACATTTTCAACATCATATGAATAATGTATCTTTTTTTTATAAAAGATAGTTGCATCAAACACATTCAAACAAATCCAGCTGTTCGAGTTCAACACTATGCATTATATAAAATACACGTGCGTGATACATATAAGATATACGAAACCGGAAACAGCTGTTTTAAGCATAATGTCATATAATAAAATGAGATGTAATATACATTGACGACATCGCAGTGTTTTATGTACTTCATATGGTTGTGAAAACGAACTCCACCGAGGGTATATTTAACGACCGGGGAACACCCTTTGTCCACAGTCAAATGTGTAAAATATGTAAACGTATTTTTTTTCTTATCGCTTGGTTAATTTATCATTTCCACTGACTGAAACTATGTGTAGAACGGAAAACGTATAATAAAATGTGTCCTAGACTAGGGTCTTTTTACTTTTTTTTTCTTTCTTTTTACTTTTACTGGAGTCAGACGTCAGTATTTGTACATAAGCAATTTAACACATTGTTCAATTTTAATATGTAACAACCACATTATATGTAAATTATAACCAAAGCACTCTTCATCCTCCTATCTGTTGCTTGTCATAACATTTTCTCCAAATATATTCAATACTATGGTGGCTGATTTCTGCCATTTCGTGTGGCGGGTTTCGGGGCGAAGTTTCGCAGCGAAATGTCGAAATCTCGGGGCGAGATTTCGGGGAAACTTCGCCCCGAAACCCGCCACACGAAATGGCAGAAATCAGCCACCATACAATACACATGTGCCATGCTATATTTACTCAAAATACATGTTTAGATGAGCACGGGCACGAGTATTTCAGCATCAACTTACCTCCTTGAGTGTCAAAGGGATATAAAGTTTAATACCAGTAACATTTTAACTGATATATACATGTAAATCACCGAGTATTGAACCCACGACCTCCCGCTTTCATGGTCAGTGAAGTAAATTTATATGTTAAAAATTAATTCCCATGATATTGCGTTCAGTAAAACCGCTACTGTGTTGGACATACAATTTACATTTAACACATCATTAGGTTGGCCTGGTGGGTGTGGTATCATGCCACATGTCTACAATATGATACTAGAGTGTGGCAGCACTATATATCTGTCTCAAGTAGACATAGTCGCCAAAAGGACTGAAAAACTGTCGGTGGGACGTTTAATCCATCATCATCGCCTTTATTGAATGAAGCGGAACTTAAAAATGGTGGCGAGGATGATAGCGATTTTATTTCAAGTGTCTCCGAGGAACACCTGAGTTGCTTGTTTACCGTCAGTTGCCATTATCACAAATTTTAGTCTCCACCAAATACCGTTGTTAATTGCGCACTAACTTTGAAAGAAATGTTGTTTACTTGTTTAAACACAATAGTTGGGATTTATTGTAGTATTATTACCCGTATTGATTTCAACATTTTCTACTGAATGTTGTTGTAGATCTGAATTACACGGGTCCCTTCCCCGATCCGATATTTACGGTAGTACTGTTTACATTGATTTCATTTGTATGTAGCCTCTTCGGGCTATTCTGACAAAAGAAGAATTTCTTATATAAACTTACGCAAGACATAGTTGATTGGTGCGTCCCGGTGTTATCGTGCTATGTGTGTAAACATCTGTCTGTACACCTTTTCCTGCAATAAACCAACAAGTATCGAGAGATTTAAGATAACGTTTCAGCGGGTTACCTCTTATTTTGATTTTTTTTTTAATTCTCATTTATTTTTCAGAATAATGGTAATGGAAACCCCAAATTTTATAAGATTCATGTATTAAAAACATGATTAAAAGTATATTTGCCAAATTTTGAGGCCCCAAAAAGTCACATTTAGTGTTTTTATGCAAAAAAAAAGCAATGAAAAATAAGTCTAATTTAAAATCAGACGTAGTGATGTATACATTTTTTTACGTTTTCGTTTGTGTGGTAATTTGAATAGAGGACCAAACTCGATACTATATCAAATTTCGCTCATAGTCGCCTACTATTTGTCATAGTATTATAGTAGCAGCACGTTTGTAAAATAATATCCGACGATTTTTCACAGTGCTAGACTATTGGCCAAATAAAACTTGCCATTAAATATGTTAGTGTATCATCTGTACAACAGTACGGATGAACACTGACATATACGTAGAAATGTCGTGAGTGACTCTATCCTTTGCATAATAGAATGGACACCGAGGATTATGCAATATTACTCAAGGACTAAAAGACCGCTTCGCCTTGGAAACATGTCGAATATCATACGTCTGTCATTATATAGAAATGATTAGGCATATTTCAGCAAACGATGTATGTTTCAGGCCCTGCATTTATTTTATCAGTAAAGAAAAAAACGAGTCAACCTACAAAATAATAATGACTTGAAATACAATAGTAGTCATTGAGTATATCTTACTGAACATCATTTATACAAGAGAGGTAGAGAGAGAAACCCCATTAAAACACGACATATTGAGATAGAAATACATTGTTTGTCAAAGAATGTGTGGTTACAAGTGCTTCAAACATCACGTACACTTAGTCACAATAATCTATCATACACCAATTTTCTAAATACAATGAGAATCCAGATCAGTAACGTATATGATTGCAGATTCCCCCCTCTCCCGACACACTTTATAGGGGAAGTATTAAAATACATATAAGTTGTAAGAAAGAGCTGTGAAATAAATTAGATTCAACAAACTGAGACAAATCATGATACATACATATGAATAGTATTAGGAAAAGAAATGAAACGCGTGTCATTGATCATAACTTCGTTAAAGAAGAAAAAGAAAACATTTGACCAAAATTGGGTTTGAGTGGAAGAGATAAGTTATCTACACGTGAGGTCAAGTTGTCTTTGTCAATTTATAGGTTGTGCTGCGATATAGACCGATTAAAATATCTCCACTCAGAGCTATCACACATAGAACTTGAAAAAAAAAAAACAAAAAAAAAAACGCATACACATACCAATCTGTCAATGTTATCTAAATCAAACATTGGAAACTGGTACATATGATAGTCTATCGTTTCGGAAGTTAATAGTACCGTGAACCTTTTAAAAAGCGCCCAAACACGTATTATAATGGACAGTATTAATCCATTTCCGTTGCTTTACCTCATTGATAGTTTTATGCTACCAAGATCTGTGATCGAAGGCATATTATTTTTACCCTGTTGGTTTGTTTGTTGGTTTGTCAGCAACTTTAACATGGGCCATAACTTGAAAAATACTTGAACTTCGTTATATAAACAGCTGGCGACTAGGAGAGAATAACTCTTCCTTGGCCAGGTTTTTAACTCTCTCCCCAGCCATTTTTTATCGGGAGCAAAACCCGTCAGCTATATAAGATACTTTCTTGAAACTTTAAGTTTAAATAAATGGCAGCTTTGGAAGTGCAGTGACCTAAAACCATAACTCTACCAGGATCAATTTTCGAGTTATCTCCCTTGTTATAATATTATAATGCATTTCTGTCTAGGGAATTCCTCATTTACTAAATACCTGAAAACCCTTCAAGATTCTGTCTTCAAACGTCATATCTAAATTGATGACAACTTGAAAAGGTGCAATAACAAAGAACCATAATTCTACCTGACTAACCTTTAATTATCTCCCTTAATTGTTTTTTATTCTTTTTTGGGGGGGGGGGGGGGGGGGGGGGCAAACTCATAAACAATACAAGGTTAGGACTTGAAATGTTAAATATAAAATGATGTCACTAGAAGCAGTGCAGTAACAAAGATTCATAACTCTGCCTGGTCCACTCCCTTTATTTTTTTTATCAATTTTGTCATGTTCATAACTTGTGAATTATTGAATGTATTGGTTTGAAACTAATATAAAAAGATAGCAAGTAGGAGAAGTGCAGTGAGAACCAAAACTCTACTTTTTATCATCTCACTTTTTATTTATTTATTTTTTAAGAATGTTGTCCAGGGTGTTTTTCTTTCTGGAATAGACTTGATATTTGGTATACTTACTACAATAATGAATGTCTTTAAATTGACACCAATTATCTGATATATCACCCCTTGGGGTGGTACCAAAGGCTGTTTGGCTCGGGCGCGGGCATCGTAATTGTTAAAATTATTATCAAAAATCCATTTTTAATAAATAATAACACGAGGTGGGTTCAGAGTATTCAGTAAGTAGAAAAAGAATATTATTCTATATCATTTTTTTTTTATCTTCAAATCCTAACGGAGTTGTGTGTGTGTGCTTAAATATTTTAAAAACTAACATTTTATCCCGATTTTATCAGAATATTGAGTACTTGTTTATCGCCACACCTGATATGTTTGTGGGATTTAAAGTTAACTTAGCTCGTGTTAACCCATCCCTTACACGGGCTCTCAACATTACAGCGTACAAACGGCTGATATATTGAAATAGTGTCGCATAAGGCAGTCCAGTCAAAATACACCTTTGTCAATAGTCGGTCAGGCTATTCTTTATGATTCACGCGTTGGTTTGTATTGCAAAAGTGACATTAAAATTTGACAGTATTCAAAGACATTGTGTTAAAACGAAAATTGTGTATTCGATCGATCTAGCCATGTACAGTAGATCGTGACGTGTCTCGTGTCATGTATAAACACGGTGGAATAAACACAGCATCGTAAGTACTATTGTGTTATTTTACACATCATGCGTTATGTACAAATCGAATTTGAGGTAAAACATACAGTTACGCATTATAATAAGTTCTTTTTAACGTCTTACGAACAGCGTTTAATCATAAACTTCAAGGAACAAACAGATAAATGGAATTCATTTTCTCTTGAATACTATTTCTGTACTTTCAATTTAAAGTACTTTTCAATACGCACAGCAAATAACACAGGTAAGTTAACCGAGGATGTATACACATTATACACCAGTCTGACTTGTTTATAACACCCACTAAAACATGCCAGTATTTGATTTTCTCAGATAAAATCTTTACTTTTCGATTTTGGGGTAACTAAGTGACTGCTAGTGAGGTCCCCAACATCACTGTGTCTTCATTTTTCACACAGGTTTCAGAGTTCTCACAGCACAAGTATTAGACACCATTTGTCTATATGGACCCTATATATATATATATATATATATATATAGCCGACATTGTCCTCATAGTAAAGTTGGTATCAAAAACTTTATTCTCTAGACCGCCACCGGTGGCCGGGTTTTTAGAGCGTCGGCCTCGGGAGCGGGAAGTCGTGGGTTCGTTCCCCGGCCGCGACATACCAAAGTCGTAAAAATGGTAATGTTATAGCTCCCTTGCTTGGCTCTCAGCATATAAGGGTAGTTGCAGGACTGGTTGGCCCGGTGTCAGGATAATGTGACTGGGTGTGGTATCATGCCACATGTCTACGGCGTGATACTGCAGTGTGACATATCTGTCTCAAATAGACATCGTCTCCAAATGACTGAAATACTGTCGGTGTGACGTTAAACCCTACAAACAAACAAACAAACAAACAAACAAACAAACTTGTGTCTCTAAGTATTTTGCAGTCACTTTCTAATAGTCTCTTATTGTTTTACTTAAGCTTATAAATAATTTATTGAAGTTGACATTTATTTTGAATATTTGCTTCGTGTCTCAACTATTGTCTCTTTTCAGTTTGCTGTATTTAATTCATGTATTCTCATAATTTACCTCGTCCTGTCACACTTGAAATGTTTTTGATTTAGAATGAATAAAATTAAAGATTGGGAAAATAAAAATAGTGTGCAGGCCATAATAATAATCTGAGCACATTTTGTTAATTCATAGAGCCACTCTATCAACAATCCAATATTTTCTTTTAAAGAAGTCAATAGTCAAACATAATTCCAGGTATAATACACCCTGTGTAGATTGCATGAGCTGATATGCAAACAGGGATGATCCCCCATTTACATTATTTATAAGATGACAATAGCGTGATCAACAGGAGTGTAAAAACATAAAACACTGATATTCACCATTTACGACTAGAGCGAACCCCATATTAGTTATAATATAAACATGATTAAATTCGTAGACTTGCTTAATTCTACAAGTAGGTAAACTTTTTTGAACCTTTGTAAATATATTAAACTAGCTCACCAAAGGAGAGAAACTATGTTGCAGTTTAACCATAAAAAAAAACCTTCAAGAAGACATTTTTAATTTTATAATAGCCATACCTCCAGTGCTTTATACATAATATTGAAATACCACACATTTTCAGACTTTTTCGCATTTTTACTATTTTCTATGTCTGTATTGTATTAACAACGTTCATCATAACATTATTATTATTATTAATATTATTATAATCATCATCTAAGTTTTACTCCATCCTCCTTTTTTGCTGTAATGGCCAGTATTAGATAAAGTAGGTATCTGTAAAAATAGAAAATACTATTTCATGTCATGTTAATCTACTTAAGTCTTAACTCTTGTTTTACCTTGTAAATAATTTATTTTCCATATATGTATATGACGATGTACAGTATAAGTCGAATAAATGTATGTTCTGTTCTGTTCTGTTCAGTTAATTTTATTCTTTTGTTTAATTTTAATTTATTTTTGAATTTAAACTCTTTCTCTGTGTAGTAAAACAGAAGGAGTTTATTTATTTATTTTTTATTTTTTAAATATATGTAACCGACAGGAGTTCAAGTTTTTCCAATCATAAGTTTGTGCCATGTACACTATACAAGTAATTTGTACACTAATACTTTCCTATGTAGCGTCCGAGTCTCTATACTATCATAATCTTGGTAGCATTATCAATTTCTATGTAGTTAGTTTTTATATACTAGTAAATGTCCCGCGAAATCGCGGAAATGTTTTTTTTTACTTTTGGGATTGGTCTGAATAGATATGAGTTATATCATGTCCCAGTGTCCAACCACAAGATAGGAATCATGGGTTTCACATAATAAACCGGCTTTGGTGGCGCTTGGCTGTGAAGCCTAGGGTTGTGGGTTCGACCCCCCCCCCCTTATGCACTGGGATCGGGCACGGCACAAAGGTGTGTGATTTTAATTTCACAGGGGATCGAAGCATAATAGATGCTGCATTCGAATATAATGCAGAATAATGGACTAATTAATAAAAAAAAACTTTCATTTTCTGTGAACAATAATAGTTTCATTGCGACCTCCATAGCAGAAGTAAACGAATTCTACAGGAATGACAAGCGAATTGAAATCTAAGACTTATGATATGGTGGTAACAAAATGCACTGGCCCAACTTGTGCTGTATAATCCATTGCCCGATATTGTTGTGACAATATTTACCCTGAATCGGGTATGAATGACGCTATGAGCCCTACTTAATACTGCACACATATGCCATGCTTTTCACGGGTGAATACGTTCACAACATCGTGGTTTTTACGTATGCCAGGCAACATCGTCTTCCTTCCGAGGATTCCGATAAACACCACACACCGTAAGTTAGAAAGATGAATTGGATGACTCACAGATATTAACGATAGGTCCCATATAGTTAAAATGGGGACACATAACCGATTTCATTGCTTTGTAACACGCTTTTAAAGTGGCTGCGAGGCTAGCCGAGGTTCCCCCAGAAGAGTAGACGTACTTTCGAACAATACGAAGAACCCACTATACCAAAATGTTATTATTTTTAGATTTGCCCGCAATCTGCAATTTTACTTATATTTAAACACAAATAACATAACTACTGAATGGTTTCTGAATACATGTATAACCGTGACACTCGTATACATAGTGTTGTTACGTAACGGCGCCATATCCGACACAAAAACCAGCTCGTCCTTTAATAATATAGGTATGGATCATGTAATACATCTGCATAAGCAGTGATCGTCCTCATTTTTCTAATCTATTCTATAAATCCTGCTGTTAGTGGTATGGCGAAATAAATATGCTCCCAGGCAATATTCTTTCAAATTCGATCTACATGGAGTTGAATCAGTTAACACAACATCTGTGGCATGCAGCAGACGCCTGAGATTTATCCATCTGAAACAGCTTGTTTAAGCTTGTTCTATTCCCATATTTGCATATATTTGCCATAGCTGTTCAACAGGATGCACTACGATTACTAGACGTACATGACTGCATAATTAACAATCATCGCCATGTGTCATATGATAATATATATGTATGTCTGGATTAAAATATGGTTTATGCCCAACTGTCCCACTTTTTGATATTTTGTTTCCCAACTGTCCCACTCAAGATTTTTAGCACCTTGCTGGGTGTGTTTTGATAAGGGATTATAATCTATTTCAAACTACAACACATTAAAATGAATTGAAGTTGTATTATCTGATTTTGTTTCTGATTTTTTTTTTGATTTTGTATTTTAAGAGGTAAAATTTCATGTTTTAGTTATATTGTATTATTTCTTTCTAAAATGTGTTTATTAAGGTCCATTAATTAGGGTTACTAAATTAATTGTAATTTATAGTGTAAACATGCATTCCTTTGATCTCTGGCTTTAAAGCTTATGTGAATTGATAAAGATAAAAAATAATTTGAACTTATTAAGATAATTATCACCTCTGCTACTTTTTTCTTTAAATTGTGTTAATTGATTGGTCCAACTAAAGTCCATTTATCCTGTATATATTGCTAAGTGATTGGATTAAGAAATACAAACAAGTCCTTTGATCTAGCAGTTTACTACTTAAGGTAAACAATTTGATTTGAAGTAATTAACATTTTTGGTTATCAATTTATTGTGACTTTCAAACTGTGATATCTCATTAATGAACTGAACTGTATCAGATACAATATATTTACATTCTGATGTAAATGTCTTCATTTGATAGTAAAATTTCACTAAGTAACATCGTCTGAAATTATAAGCTAAAATGGCAAATGCACAAGTGAGTGTGCAGTTTGTCAAGAACCAACGTGGTGGTGATAGTCTGGTTTACAATGGATTCAGATACCAGGTCAAAAACCGAAAACCAACAAGGGTGTACTGGGTCTGTCATGTCCGAACCTGTTCTGCTAAAATCACAACAGCTGACAACATTCCAGTTTCTGTGACCAATACCCATAATCATGCAGCCGAACACATGGAACTGAAGCGCCATGAAATAAATCAACTCATGCGAAAGAGGGCACGCGAAGAAACCACGCCGATTCCGTCAATATATGAAGAAGTCATATCCAGTCTGAGAGACAGAGAATGGGACGAAGATGCAGAACAAGTCTGCAAAGGATTACCAACCTTCCCCTCCACCAAGTCATCTCTATACAGGGAAAGAGGTGCATTGAGACCGGGGATACCAAAGTCCAGGAGTGACATAGATTTGGATGGAAAATGGACTGAAACGCACGCTGGTGAGCAGTTCCTACTGGTTGATGAGGCAGAGAATGACAACAGGATGCTGATTTTTGCTACAAGAACAAATCTCCAGCATCTGGCACAGAACCCAACCATATATGGAGACGGAACATTTTATGTGTGCCCAGACATATTCAGCCAGGTCTACACACTCCATGGATATATTGATGGACACATGTATCCGTTAGTGTTTGCCCTTCTGCCTGGAAAAAGTGAAAGGATTTACTGCAGACTTTTTCAACATCTTCAACAGAAATGCAGGGAAATAGGAATGGAACTGGGACCAGACACACTCCTGATAGACTTTGAGGCAGCAACCAAGCAGGCAGCTCGCAGAGTGTTTCCAAATGTGAATGTGAAAGGGTGTTTTTTTCATTACACACAGTGTGTTTGGCGGAAGATACAGAAGCTTGGCTTAGTTGGACTGTATTCTGAGAATGAGGACTTTAAGAAACTAGGAAGAAGAGCTGCAGTTCTGCCTCTAGTCCCCATACAACATGTTGAAGATGTGTGGTTTGTCGCACTGACGGATGCTGAAAATGCAGAGATTCCAGTGGATGTTTCAAGGTTCACAGACTATGTCACTGAACATTGGGTTGAGGGAGACAAGGACAACTGGAACCATTTCGAGACAGAAGGACCAAGAACAACAAACAACTTGGAAGGCTGGCACAACAAACTAAAGAAAAGTATGAGACAGTCACATCCGAACATTTACAAGTTCTTGGAAACAATACAAAGGATTGAAGCTGCCAATGCTATCAAAATTCTTCAGCACAGTGCCGGAGGAGTGAGAGAAAAGAAGAGGAGGAAATACCGACAACTTGAACAGAGACTGTCTGCCCTGAAACACAAGTACATGGCTGAAGAAATCACTGTGATGGAGTATGCCGATTGTGCATCGCATTTGATTCGGTTTGACGAGTAACTCTGTATAGAACAGATCAGTAGGGTGGAATGTCACAGTTGTTTAAATGAAATGCTTGTTTTCAAATTAAAACAAAATACAATAAATTGTACCACATCCGAATATAGCCCTGTCATGACACATGAAATAAAAATAATAAATATATGAAAACATAAAGAGTTTGTTTTCTTCATTTCAGAGAGAGAGAGAGAGAATACTGACAACATCCTAAAACATAATAAGTATTATAAATACTTATTATAAATAATTTTGCTAATAGCATATAACTTATTATAAATACTAATGCAATATATTACTAACCATAAATACTATTGCAAATTGCTCTTAATAATATAAGACAATAAGACAAATAATTGCACTGAAATATTCCATCCATTTAGGTAAAGACTATAGTCACTCATCCATGACAGTCTATTGTTATCCAATTAAGCATGATTCCCAACTGTCCCACCTTGATTTTTACTGTTTTATATAAAAGTGGGACAGTTGGGAAGACACCTAAAATATGGCCGTATAGTACTAGATGTATAGCTAGTATTAGCTAGATCATACATTTCCTTCGAATATTTGAAGATTATTTATATTTACAAATACAAATTATGAATCAGTTGTAGTAGAGAATATATTTTAATGTCACGTACGTAACCGTAAAGTACTTTTTTTCATATGTATTTGTCTTGAAGAACGGCCCTCGCTGAGATTTTGCTTGCCATCATTTGTCCACCGTTTCCACATTTGTTAAGAGAATCTGTTAAATATAGAACACAGTATCCCCGAAGCAGGTGCAAGCATTGCCACGTGACACGTTTTTGCAACATATGGCGTCTTCTCTAGCTCCTGGTAGCGAATTAGCAAGTTAAGCTTGTGAAGAGAGCGCATGCGCGAAGAGTGAATATGATCATTCATGTAATGACAAACAAAATATTTTAATATAGTTTTCATACTTCTAAATATAGGTCCAATACCGTACGTAACGCTATTACCTGTGATGGAGAAACCACCCATTTTTTTTACAATCTCGGAATATTGTACTGCGTGACAATGTGTCTGTAGATGGATATTGATAAACATAAAAATTAAAATTAAAAATCAAATAATATAGTCAATGACGATCAGTGTCATCAGTAAACAAACGAGGTACTACCTAAATTTAGTACTTGTGCAAAATGGTATTGCATGGGCACGCTTCTGAATACAGTGATTCAGTTAAATCGGACTGCGGTAAGTATGCAAATCAATAATGCCTGTTTTTAACTCACAGCTATACATAAGATCGCATGGGTCCGCTGCCAGTCTAAAAATGCATACACCTTTTTTCGTGTGTGATCAATGGCGCTGTTATGAATTGCGGCGGGATCTCAATCATACACATGCTGTTTTATCTATTTCAGCCTTTGAAAACTAACCATGCGTGGTGGTGTTGTGTTCGATACACAAGTAAACTTTCGTGAACTACCTTAACTGAATACCATGTTAAAATCCATTTAAGCTTATTGGACTTTAATGCATTAAGTAAAATAATCACAAAAAATACTATTGACCGAAAGTTTAACATATAAGAAAAAACAATGATAAAGTTTTAATGATTTTTACCAGCTGTAACTTTGTCTTGATATCTTTATTTTGAACCACTATGCCCAGCTTGGGACCGAAAAACAAAAATGACTAAAAGTACAAAAATACATTTTATATTACGAAATGTGCAACTTATATAAATTCTGTATCTTATACAATATGACACATTTGTTATATCTTTCTTTTTTTCTATTTTTAAACAATTAGCTTAAAGTGTAAAACTTCTTTGACATTGAGCGTTCTGTCTGTAATATATTGTAAAAATGGAGCCTATTTTAAATTGTGCAGCATTTTATTATCAATTATATATATGAACTCAAAATATATTGAAGTTAAAGAGTTATGTGTCTTGTAATCTGTGCTTTCTTTGATATGTTTTGTCTGTATATGAAGTTACATGCCAGTGGGTGTAATTATCCATCCATCCAGTTAGTATCCGGAAACCAAAAAATACCCCCATTTTATGACCTTTGATTATTTGTACTATGACCTTTGAGTTACAACCTGGATCTTTCACGTGACACTTCGTCTTCTCTAGGACTCTAGGAGATCATGATACCAAGTTTTATAAATATACATCCATCCAGGACAGAGTTAATGTTCTGAAACTGAAAAATACTCAATTTTATGAACTTTGATCTGCGATTGTGTCTTTGACCTTTGTGTTACAAACCTGATTCTTTCGCGCGACACTCCGTCTTCTTGAATAGATCATTGATGCCAAATGATATCAAAATGCATGACTGCAAAACACAGTAAGTGTCCGGAAACGAAAATACTCGGAGGGATGGACACACACACACACACGGACGGATGATCCGATTTTATTATGCTTTCAAAGCTATAGCTTTGGGGCATACACATAACAAAGGGCAATAACTACTTAATTATGTAAAACAGAATTATGGTTCTTGTACACTGCACTTCTCTTCATTGAGATCTTTCTGCCTATGAAGTTATTATGACGGACGGACGGACGGACAAAGCGGCAACTATATGCACTTCCTTCGAGGAGCATAAGAATTGGGTCGGTCGGGTTAGTGGAAACGAGTAACTTTTTTTATTACGCCTTATGTGTAGGCCAATCAAACAAGTGAGTGTTTACTAAAGAGTTTTCCCGTTCAATGTAACACTTGTCGTGTTTATCTATTCAGGTAACAAAGACTTTACCAACATTAACAAGGGAGAATAGGAAAAACTTATTCTTATTTCTAGCGATAATCTGTGAACGAGCTTCTCCAAGAAAATGTTTCAGTTTTTGAAGAAAGTATACACAAAAGCATATCCTATTCCAAAAGGAAAGCAAACAAACTGTTTTATGACTGTTTACAACATACAAGAGAAGAGTTTAATAAATCAAATCGTACAGATTAAACGGGTGATATATTTTCCAATCTCTTTAAATTATAATCCTTTAAGGAGTTTTTTACCGTGTCGATTTGATTCTTTTTTGCTTCTTGTACAACACAGCCAATACCGAAGAATATAGTAACACATTCCTTCACAACCGCAATGCTTAAGTTGTAAAGTACGCAGGATAAGATTATGTTGATAAATAAAGTATTTGTTGCAAATTAAGACATACATATAATTTCACTAATGATAACACATCTGGTGTATACAATTACCGAAAAACAGGATATTTTTCTAAAAATAATCTGCATAATATTATATCAAATTCATAAAGATATATCCATTAAGTGCATACTATCAATTTGTGAATGTTGATAAAGTGGTCTGAAAGTGTAACATATCATACCTGCTTGAGTAAAGAAAACAATCATTTATAAAGTATATCATCATATAACTAAAGATCAATGTAGGTTAAAAATGATGCCAACGAAACAAGATATTAACTATATTTGTACGCCCCCGCCAGCCGAAAAAAAATGTGAAAGATTAAGCATTACCCTGTCTGTCCGTGTGTTCGCCCTATGAAAAGCAACTCGATCTCAATAAATTGATAGGTAGAAGTAATAATAATAATAATAATAATAATAATAATTTACTCTCCGTCGTTGATTTTTACGAAGTCTTTGTTTCTTGGCAAGTGTACTGGAAAACGCCTTTTTTTTTCGTAAACGCACTTCAGGAAATCCTGGTCAAATAGAAAGTATAAAGTACTACCGAACAGGCCGTCACCGTGCCGACTGTGTACGGAATAAGTCGTCCAAACCAAACATTACAGACAAGTGGTTATTTCATAGTTGAGACGTCGGTCGATGTCGATGGAGATAATTATAACTCTGTCGTTCATTCAGTAGATGAAAGGAACCCCGTTACATAAATATTTCCTTGAAACTTAAGATAGTGAAACAAAGAATGTAATGTATCGATACTAAGGTTGATATGGAAGGATTGTTGATTGATTGGATCCAGGTATGATTTTTTTTTTTCTTTATGGACATTTTTGTTTTCATTCAATAAAGCAGAATTGCTTTTTGAAAAAAAAAATCCACTAAAATTAGAACTGTGGTTTGTCTTAAATTACGGTCTCGTTCTAGGTCACTTTTACTGACGTTTGTAATGTGCATGCTTTGACAATCAATAACAATAAAGTTAAACAACAGTATATATCTATGTAATCGGTAAATTTGCATGTATGGCAGAGAACTTCTTATTTCATGTGATTTAATAATATAAAACGATTGCCACAACCTTAATGTATAATAATAATTTAATATGTATTTATCATATGATATTATGCTTAAACAGCTGATTATATTTAACACTACACATAATTTATAGGTCGAATTACTTTTTGTTGATTTATTTTTATATTTACTGTTGAATGAGACCTACCATAATTTTAAAACAAATTCTAAAGCCACAACATAATAAACGTTTGTACAGTCACCGTTTTGTTATTGTTATGAACATTTTTGTTGTTGTTACAATCGCGGTTTCGCAACCTGAGTTAAGATCATACGATAAAAAGGATTGCTTAATAACATTTTCATGAACTCGTTTAGTATAAATTATATATATATATAGTTCACATTCTAAAAAAAAAAAAAAAAAAAAAAAAAAAAATATAAAAATTAAATATTTTTTTTTTTTTTTTTTTTTAGAATGTGAACTACCAGAATTATTTTCCTGATGACATATTTCAGTGTGAATTGTTGTGACCTGGTTGTTTGTTTATTGGGGTGAACGTCCCGCCGACAGTTGTGACCTGGTATATATATATATATATATATATACTTGCACTGCTTTACACATTCAGTAACAATTATTTTTCTACTTTTTGAAGCGACAGACGAACGATCTTGACTTCCTTTAAACATGACATATCTTGACCTTATCACTAACTCGTATTTCCCTTTTTTTTTACACTTGACAACTTAAGGAGAGTTGGTAGTTTATGTATAGGGCATCGGTAGACAAAAGGGACGATGTCTGATAAGTTTATATGTGTGTCCATTGGTTGCTGGATCACGCCACCCTCGTACGATGGTTCATGTTGATCCACGTCGCTTGTACAGTTGGCTGACTCCCGGGTACGACATGGGTATATCGCGAGCTACCTGGGGGTAGTCGACAGGTGTGATTCTTTTTATAATGTCAAGGTCAATCATATATATTGGTAGAGTCAATTTCCAGTAACTTACTCTTACCTTAAACATGCATGAATTGTATAAGTTTGTACAATAACTTTTTGTGTCAACTTCTAGTCTACTCTAACCTGTGTCCAAATCTGTAATTAAATTTTACAAGTAAGTATATCTTTTTTTTAAAATGCCAGCTAGTTAAATTCTTTGAAATTGAAAACAAAATGTCAGCTGATGACGAATTACAATATGAAAACAACCAGAACTCAAACATAACGTAGGATGTCATCAAAGGACTTCAAATTCCAACATTTATCCTCGACAGATACGAGTAGTTGGTCTCGCTTTTATATACATACTAGATGTTATAACAACTAGGACGACATGTATATACTTGATTTAAGGTTGTCACTTATTACGTTTCTTCTATTTAAAATGTGTCAACGTGGGGGAATCTGTGAGTGTGTTCAAACTTCATCAGGTTTTAACCTATCAACACACCTTTTGTAATATTCTGTTTATGTATATTTTCATGTAGCGAGGAGGTGATATTCCGAATGAATGCGCTCTACAAAGAGCGATGAATAGTGCAATATAACCTACTCATACCTTTATATGAAATCGAAAGCCATAACTGGATTACCGTTGGTTTATGAGTGGGTGTTGATTAAAAATGTCCCTATTAGTCTGAAAGCCACTGGAACCTACAACAGTACACGTTCCTTCTCTTCCGTGACGTTATTGATATCAAGGTCCTTTAAAACCATTTCGTTTGGACCTGTTTCTGTAACTTTGGTAACAGGCTCGAAATTTCACCGGCACGTTTAACCAATACTTTAAATCTTATGTGGTGTAAGAACACAATTCATCATTCTTATTTTACAAATTTTAAATAATTCAATAAATTATGAAGTTGCTATGACTAGTTTACCTTATCGACTCTCAATATATACCTTTATCGACTCTCAATATATACCTTTATCAACTCTCAATATATACCTTTATCAACTCTCAATATATACCTTTATCGACTCTCAATATATACCTTTATTGACTCTCAATATATACCTTTATCGACTCTCAATATATACCTTTATTGATTCTCAACATATACCTTTATTGACTCTCAATATATACCTTTATCACCTCTCAATATATACCTTTATCAACTCTCAATATTAATCTCTATCGACTCTCAATGTATACCTTTATCGCCACTCAATATATACCTTTATTGACTCTTAATATATACCTTTATTGACTCTCAAAATATACATTTATTGACTCTCAATATATACCTTTATCAACTCTCAATATATACCTTTATCAATCTCAATATATAGCTTTATTGACTCTCAATATATACCTTTATCGACTCTCAATATATACCTTTATTGACTCTCAATATATACCTTTATAAACTCTCAATATATACCTTTATCGATTCTCAACATATACCTTTATCGACTCTCAGTATATACCTTTATCGACTCTCAGTATATACCTTTATTGACTATCAGTATATACCTTTATCAACTCTCAATATATACCTTTATTTACTCTCAATATATACTTTTATCAACTCTCAATATATACCTTTATCGACTCTCAATATATACCTTTATCAACTCTCAATAAATACCTTTATCGACTCTCAGTAATTACTTTTATTGACTCTCAATATATACCTTTATCGACCTTCAATATATACCTTATCGACTCTCAACATTTACCTTTATCGAATCCCAACATATACCTTTATCAACTCTAAACATATACCTCAACATTTACCTTTATCAACTCTCAATATATACCTTTATCAACTCTCAATATATACCTTTATCGACTCTCAACATATACTTTTATCGACTCTCAGTATAAACCTTTATCAACTCTCAATATATACCTTTATCGACTCTCAGTATAAACCTTTATCGACTCTCAATATATACCTTTATCAATTCTCAACATATACCTTTATTGACTCTCAATATATACCTTTATCGACTCTCAAAATATACTTATTGACTCTCAATATATACCTTATTGACTCTCAGTATATACCTTTATCGACTCTCAATATATACCTTTATCGACTCTCAAAATATACTTATTGACTCTCAATATATACCTTATTGACTCTCAGTATATACCTTTATCGACTCTCAATATATACCTTTATCGACTCTCAAAATATACCTTATTGACTCTCAAAATATACCTTATCGAAGCTCAAAATATACCTTATCGACTCTCAAAATATACCTTATTGACTCTCAAAATATACCTTATCAACTCTCAAAATATACTTTTATCGACTCTCAGTATATACCTTATTGACCTTCAATATATACCTTTATCGACTCTCAATATATACCTTTATCGACTCTCAATATATACCTTTATCGACTCTCAATATATACCTTTATCGACTTTCAATATATACCTTTATCGACTTTCAATATATACCTTTATCGACCTTCAATATATACCTTATCGACTCTCAACATTTACCTTTATCGACTCTCAATATATACCTTTATCGACTCTCAATATATACCTTTATCAACTCTCAACATTTACCTTTATCGACTCTCAATATATACCTTTATCAACTCTCAATATATACCTTTATCAACTCTCAATAAATACCTTTATCGACTCAACATTTACCTTTATCGACTCTCAATATATACCTTTATCAACTCTCAATATATACCTTTATCAACTCTCAATAAATACCTTTATCGACTCTCAATATATACCTTTATCGACTTTCAATATATACCTTTATCGACCTTCAATATATACCTTATCGACTCTCAACATTTACCTTTATCGACTCTCAATGTATACCTTTATCGACGCTCAAAATATACCTTTATCGACTTTCAATATATACCTTTATCGACCTTCAATATATACCTTATCGACTCTCAACATTTACCTTTATCGACTCTCAATATATACCTTTATCGACTCTCAATATATACCTTATCGACTCTCAACATTTACCTTTATCGACTCTCAATATATACCTTTATCGACTCTCAATATATACCAGATGACGTAATACTATCCATTACTATAATTCAAAGTAACATCATTTGTGCGTAACGGTAAGACAAAATAGTTGAACTGGAGCCATGTTTATAATCGTTCGAAATACAAATGTGTATCCTATAAGCGTCTGCCTCTTTTTTATATAGAAAGTATTGTCATGACCTGTATCCGCGTCGACGTTAGTTACGTTTTTTCTTTTGTTAAGATCCATTTCTCGAAAACCGTTAAAGATATCCACATCAAATTTGGAATATTTGTTCACTATAAAAAAAAAAAAAAAAAAAACAAAACAAAAAAAAACGGAACCCATTTCTAATGAGCGAGTAACATTAAAATTTATTTTGTCACAGTCATTTCGGTGACGGTATGTCCCGGCCTTGGTCAAACTGTCATTTACTCAATGTCAAGGTTACAAAGCTCTTAATTGTCCACACGATCGCTTTATCGTTCTTTTGACATCATTTGTTCATACTTGGCATTATCTGTTTACTCGGTAGACTTTTATCTTCTCTAAAACCCATGGCCAGTTGATACACTGCAATATTTTGTCTTGCAACTAAATGATACCAACTTAAGTTGACGTCTGAAATATAGGCATGCTTTGGCTATTTAGAAAGTCTACAGATACTCCACGCCCCTATGTTGTAGGTTCGAACAAAGATTGTAATGAACAACTACTTTCATAACTTTCAATGCGTAAAGGCCTGGAGCTACCATGGAACCATTGAGCGAGATTACTTTATTGTAAGTTGTAAGACATACCCCATTGACAAAACAGCAATAATATGGAATATGAAAATGATGGTTTCACAAAGTAAAATATTATACAGTCGTATAATTATTGACGCCACGTGGAAGCGCGGCGTCAGTATGGAATAGGTATTTATTTTGCCAATGGAGCCGCATAATCAAAACAGGGAGCAACTACTGTTATTATTGTAAAATAAAAACAGTTATATGTTTAAAAGAAACACTTTATGAAGCATTTACTTGCATTAACTATGAAAATAAATGTCAAGATTCAAAATATACAAGTCTTCAATTGTTATTAAAAAGAAACTGGACACATATAATGTGTATATGATGACTTCTCCTTAAATTCGTAGGCAACAGGTTTTAAAACTTGCAAGCAACCCGATTCATTAATTTAAAGTTCAGAATTTATTTTTTCAAAGATGTTTTGAGATCTTAAAATATTCAGTATTCAGATACAAACCGTCAACTTGAAAAATCAATGAAAAAGCAGTTTAATATAAATATTACGGCATAATGTAGAAAGTGTAAAAACACACAAACACTAAACATATGGCCGTAGCGGACATGTCTATTTTACGGCCCCAGGCCCAATCTGCGGTCCCAGTATGTATAGTGCTTGAAATGGGTAAATTTAACTGAACATAACATAGCTTATACTGTTAAGTCTTGTAAATATATATCTAATTAAATACATATCATCAATACAAAAAAGGAATGCCATACTCCTACGTCACGCTACATTATCAAGGGAAGTAGATTGTTAATTAATACTGGGACCTGTGCCTAATTCCCTTACCAAATAAAAACTTATCTGAACTGATTTTTTGGTCATCATTGACCTTGTTCTTGCTGCTGCTGCTGCACCTGATGACGATGATTTTTTTTACATTTACATTAATACCGCCTTAGTAGCTTACTGTCTGGAAATGTCATGCATCTTGCAGACCCTAACTATTCCAATCATTATATAAGAAAAGAATTACCTGTTGTAAAATGTATCTTTATTGATCTATAGATTAGTTAATTTATGTCATATTAAATCATCATCACATAATGTGTCTACAGTCTACTATAATAAAGGTAATTTATGTACTTTTTTGTTCTATATTTCTGAAAATCTGATATTTTTTGTTGTTGTTGTTTTTGGACCTTTTCTGTATGGCTTTGCTTTATTTAAGTTGTGCTTCAAAAACATGAGCGGCGTCTTTGATGTTTGGCATCAAAATTTGTCTTGTTCTCTTTACAGATAAGATAATGAGCCACTGATACCGTTTTTGACGTCACGATCATCACGGATGTCATTCAGGATGTCACAGGTCGCAGCTGCTATTTCGCATAACCAGAAGACGGTTATACTCGCATTCGCCTCTTGTTTGTTTTTCTACTTTTTTATCATGGACACGATTCTCTTTTCCACATACAAGTCAGTTGATCTAGTGGAAGAAAAAAGGAATGATGGCGAACCATGGAACCCCTTCCATCCGCTGTCCGTAAAATTATTAATGACCGACCATTGTACGCATTATATAATAACGCCATTGTCAGAGTACTTTAATGATATCACAAAATTCAGTCAAATATTCTATTTCATCACACCCAATATGATAACGTTTAGTCATTTGATGGTGGCGTTTATTTCAGTGAAGTTTGTGTACTCAGACTCTTTACACAGTCGCAGAATTGGTGTACTGTTATACGAGTTTCGGACTTTTTTGGACGCCTTTGACGGGACCGTGTATCGAAGCCGCGCATCTAACAAACTGTACGTCTCTGACCACAGCAATTTCGGCTTTTGGATGGACTCAACATGTGACACTGTCGCTGGATTCTGCCTTTCTTTTGCCGTTTTATTCACGTTATGGTGGAAGATTCCACCAAAGAAGGATTCCCCAGGGCTGCCCTGGACAAAGGAAGATGAATTGAAACATTCAAATGGTCATGCAGTAGAGCAACATTCTACAAGAACTAACGGTGCTCATAGTAAACTGTTTATTTTCTGGAGAGTATTTTGTTATGGTGGAATTTTAGGATTAGCTTCAGCAATGTGGGACCAGACTTTGGAAAAGTATAACGTCGTCTTTATGACACGGATGGATCAGGTTGAATTAGCCGTAAGTATTGCAGCTAAAGTTAGTGCAGTTTGACGTCAAGCAAGAACTTTTTACTGTCTGTTAATCAGACTGTATGGCTAATGGGTATACTTTTAGTGAATTTCAGAAATATTTCAAGATAGGTGGAGCAGTTTGTTAAAGGATATATAAGACAGGTGGTTCTACTGCGTAAGTGAACACTATAACTGAGTTTAGGATGTTGTTTAATACATGTTTTATGTTAATTGACCACGTTTTGTATCATTCATTATCTTTTTTTTTTTTTGATTATTGTTATTTTTAATATTTTTTTTACTATTGACCTAAACATGTATATTTATTCCGGATTGTTAGTTTTATCTCCCCCCCCCCGCCCCGCATCAACCATCCTTACTTAGCGCTAACCAGTGCCTAGGTACGTGGAAACACATCTTCTTTAATAGAAATACCTAAATATTAATCGGCAATATTAATCGCCCATATCTTAACAAATACTGTTAATCGACCACATAACTATTTCTGCCAATAAGGGTTATTCTTTTAAATATTTTGTAAGATGCTGAAACGTGTGTTTAAACCCCCAGTTCTTTCAAACGCTAATTATTCTTGGTCGAATTCGAGCAATAACACCAGTGTGCATGTACATTGCTTTTTATATTTTTCAGCGTGCCCAATCAGAAGCCTTACATTCGTCGAGCACGTGGGTTCTAATCTGGCTCTGGCGCGTGCTGGAGGGACAGGCTGTTCTTCAGATGATCCTAGTAGCCATATTTATTGATAAAGTCTGGGTAGGAATTATTTACATCGAGTAATTATTTAAGACATTTGAAAGTGACTATAATTTGTATGCAATATAATTAAACTACTCAAAATTTGCTATTGTTCATTACGTATAATTCTGTTTACTTAGGTATTTTAGATAGCTTTGTTTTTGACCATTAGTGATTCCAAAAGTATCCTATTAAGTCATTGACTTAAATCATTTGAGTGTTCTGATATCCTTAGCAAATTTTGTGTAGTACATATGTGTATTGATGATAGAAATTATAGTTTAGTAGGACAAACTGTTCTTACTGACCATGTTTGAAATAAATCGAAACTTAAGAACTTTTTTGAAGTTCATTAGATTGAATGAAAATAAATGGTGCCAAAATTTATATTTTTGACAGATGTCATTCCGTTTCATTATCATTGCTTCAGTCTATTTTCGTTAAGTCATATGTATGTATATGTGTTCAATAATCACAGTCCCGCTGTTACTTGTTTTACAAGCTATTTTAAGTCACATATATTTTTTTCATCTAAATATGCTTTGTGGGAATGCACTTTGGGGCCCAACGCACTTTGGGGGCTGACACCATAGTGCGGTCAGTCTATCGCGCATTTAGGTCAGCTCCGAAAATGGACAAAGCGCTTTGATATGTCTCATTCCAAGGCACTTTGGGACCCAACATCGACTGCATCACTGAAATGGATCATCGACCATAACGAACATCTGCTTGACGCAGGACATCATCATCATCATCACTTCTCCTCATTATCGTTGAATTGTGTTTGTCATGGTCATCCTCTTCACTGTCAGTTTTGTGAATTACAGACTTACAGTTGATACAATTATTACTACAATATCAGTTATGAGTATTACAGAATTACAGCCATTTCGTTGATTACTTCACTACCAGTTATGAGTATTACAGATTTACAGTTGATGAATTTATTACTACACTATCAGTTATGAGTATTACAGAATTACAGCCATTTCGTTTATTACTTCACTATCAGTTATGAGTATTACAGATTACGGCCATTTCGTTTAATACTTCACTATCAGTTATGAGTATTACAGACTTACAGCCATTTCGTTTATTACTTCACTATCAGTTATGTGTATTATAGACTTACAGCCATTTCATTTATTACTTAAATATCAGTTATGAATATTATAGACTTACAGCCGTTTCATTTATTACTTCGTTATCAGTTATGAGTATTACGGACTTGTAGCCATTCCATTTATTACTTCAGTATCAGTTATGAGTATTACAGACTTACAGCCATTTCATTTATTACTTCACTATCAGTTATGTGTATAATAGACTAACAGTCATTTCATTTATTACTTCATTATCAGTAATGAGTATAACAGACTTACAGTCATTTCGTTTATTACTTCACTATCAGTTAGGAGTATTACAGACTTACAGTCATTTCGTATATTACTTCACTATCAGTTATGAGTATTACAGACTAACAGCCATTTCCTTTATTACTTCACTATCAGTTATGTGTATTACAGACTTACAGCCATTTCATTGGTTACTTCACTATCAGTTATGTGTATTACAGACTTACAGCCATTTCATTTATTACTTCACTATCAGTTATGTGTATTACAGACTTACAGCCATTTCATTGGTTACTTCACTATCAGTTATGTGTATTACAGACTTACAGCCATTCCATTTATTACTTCAGTATCAGTTATGAGTATTACAGACTTACAGCCATTTCATATATTACTTCACTATCAGTTATGTGTATTACAGACTTACAGCCATTTCATTATTACTTCACTATCAGTTATGAGTATTACAGACTTACAGCCATTACTTCACGATCAGTTATGTGTATTACAGACTACAGCATTTAATGCTTCACTACCAGTTATGTGTATTACAGACTTACAGCCATTTAGTTTATTACTTCACTATCAGTTATGTGTATTATAGACTTACAGCCATTTCATTTATTACTTAAATATCAGTAATGAATATTAGAGACTTACAGCCATTTCGTTAATTACTTCACTATCAGTTATGAGTATTACAGACTTACAGCCATTTCATTTATTACTTCATATCAGTTATGAGTATTACAGACTTACAGCCATTTCATTTATTACTTCACTATCAGTTATGAGTATTACAGACTTACAGCCATTTCATTTATAACTTCATTATCAGTTATGAGTATTACAGACTTACAGCCATTTCGTTTATTACTTCAGTATCAGTTATGAGTATTACAGACTTACAGCCATTTCATTTATTACTTCACTATCAGTTATGTGTATTACAGACTTACAGCCATTTCATTGGTTACTTCACTATCAGTTATGAATATTACAGACTTACAGCCATTACTTCACTATCAGTTATGTGTATTACAGACTTACAGCCATTTCATTTAATGCTTCACTACCAGTTATGTGTATTACAGACTTACAGTCATTTCGTTTATTACTTCACTATCAGTTATGAGTATTACAGACTTACAGCCATTTAATTTATTACTTCACTATCAGTAATGAATATTAGAGACTTACAGCCATTTCGTTTATTACTTCACTATCAGTTATGTGTATTACAGACTTACAGGTGTTTCATTTAATACATCACTATCAGTTATGAGTATAACAGACTTACAGCCATTTCATTTATTACTTCACTATCAGTTATGAGTATTACAAACTTACAGCCATTTAGTTTATTACTTCACTATCAGTTATGTGTATTATAGACTTACAGCCATTTCATTTATTACTTAAATATCAGTAATGAATATTAGAGACTTACAGCCATTTCGTTAATTACTTCACTATCAGTTATGAGTATTACAGACTTACAGCCGTTTCATTTATTACTTCATTATCAGTTATGTGTATTACAGACTTACAGCCATTTCATTTATTACTTCACTATCAGTTATGTGTATTACAGACTTACAGCCATTTCATTGGTTACTTCACTATCAGTTATGAATATTACAGAATTACAGCCATTACTTCACTATCAGTTATGTGTATTACAGACTTACAGGTGTTTCATTTAATGCTTCACTACCAGTTATGTGTATAACAGACTTACAGGTGTTTCATTCATTACTTCACTATCAGTTATGTGTATTACAGACTCACAGCCATTTCGTTTATTACTTCATTATCAGTTATGAGAATTACAGACTTACAGCCGTTTCATTTATTACTTCACTATCAGTTATGAGTATTACAGACTTACAGCCGTTTCATTTATTACTTCACTATCAGTTATGAGTATTACAGACTTACAGCCGTTTCATTTATTACTTCACTATCAGTTATGAGTATTACAGACTTACAGCCGTTTCATTTATTACTTCATTATCAGTTATGAGTATTACAGACTTACAGCCATTTCGTTTGCTACTTCACTATCAGTTATGAGTATTACAGACTTACAGCCATTTCGTTTAATACTTCACTATCAGTTATGAGTATTACAGACTTACAGTCATTTCGTTTGCTACTTCACTATCAGTTATGAGTATTACAGACTTACAGCCATTTCGTTTAATACTTCACCATCATTTATGAATATTACAGACTTACAGCCATTTCATTTATTACTTCACTATCAGTTATGAGTATTATAGACTTACAGCCGTTTCATTTATTACTTTATTATCAGTTATGAATTTACAGACTTACAGCCATTTCATTTATTACTTCACTATCAGTTATGTGTATTATAGACTTACAGCCATTTCATTTATTACTTCATTATCAGTTATGTGTATTACAGACTTACAGCCATTTCATTTATTACTTCATTATCAGTTATGAGTATTACAGTCTTACAGCCATTTCATTTATTACTTCACTATCAGTTATGAGTATTACAGACTTACAGCCATTTCATTTATTACTTCATTATCAGTTATGTGTATTACAGACTAACAGCCATTTCCTTTATTACTTCATTATCAGTTATGTGTATTACAGACTTACAGTTCATTTGTTTATTACTTCATTATCAGTTATGAGTATTACAGACTTGCAGTCATTTCATTTGTTACTTCACTATCAGTTATGTGTATTACAGACTTACAGGCATTTCATTTATTACTTCACTATCAGTTATGTGTATTACAGACTTACAGGTGTTTCATTCATTACTTCACTATCAGTTATGAGTATTACAGACTTACAGCCATTCCATCTATTACTTCACTATCAGTTACAAGTATTACAGACTTACAGTCATTTTGTTTGTTACTTCACTATCAGTTATGAATATTACAGACTTACAGCCTTTTCATTTATTACTTCAACATCAGTTATGAATATTACAGACTTACAGCCATTTTATTTATTACTTCACTATCAGTTATGTGTATTACAGACTTACAGCCATTTCATTTATTACTTCACTATCAGTTATGTGTATTATAGACTTACAGGCGTTTCATTCATTACTTCACCATCAGTTATGTGTATTACAGTCTTACAGGTGTTCATTTATTACTTCACTATCAGTTATGAATATTACAGACTTACAAGTGTTTCATTTATTTCTAACCATTATAAGACAAGACATGGTCACTGTACCATTGTTATCAGTGTTTAGACTGCGAAGCGCATGCGCGAAATATGCTTTAATAATCAGGACTGAAAACAATAACTTATATTTTACATCGATTTATTCCTAATATGGATAAGTGGTGAGGTCAAAAATAGTCCATATTGAAATCTGTCTGTTAAGAGAGAGAGAGAGAGAGAGAGAGAGAATTTTTTCATAATTTAAAAGCAAACAGCATTGTCTAACCTATACGTGTATTTGATATACTTCACTACATTATCTTACTACTTCACTACATTATCTTAGCTTAAACATGTAAAGTAAACGACATCAGTCAAGTTAGGTCTTCTTTTTATAAGTTATAATTTCCTATAAATCTGATGATGATCGTGCTGCTTCTGCTGCTGATGATGATTATGATAAGGTGAAAACGTTAAAATGTGGTATAAAACGGATTTCGTTGTACATAGAAAAGGCCAGATTCATCGACGTATTTACATCTCTATATATCTATAGCAATTCAGTCTAAGTAAATAACATCGATGTGCTGAAAGAGAAACAAATGTCTTTTTATTAATCTCAAATTGTAAAAATTGTCCAAAAAGTTCCCATAACGCTCCTTCGGTCAATTTATATCAGCAAGTTAACTGCTAAGACTGATAAAAACAAACTTGTGGAAATGCTTCACTTTATTCAAATGTGTGTGTTTTTCATAATCATTTGTTAAAGTTCTGACCTCGATGTGTATTAGATTTTGTTCTGTCGAATGTAGTAATGTAACCCTAATTGCGTCCTTACAATATACACGTGCAAACAATGTTTGATACGTGTTTTAATCATCCCTAGTGAGGTATTATGCTCCGATTTCATAACTCAGTAATGACCACATATGCATCGATAGTACTTTGTGAATGTCAAGCTGTGAGAGAAGTAGATGTGGTAAGGGTTGTTATGTATCTTTTTATACTGACAGGTGCCTGTGCATTGAACATATTTACATGTATAGTATTCCAGTATTACATCTTTACCAATCTCTGTCTGCAGGAGTTCCTCCGCTTTATCCAGTACCTAGGGTTTGCTGTGGTTGGATCTCTTGTTTTAGTGAGCAGCTATCATGCTAACCATGTGAGTAAAATAAGGACACTCCGACTGTCTATATCAGTCTCATCTCGTGTGTATTTCAATAATTTCTGTCTATATCAGTCTCATCTCGTTTGTACTTCAATCATTTCTGTCTATATCAGTCACATCTCGTGTGTACTTCAATCATTTCTGTCTATATCAGTCTCATCTTGTGTGTACTTAAATCACTTTCTCATTCTTGTATAAGCACATTCATAAATCGCTTGGCGACATTCCCATTTTTCCATCTACGCGACATTCCCATTTTTCCATCTACGAGATATTCCCATTTTTCCATCTACGAGATATTCCCATTTTTCCATCTACGAGATATTCCCATTTTTCCATCTACGCGACATTCCCATTTTTCCATCTACGTGATATTCCCATTTTTCCATCTACGAGACATTCCCATTTTTCCATCTACATGAAGTCATTCTTAACTGCCATTGCTTTTTGAATCTGTTAAGGTTTTCTCAAACTATATTTCACTCTATATGACTGTTTTTAATAAATCAATAAATATTCCGGAAGCGGGAGGTCATGGGTTCAATGCCCGACCGCGACATACCAAAGTCGTAAAAAAATGGTACTGGAATAGCTCCTTTGCTTGGCTATCAGCATATACGGGTAGTTCCAGGATTTGGTGTGGTATCATGTCATATGTCTACGGCGTGATACTGCGACGTGACATCACTATATCTGTCTCAAGTAGACATAGTGTCCAAATGATTGAAATACTGTAGGCGGGACTTTAAACCCAATAAAATAAACAAACAAATATTCCCCAATTAAATAAACGCTCTCAAACATGAATGAAAAAATGACACCATTCTCATTATGAACATAGTTTCAACTGAGATAAAATGAAAACTTTTATGACAGGTTGTATAACTGAGATCCCACCGGCTTGTTTGAAGCAACCGATTGAAAGAAATAAAATAACTTTTAAATATGAACAAGCAATAAGAAATCAGACAACAAACATATCTTTTTATATCTGCATAATTTTACGAATGATTTATTGGTAACTACGGTTAATTTCACCTCGGTGGGCGGGGTCCTTATGATGGCTTTCATTAGTTTTTAGGCTAACACTTTTCTATTTAAACATCAAAACGTAGTTACTTAAAAGCATGTTTTTATGCCCGTTAAGCCATTAACGATTCGGACCAACCCTGCTTCCGCCGTCGTCAGCAATTTGATTTAAAAACATCTAAGAAACCATCGCACAGAAATTGATCCCCAGGTGGTCCTTCGCAAAAGTTGATTGATTAACATGATCCACGCAGAAATAATAACTTAATGTATAAAATGTAAAAGAATATATAAAATACAATAACAACAACAACAAATGAAAAACGTTTCTCAGAAAAAAACAATATTCAGACTTTAGTTTTATTTTCCCAGTTCATTACCTGATGACAAACTTTCAAAGTTCAGTTGAAGATGGGGGAGGGGGAGAGGGAGCCTCCGTGGCCGAAAGGGTAATGTCGCTGACTTTAACACTCACTCAGCTCCTCACCGCGTGGGTTCGAATCCCGGCAGGGTCATTCGGATTTTCATGTGAGGAAGCCTTCAAGTTGGCTTGCGGTAGGTCGGTGGTTCTTCCCGGATGCCTCCGTGCATTCGGGGTCTTCCTCAACCTGTAATTAGCTGGGCGTCGCTATATGACTGAAATACTGTCGAAGCGACGGTAAACTCAAATTGTCAAGTTAATAGTCAAGTCAGTTGAAAAGGAGGCTCCAAGGGTGGCGCTAAAGTTACCTATAAAACTTTAATATTTAACATTGATAGTACGCAAGACCGGTAACAATTATGACAGACAAAAAAACTTTATTTTACTATATATGAGCATATTCGTTATTACTATTATTACCTTTTTTAGAAACAAACATATTTTTGGACCTTTTATTAACTCACGAATGTATGCGACATTGAACGCTTATCTACGTTACAATATATTTGTAAAATGTAAATGTACCATTTATGTGTGCATGTATAAGCTGTCTGTATGCATTGTATAATTACTTCTGTATTTTCTATTCCATTTTAATATATTCGTGTTTTTTTTAACTTACACACATGTTTGTTTCTTCAAAGCATGAGGAACTATGGAATTATATTGCTACCGGAAGCAGGGCAGGTCATCACAACGTCACGACGGGAACCGAATTTAATTACATTTCAGTGTGATGTTCTGGTTCAACTTCACTATCACATTCACATGCTTGTTGTATCTGCAAATATTCCAGTGTAATCCTGATCGAAAGTAGCCAACGCTCTCGTGTATCAGTTAAATGCGAAGGTTCATTAACGGTTGCATATACATGTATGAGGATATCTGTTTGTCAGATGTTGTTTTGTATTTCAGATCAAAGAAGTTTTACATTTGTGATCCCTACCTCAACAAAATATCAATCAGCAAGTGACGCCCATCTTACCGAAGAGGAGGACAATCTCACCAACATGTGAAACATGCACGTGATTGTTCATATGTTGACTGCATCCAAATATAGCGTGAAAAATTAATATGTTGACTACTTTCAATATAGCGTGAAAAATCCATATGTTGACTGTATTCAGATATAACATAAAAGATTCATGTGTGAAATATTCATGTGTTTACTGCAATCAAATCTAGCATGAAGAATATCATATGTTGACTGCATTCAAATATAGTGTGAAAAGGTGGTGAGAAAATATTCACATATTTGTGCTTGCTATACATTTCTTGTATAGAAATGTATTTGCTTGATAACTTTTACAAAACTATGCATAGTTGTATTTTGCTTCATATAAATTACGAAAATTCAATTTCGTAGGGAATTATCTATAAAGCTCCATATTAGCTAACTTTAGCTCAGGATGAGTTCTTGTCTGTCGTCCATCATTAGCATTTGCGCGTGAACACTCTAGAGGCCACATTTTTGATCAAATCTTCATAAAACTTCAGATGATTTCGAAACTGGGTGACATAGGGTCAAAAAGTTTGTCACCAGGGCAAATCTTAGAATAACCCTGTGAAACCTCAATATGCCCTCTTTTTGATTCAGTCTTGATTGAATGTTTCTTGATTGATTATTTCATTTAGCTTGAATTTGGGTCAGTTAGGTTAAAAAAATAGGCTACGTCTTTTTAAAGATTTTAAATGCCACATTATTTGTCCAATTTTCAGTTTATTTGTTTTGAATATATATCTGCATGAAATATCAGATGTCTTTAAATATTTGTTATGTGGAGTCAAAATTAGATCACCAGGACAAATCTTAGAAAACCGTATGAACACTCTAGATGCCACATTTTTCACACAGTCTCCAGGGAGCTTGGTCAGAACATTTGTGTGCAGGAAATCTTGGTTTGGTAACTGTGTTTATAATTGTTTACACTATTAGATTCAAAGGCAGTAATTATCATTGTTTATTACATAATGCCTTTAAAATCAATCTCATTCAGGTGACACGGGGCCATCATGGCCCTCTTGTTTTCGAATACCACGGTGTGATTATGGTATTTCTTTATTCAGCAATATTATCTTACACAGATGTTGACTTAGATAATTTTTATTTGCTTATACTGTATCAAGGTTTTGTTATGAACATAATAAAAAACAAGTAATACCAGCACTGTTACTGGTTCTCAGTCCTTCAATCTGTTCCACAATCTAAACTTAAACTGAACAAGCTTTCTAATTAGAGAACACCATGACCTGATACCGATCGTGGAATATTATGTCTGTATTGTGTCGTCTTAAAAGCATGTCAAATCACGTCATTGGTTCCATCACGTTTAAACCAATCGTAGAAGTAGTTCTGTAAGCCATGTTAACAATGTTTTCACCAGTTGATTTGATTTTGCATCATATCATTCAGGCCGTACATGTATTTCATTTATAAGGCACGTTTTCATTTGGTCGATTTATTTTATTCAACGACTGCTGTTAAACGAAATTTTGTTTGCCGATTTCCCCACGGCATGATGTCATGATTTGAAAAGGAATAAGTCAATGGGTTACACGGCTGTCTGACAACGTTAGAATCTAAATTTGTTTCTGTAAACTCTCTCTACTCAACACGGTGAGTACCGACAGATTTCTCAGATTTTTCATGTGAGGAATCTTCCAGCTGGCTTGTGTTTAGTCGGTGGCTCTGTGCACTCTGGCGATCTTCCTCCTACAGTAAAATTATTCAAGTTATTTTAAGATTGTAGTTATTGTAGTTTAATTAGAAATAACTCATCTCCGCTTAAAATTAGTTAAGCGGTTAATTAGTTAAAATTAGAACATATCGTAATAGTCATCGGATCATTATTTATTTTATTTCAGAGAAGAATGACCCTTTCAGAATGACAACAAATTGTACTTAGTGTTTCACATCATATGAATAAATTGCCTTGTACGGGACTTAATGAGGCCGCATATATCGGTGTCATTTTGAAATTCGAATTAAATCTAGTAAAACTATACAACCGGTCCCAATGACCGAGTGATTAGAGCATCCGGCCCGGAATCGGAAAGGGGGGGGGGGTGCAAAATTAAATATTTCACATGGTCTTACAATACAGCAGCAGATGTTGGCTGGGTTGTAATGACTGGCACAAGTGTAATTGTATATCACACGACAGGAAACTTACAGACCTTACATCACTCTAACATCACATAAAACATGCAAAACAGTTCTAAGTGCAGACAATAAAATACCAAAAATTCTCCCGGGGGCGTGGCAACGTTTTACAACATAATATTGGGCTTTTTGTATTCCAAGAGACACAAGATCTATAAATATTTACAAATGATTTGAAAATGGTATCATGCAGGGTTTTTTTTTGTTAGTGTAAGACGGGTATCGGAAAATATTGTCTATTCCGTGTCTTACGGAGAGTTGGTTTTATTGAACTTAGTAGCGAGATTATCAATTTGCCTAACCCAGCATTCAGATCAAAAGGGGTAACCCAGCCATATGGATTTGCAAAGAGGTAACCCAGCCATATGGATTTGCAATCAATAAGCCTTTGACGTAACACCACATAAAAAAAAAATTAAAAAAAATGAAACATTGATAATTCGTTGATAAATTCGTACAGGAAGATTTCCAACATGTCGTGAAATTAATAATAAATATACATACATATAGCTGCTTTTCTCCGACATATTGATATAAATTGTTTATATATATATATATATATATATATATATATGTGTGTGTGTGTGTGTTTGTGTGTATGTGTGTGTATTAGCCCCCACGACGCATTTATGTAACACACGATAGAAAATGTGGGTAAATCGTGGCCTTAAAAGCATACGAACCCGCTACATCGTGGTTACGAACTACTGTGACACGAATTAGATGAATATAATCGTCCATTCATTAAATATTTATCCTAACATTTCACAAGGGAGTTAACTTTTCTAAACATTTAAACAAATTTTGCTTAAATTCTAGAACAGTTAACTCCCTTGTTAATGTTAGCGTACATGTAATAATTGCAAATAAAATAATCCTTATTTAATGGATAGATATTTTTCATTTAATTCATGCCTTTATACTATTATTTCTATGGTTAAATTTCATATTCTGATTCGGTGAATAGATGCTTATTTAGAATAGTTAACAGCAGAGAATAGTTCCCGGCGGTTACATTTCAGGCCACAATTGACAAAACTGGATGGACGTATGGCAAAGTAGGGAGCGGAATTGACTTTCAAAAGAAAGAAAAACAAAAATGTCACGGCAGTCACGATACGGATGAAATATCTAGAGGGCTATATCAAAATGTAACAGTATGTAATAGGCCGTAGCAAAACTTTGTGACAGTCCGTAGCAGGACGCAAAACATTTTTGGCGTTATTTCGCCGAAATCTCAAGATGCAATGGTTGTTTTTGTTGATGTTATTATAATAAAATTGTACTTTTAAGATACTTGAACCGCCAAATTGTAGTTGAACATGTAATTGTTTATGCCAATAAAACATTTTGACCTTTTTTAACTTTGATGATAATTTAGAATTTAGTGAGGGTTCCTACGGACATTATGCAACATTATGTGCAAACCCCGGAGTGTACCCTACGCTCCCTAGAGATAAATATGTATGCGAAAAAGTCAAATTTTGATATACACGCATGTGTTACGGTTATGTACCATATGAAAACGAAACCAAAGACGGAAATGATAATTTGGCTATTCACCCTAAAATGTCATCATCTCTAAAAGAAAAATTGTGAAGGAGAACAATCGTGAAGGTGTTCACCGACGATGATTACGATTGATTGGTAGGCTTTCTTCATACCATTGACTCAAACGTGCATTGAATCTGAGCGGCGTCCATGTTACAGCCATAGAAAGCCTTGACAAAATGTGAGAAACGTGTTTGACCATAATCAGAATGTTGGCAACTTGAGTGATCCCATCACAACGTGACGGTACAGGAAGGTGCGCATTGGGGCCTCCGGGTCTAATCCCCCACGGCCCCTCACAGATATACCGTAAGAAAACTTGACAAGACCTAACAAATCTTGATTAAAGAAAAAATGCAAAGATTCCACAGCAGACTACATTTCGGGTAATCGCGGCTGTCGTGATATCCGGGGACATTATATTAACCTAGCATAAGAAATATATATGGTGACATTCTACCAAAGTATTAAACACGTCGCTGACGAGTGCAGGTGTATCTCTATACATGTATAATTAGTGATTATCATTTTTAAGATTTTATTAATTTACATATAGTTAAACGTATGTACCATTTTATTTATTGACAACGATTCAGTTGTGATAATTTGACAACGAAAGATTTCTTATTGTATCAAAACGTCTTTCATGTGACCATTTTACAATAATATTGGCACGTATGCGAGAAAATATCCGGATATCTCGTTAAACAAACATTATAACATTAAAGTAATAGAATAATGTTATTAATTGAAAACATGTTTACCAATCGACGTAAAAGAAATTCATATGATCTTAAGATTAAGTCCGATTTGTTTTTCAATTAAAGACGTTTGCGTTTTAGTAGATATCGAATATGGTTAAAGTGACATGGTCATTCAATTTCGGACAATGATCTAGTATAAGAAAGCAACCATATATCCTTGTACTGTGCTTATCTTTTTTGTATACAGGGATTATTATTTTTTCATTCTATTCCAATTTTAATTGGAGGAAAATTTTATTCATAATTTTTATCTTGAATAGCACACATATATTCACTTCAAATAGTTGAACTAAACTCCCCGAAATGTTTCATTTCAAATCGTGCTCCGTTGTTTCGCTGACAATGGGCGTATCTGTTGTCACGACAGGTTGTATGTGACATGGAAGACAATGTGGTGTGACATGGAAGACATAGTGTGTGTGTGACATGGAAGACATGTGTGGGTGTGACATGGAAGACATAGTGTAGGTGTGACATGGAAGACATGTGTGGGTGTGACATGGAAGACTAGTGTGGTTGACATGAAGACATGTGGTTTACATGGAAGACATATGTGTTGTGACATGGAAAGACTAGTGTGGGTGTGTGACATGGAAGACATGTGTGTGTGTACATGGAAGACTAGTGTGTGTGACATGGAAGACAATTTGGTTGTGACATGGAAGACATAGTGTAGGTGTGACATGGAAGACATGTGTGGTTGTGACATGGAAACTAGTGTGGGTGTGACATGGAAGACATTAGTGTGTGTGTGACATGGAAGACATAGTGTGGGTGTGACATGGACAGACATATGTGGTGTGACATGGAAGACATTGTGTGATTGTGACATTGAAGTAATAGTTGTGGTTATGCATGGAAGACATAGTTAGGTGTGACATGGAAGACATAGTGTGGGTGTGACATGGAAGACATGTGTGGTGTGACATGGAAGACAAGTGTGGGTTGTGACATGGAAGACATAGTGTGGGTGTACATGGAAAGACATAGTGTAGTGTGACATGGAAGACATTGTGTAGTGTGACATGGAAGACATAGTGTGGTTGACATGGAAGACATAGTTGTGGTTGTGACATGGAAGACATAGTGTGGGTGTGACATGGAAGACATAGTTTGGTGTGACATGGAAGACAAAGTGTAGTGTGACATGGAAGACTAGTGTGGGTGTGACATGGAAGACATAGTGTGGTGTGACATGGAAGACATTGTTGGTGTGACATGGAAGACATAGTGATGTGACATGAAGACATGTGTGTTATGTGACAGGAAGACATAGTGTAGGTTGTGACATGGAAGACATAGTGTGGTGTGACATGGAAGACATAGTGTGGTTGTGACATGGAGAGACATTGTGTAGGTGTGACATGGAGACATAGTGTGGGTGTGACATGGAAGACATAGTGTGGTGTTGTGTACATGGAAGACATTGTGTGGGTGTGACATGGAAGACTATTGTGTGAAGAAGTGTGAACATGGAAGACATAGTGTGGGTGTGACATGGAAGACATAGTGTGGTTGTGACATGGAAGACATAGTGTGGGTGTGACATGGAAGACATAGTTGGGTGTGACATGGAAGACATAGTGTGGGTGTGACATGGAAGACAAGTGTGGTTGTGACATGGAAGACATAGTGTGGTGTGACATGGAAGACATATGTTGGTGTGACATGGAAGACATAGTGTGGGTGTGACATGGAAGACATAGTGTGGGTGTGACATGGAAGACATTGTTTAGGTGTGACATGGAAGACATAGTGTGGGTGTGACATGGAAGTAATAGTGTGGTTGTGCATGGAAGACATAGTGTGGGTGTGACATGGAAGACATAGTGTGGGTGTGGAAGACATGTGTGGGTTGTGACATGGAAGACATAGTGTGGGTGTGACATGGAAGACATAGTGTGGTGTGACATGGAGGACATAGTGTTGGTGTGACATGGAAGACATAGTGTGGGTGTGACATGGAAGTAACATGTGTGGGTTTGACATGGAAGACATAGTGTGTGAATGGAGACTATGTGTGACTGAAACATGTGGTCATGGAACATTGTTTATGTGCAGGAACATAGTGTGGGTGGACATGGAAGATAGTGTGGTGGACAG
>CM037777.1:72520905-72570905 GCA_021229015.1 Solen grandis
CAACCATAACTTTTACTAAGAGACTGTTGCTTTTATTATTTGTATAAGTTAAATGATGATTGCTTAACAATTGCAGTTGCTAGAGTGTAAACAAAGTAAAAACCTGGCTATTTATGTATACAATTGTAACTCAAGTGTCATGATTCCTGACCGAATTGATCAATAATAGCCATAATTCGACATTGGTTTAGAGATTATGGTCATAAACATTGTCGGGGAGTTTAAAGATGACTGGTTAAAAATGGAGATGCTAGAGAGTAAACAAAATAAATTAGGACGACGGACGGACGACGGTCATTAAATATCCTTAAAGCTCAACCTGAACGCGTTTCGAGATTTTGGAAAACTGGGTTAAGTTTCGCATTGCGGGTTTCGTTGCTGAATACTGAAGTTCGTATGGGTGAAACTGTTGTGTTTTTTGGTTGCATGTTTGCGCTTGCAATAGGTGCAAAATATTCAAAGATACCTTCATAAATGGCATTTTCCCGATGAAGGTATGGGTTTAGATCAAGCGGAAGTAGTATCCTTTGTATTACATGTAGTGATTTTATCCCCCTCCCTCGCCCCCATTTCGTGCCAAACCCCTTTGTTTCAGGACTGATTTCCTTTTTTATTACAGATGTTTTCAAATTTAATTGAGATCAAATAGTCGCAGTGAACAAACTGATAAATACATGCATCTTTCTACAACTGCCATTGTTCCAGCTAGACAACACGTGATTACTGCATGTTCTAACACTACTTGACATTAGTTTTAAGCATGAAAAAGGGAAAACTTAAAAAAAAATGCATTGATTTCATCTTCGAAAACAATCTGTTATTTCAAAAGGAAAATGCATATTGCAACTACATGCTGCTAACAACTCTGTAAAGATTATGAAATGTCTCCAAAAAAAATAATAGAAAAAATAACAGCTATAAGCTTGATAGTCGTAATTGTATGGATATTGCATTCACTGCGATCGATTTTTTGTGCTATATATATAATATATATATTCAATTTGTGAACTCCTTAATTCAGTGCTTTCTCATTGATGCCAAATGACATTGTTTTAAGCACCACTGATTACCTATGCAAAGCAACCTTTTAGTGCATATATTTAACACCCTCGTTCAAGAAGGTTTAAACTCAAGACTGCATTATTTGGCAGACTATCATTGTTATCACACGCGTGTACTTATTGTGCACTACTATCGCGTCCGGGGATCGAACACACAACCCGCTCCTCCATGGGAGATCGCTCTCACCACTCGACCGATGTGACAAGTTACAGAGACATACTTACACGTTACGTTTATCATAGTGAGTACCGTCCAGCCAGGTCCACCGTCGATTGACGATCTGTAAACCTGTCCAGTACATGATCCTCGGACCATTGTCAATTATTTTGACCACCCACGCCTGGACAGACATTAATTACTTTAGCTTGGTACAAAACGTCATATATATATATAGAAACATGGTTATAAATTTATTCTAATATAATTAATAAATATACTATATATATACATAGAGGCTTTCACGGTTCAAAAACATTTAAGAAATATTATTTATTATGTAACGACATGTGAGCCCTAAAGTTAAGAGTAATAAAAAACGACACATTTGTATTACCTTTTTTAGACTCCACAGTCTAGTAAACGTGTTAGAATGAAAAGATATACAACTTGTTTATTCGTGTTTTAGCTTATATTGATACACAGGGTTACGTTTAGAGGCTTTATGATTAATCACTCAGACCTACGGCCTTATCCGAACTTAACACCGTTCATAACTCTGCAATATTGCACTCAAAACATTACCTATTTCCTTAGTATTTTAGGGATTGGTAATTGATGCCATGATAGTTAATGGACTTCATTTGATTCAGTAATTTATGAAATGGTATCAATAACAGGTAAATGCTAATTCATTTATTTTAAACAACCAGAGTGCGTTTTATCCCTGTGTCACTCGTTATTCTTATTTTACTTCGAAATCAAAAAAAAAAAATGTCCTTAGTTGGAACAGATATGTCCGATATGTCCCTAAGATAGGGGCCTACCTGAATGTGTTAATGCTGATATCTAGAGTAAACCAGATTTTGTTTTATCGTACATTATAACAAGACTTGAGGTTGTTAGCAACTTGATAAATATATAACCAGATCGTAATTTATGCTATGATAAATATCACTAAAATGTTTGTATTTAGTTACCTTTTACTATGTTAATGAAAGGTTAACAATATTACTTATTAAGAAGTCTGATAGTAACACACAGATGTATAGATTTATGTTAAGTACTTATACGAATACCCATTTTAAACACTTCAAAACCCGACGTATTGTAGAATTACTTTAAGATTCAAACAGGAGAAATAGTATTCGTTTTTATACATGTAACATGTTTCTTCAGCTTTTCAAACGCATGTAAAAATTTCAAATAATGCTTTAGTGATTGAGTACACCGGTTGCAAGCCTGATTACGGGTTTAACGTTGTTGTTGTTTTATTGTTTGGTTTTTATTGTTTGTTTTGCTGTTCTTGTTTTCGGGGATTTAGGGGATCGGGTCAAAAATGTTGCCAGTCACCCAACCTTGTTTTCCTGCTTTCTGAGACACCTCGATTTTAAGCTTTTCATCTGGAGGTGTCGTATTCTTTGAGAGACGATAAGTTCTTTGAGGGACGATTATTTTCGACAATTGAAACATGTAAGTAACAAATGGAATGAGGTCACCATGCCGTCAATGTTTTTATCACATGTACATCCAGATATGAAACTTCGGGGTCTTCCTCCACCTGTAATTAGCTGGACGTCGCTATATGACTGAAATACTGTCGAAGCGACGGTAAACTCAAACAGTCAAGTCAAGATATAACAACTTAAATATGTAATCTTCGACAAGAATCGCACGCCTTTCATAACGTGTCGGTTGCTGCAAATTAAACTACACGTATTTTTCATTTTTCAAATTTACAGGTATATTTGAATACAGAAAGAAAAATACAGAAAGACAGAGGAAACATCAACGCACCTTTTCGGTGTCATTCTTTGGTATCCAGATCGTGGCGTTCCTCGAAGAGCAGGAGTCCTGGGTTTGCTGAAAGTTCCGTCTATAGGAGGAGATAAAAAGGCAGCGACCTCCGTACTCGTACCATCCCTGTTCACACTCACAGACCACACATGTCACTGTAATATACAGACATCGGGTCATTATAAAGTCTAATTTGCAACAACTTCATTAATTTTATATCTTATTAGGTAGGTAAATAGACAAACTTGGTAGGTAGGGAGACAAACTTGGTAGGTAGGTGGTAGGGAGACAAGCTTGGTAGGTGGTAGATAGGTAGACAAACTTGGTAGGTAGGTAGACACACCGCTTGGTTAGAAGCAGTGCACGATTCTCTCTCTCTCTCTCTCTCTCTCTCTCTCCCTCTCTCTCTCTCAAGTGTATAGTATATAATTAGTTTTGATAACGACGATTTACACATTTATTGCCTCCATTCTCAATTATTCGTCTGAAGTCTGGGAGTTTTTTTTGTTTGTTTTTTAAAGCTGAAAAGGTTATAAAATTGATTGGGGTTAAGAAATGTAATTGTAATAAGCAAGTTACAATGAATTAAGAAGATATAACTCGGGGTTCATGTGCATGTCTACAGGCAAAATAGTGCTTTAAAGTTAATTAGTACAAAACAAAATATTTGTTTATACTGTAATGCATGGATAACACAAATTTAAGTTGTGCTTCGAAATTTTATTTTTATTATGTTTGATCTGTCTGTTCGACTTGTACATACATGTATATTAATATAGGATTGAAAAGTTCAACAAAAATACGTGTTTGCTGTTGTTGTTGTTGTTTTTAAACTTACACTTTCTTTTTATTTATAAAAATATTAAGAAAGAAGTGTATAGATAAATATATATTGCAAATTGGAAACTCGATAATATTTCAAAACAAAAAGTTCTCGTGTGCTTTTAGAAAATATGAAACCGTTTAATATACTTAAATATTTGACTATATCAATACTAAGAAATCAACTTGCAACACTTAGATTATTATCGTTTAGTTTGTTTGTGCAAACAGGAAAAAAAATGCTTTTTATGCCTTGAAGATGAGCACCACTAATTATTACTCAAATTTGAGAAAGCAGTATATTAAGAAATATACTTATTTAAGACCAAACATGATAAAATACAGTAAAAAGATTATCGCTAAAGACCGCCTTATTATTGTAATCCGCTGTTAAGGTTAGACACAGATATCAAATTGAGGCATTTAATTAATCATCATACAGTTATTTCTTTAAAGATATTTTCATATTTAGGTTGTTATATCATCATCAAAAATCTCATGTCCTTATAGTCTCATATCTTGTCATGAATGCACTTATTGTGGTAATATTACAATGAACTTTTACGTGTTCAAGTTATATAAATAAGCTTTTCTGTTTTAATTATATAACAAGATTTTGCTGATATTTTATTTATTTCTGACGATGTTGCAAAGCTCTTCATAACACACGAGAATTTACAAAAAAAAAAAAAAATGCGAAGTCAATAACCGATTTTCGCTTATTTACAACAGTCATGGATTCGAAAAAAATAAATAGATACTGGATAACTAACTATAATTATTGAATAATTTATGTTATATAAATCCAACTTTAAACATACAATATATTTCACTTTCAAAACAAAAAATAATATATCATTTATAACTTACTGAAGCAGAAAACACCAAATAATAAAATCAGATCTTTTGCTTGTAGTTCCATGGTTTTTCAAATCCGTGTTACATATTGCATAACCTAAATTCTGACACTGTCAAAAGATGCCGATTCAAAATAAGATATCAATATGGATATATGTACATGTTCACATGTCCGTCCGTCTGTCCGTGTATATACTGTAGCGGCCCGTAAAGTGCTTTCAAAGCATCGTCTTACTTTTAATTGAACCTACGTGTATTCTAATCATATACCAAAAAATACGTTTTGACTATTGCTATAGAAGCTAACTCAGCTTGTAAGCTATATATTTTTTGGTTCTGTGGCTGTGTTCATTTAGTAAGGACTCGAAAGATGCGATTACAATCCCCACTAGACGCAGACATTTCACGGCACACAATTCTTGTTCAGTCAAAGAATCTTTTAGGGGATTAGCAAAAGTTACCTATCGCCATAAAATTAGTTTAAGGTTTAAATGATCCCGGTTCATCATCCTAAACATATGCCGCCATCTGATCTCTTTAATATAACCATAAGTTGCGAGATTTTCGTCAAAATGAATAAAGTTTAAACTAAAATACAGCCCACCAAGACGGGCCTAGCGAGAGACTGTAATCACTGAAACTTTGGACAGACTCAGCCCCCCCACAAGTAGAGATCTTCCCGTCAGTTGGAGATAACGCTCCCACGGATGACTTGATAATCCAGCGACAACATGAGACTGGATGTCACCTGAATCAGGTTGAGAGTGCGTGCAATGAAGTACACTGATTCCGAAGCCGAAACGTGTAAGTTCAAATCCTGATTAGTGCAACTTTCCTTGGTGTCCCTCTTGGACACTATACAATGATTCATCCTTAAGACCATTGAAAGGGGCTTAGAACAAATTATAAACACGTGTTTACCCATCTACGTAAAGGGTTTGTACTAAAGTTCATAAATGTCACAGTCAGAAAAAGCGTGACCGGTACTGGCACACAGGTGGCCTCAATCGGAACGTTTCAGTGATAAATACTTCACCATGATGAAAGAAGGCGGAATTACCCGAGAAATTCCGATTGAGGTGCTGTATGGAGGTCTATGTGATAGAATAGGATTTTTCTTTCAACCTGTAAATAGGAACATGTCCCTGAAAAAGTTATGAACGAAAGCATATCAGCATGGTGGGTCATGTTTGTTTTTATCCCTTTGATATAGCTGTCTTGATATCTCAATTGATATACTATCAACGTCCAGATAATGTATTGATAAATGGTCACTCAGTGTATACCACAGGCCTCCAAAATGCTAATCGGTACATTGTTTGTGCTTGTTAATTTGGTTTAACGTCCCATCGACAGTATTCCAGTCATTTGGAGACGATATCTACTCGAGACAGATACAGCGCTGCCACACTGCAGTATCACGCCATAGACATGTGGCATGATACAACACCCAGTCACATTATCCTGACACCGGGCCAGCCAGTCCTGGACCTACCCTTATATGCTAGGCGCCAAGTAAGGGAGCTATAACATTACCAATTTTTACGACTTTGATATGTCTCTGCCGGTTGTAAAAAGGTGGGAAGTGACGGATCCATATAAGAAAATATATTAACAAAAATATTTTATAAAAACACAACCTTTGCATCTTTAAATAAAAAGCCGCTGTAGCGTTTCAGACAGCAGGGGGGGGGGGGGGGGCACAGGGAACACGTGCCCCCTCCCCCCTGTCTGCCTTTAATCCAAAATAAGTCAGACGCCTTCAGGTTTATACTGTGTATATAACAATGAAGCGCCTGAATGTCACAGATGTAGATGTTTTTTTATTAAAAAAAATACAAATTTTTAAGATTAACATGAATATGTATTTAAATGAAAAAAAGTAAATTTGAAATAAGAAATGCCCAAGAATAGTTTAATGTATTTTAAGTCTAATAAGAATATACACAAATAAAGTTGTTTTGTTGTTGTTTTTAAATAGAGCAAAAAAATGTGTATAATACTTAATTACTGCATTGTGACAAGGAAATATTAACCTTATCAATTACTTTCATTTATGTATGATATTTTCTTTCTTTTTTTAGTTGTGTGTGACGTCACTCACAACTACAGTACCTACATTCTGAGGGTCCAGTTCTCTTTATTTAAAACCGAATAACCTCTTTATTTTGTATGAATGATCAAACGATTGAAAATAATTCTACAACACAGGTATGATGAGATTCAGCCAAAGTGTTGAAAACTCAATTTTGAGTAAAATATACATAGTTACGGGAAACAATAATTGTATGTAGCATAAAAACACAAAAGAACTATTTTCCCTGTTGATTTACCATGCGGAGGAGTATAGTTTCTTTCGATGCAAAGGTGGCTCGTGGTAGATGTGCAGGTTTTGTTTATTATTGGTGTTACAATTGTCCAAATAGAATAATCGGACAAATCCGCATAACTTACTAATAATCACATCAGGCTATCCCAGAAACATCGAAATACCGCCAGGGTTATTTGTTGCTCTATGGAATGGCTGATACCTGTATGTATCTGCTATTAGAAGTTACTAAGGACACAGTATGGAGCCACTGATTTGCATCCATAAATAGAAACTGTGCCGTCGCTCGGTAGTATAAATCAAAGCGCTGATAGTGCTATTGTCGCATTTTTTTTTTGTTTTGTTTAACTTTAATAAGCGAGGGTCAAACTTTCGCGCAATGCCAATAACCCCGCTTTAACGTTGCGTTAACATGGTCATTACAAGAAATTAAATATGAATGCACCATTTGTTTCATCAGACTGTGTACAATTGGCACATCGCCACTCTCCCTATTTCTATAGCCTACAATGAACAATCGTTTATTACTTTAATATAAGTTTGATATTTGGCAAAATCTAAGTTACACTGCATATCTGAAGCTCGTCAAACCCTCTTCCACTTGAGACACACACAACTTCAGTGCCTTCAGCGCTTTGCTTAATTTTATTTATTCATCTTTACAGATATATTCAAATGAAATTTTAATATTTCGAAGTTCTCTGGTTAGATTCAAACTCGCAAGCTAGCCTTGCAGCGTTGCTGCATAAAAGATTGTAGGTAGTTCAACACGAGTGTGTTTTTATTGGTAAATAACATGACTTTGCACAGATATAGGCTAAAGTAAAAAAATTGACACAAGCAATATTATTATATCGCTCAAGGCTTAGATCCATTGCCTTCAAGTTTAAATATATATTATCTAACTTTAACCCTTTCCCTCATATAGACTCATTTTGACGCACTCAATAGGTACCACATAAAGCCTGATCTGCAGAAAACCACAGTAAAACCTTACCAACTTTAATTATAAAGTCTTCATTTCCAGACCACTAAGGAGCAGCGAACAGCATAAAACCTGATCTGGTTTTATGTTGTTCGCATAGGTCTTTTCATGGTTTCCTCTATGAGGGAAAGGGTTAAGGGAGTCAAACCCGAATAGTCACTATGAAGAATTGAAAAATAAGCAATACTGTTGTGTCGTATGCCTTTACGTACACCTCTTTGTACTATCTAAACATAATCTACCGTCCCGTTTCATTTGTTTTTAGACGGCAGCTTGCCGTCTTTAGTAGCTAGAAACGCTTACCAGGCATCGCTGACCTTGCTAATTTGCATATTTTCCACGGCAAGTTTAACTGTTGCTCTCCGTGCTTAGTGCGGATCGAAGCAATGCGATTCTGCACTTACGAATGGAATATGTTACGCAGACCTTTTATCCATAACCGTAACCGCTATTTATGTGTTGTTGTTTGTAAACGTGTTGTTTTGCTCTGTAAACATCCATTTTAAGCGTGAACAATATATCCGTGACACTTATAAATCAGAACAGCAACCCATTTTACATACTTGAAGATCTACTCCTGTAAAAAGAAAAAAGTAGCGCTTCGAATGTCTGTAATAACCTAAAGTAGTTCACGCGTAATTTTGCATGAAAGCGATTTAGGTTTTCTCCCAGAGCATTTCTTAACTTTGAAATAGAAACAAACATTCAAGTATCTAAAACATCAAGTACCTTGTCAAGTTCTACACTTAAGTAACAGTAGAGAGTGTATATAAATCGGGTCCTAGGGAATGACCTACTTCTGAAGTTCATGACCCTAATTCCGGATTGTTTTGTAACAAACAGAGTGCGTATTCGATTGTCTTACTACCGACTTTAGTTGCAGGAGAGTGTGTGGAGTTTTTGCGTCATGTGGCTTTTGCAATAATTAAGAATCACAGCTTTATTTTTTATTAATCTGACTGCCGTCTTTCAGCGCATTGAGCGCTTTGATTATCCAAAGGTATCAGTTTTATAAAAAAAAATATTATGTCATATCCTCTTTACAAACAAATACTGATTGCTTTGAAACTAAAAATACTTGAAATATGTAATAAATTCTTACCACACCAAACCCATTTACATACAGGTCTAATGTTTTTCATTTTATTTATTTTTTTCTTTTCTTTTGTTTCTGATATCCAAAATAGGCCATATCGCTAAAATTTACATTATTGAGAAACATATTTCAAAATTTACCCGAATTTTCTACGAAGTAGATCTTTTTGGTTGATCTTGTCAAATTAAAAAGACTTTACCGAGTGGTTTGATTGTTTTAGTCCTTCAATATACCAGTCACCATATTTGTTATTAAATTTAGCTTAATTTATCCATATACCTATACAAATTACAAAAAAAAAAAATTATTTTTTATTTTTTTTTCTAAACTTGATCTGAGTGATACAGATACATGGGACAAAGTTTTCAGGGATTTTCCTGAATTTCAGGATATTTACATTGCCAAATGACTTCTAATTCGATATAAAACCATATGAATATGCTAAAATCAAGGTTTTCTGGGGTTTTTAAACTTTCAATCCATGTAGATTTAATGACCAACAAGTAGAAAAGAAAAAAAAAAAGTGTTTGATAACTACTTGGATTTGAACCAACAAACCCCACTTTCAAGGCATTTGATAGTTTGATAGTTGAACATTTCTGGATCCGGCCCTGTGTGCAGTGCAAAATGTTACGAATATTGAATACTTGATGAAATGTAAAATGTTCCGCATTATTCGTCGATAAATAGAAAACATTGCCAATGTCTTCTTTTAAATACGTTACAAAGCTTCATTTTTCATAACGGTTGTCATTAAAAAAACAACAACAAAAAAAAACATGTTGCGGTTTAATTGCTTGCTATTAGATCAAGGTGAGCTTAACGGAATAGGGAATCAAACAAATCCGCACGATTCATAAGCTCAATGCTTTTACATTAAATGATTTTAAGACGGGTATTTTACGGATTTTTTTCCCGATTATCTGGTGAACTTTTCACGTGTGTACTTATATCTCCATCCTCCTTTTCTAGTCGGCTTCTGATTAAATATGTTCGGTCGAGTTGGCGGTTCACTGTTATCTATTGAACTACTTTGCACATATATTGAGCAAAGTATGACAGCATGCGGGGAGTGCCATGTCATTTCATGACCAAGGTTAAGCTGAAAGCCTACACTAGTGGTATCCGGTATTTCCTATATTCATCTGCAGTTTGTAAAAATAATCAAAGCTCTCGAGCCACTGAGAGAATGCCGGCAAGATTTTAATGAATAAGTTATGATTTTAAACCCAGCGTTTCAGCAGGGTTGAATTTGATAGAAGCAAAGGTCACATGACGCCAATACCTTCAACCATTTTCCTGCAGCTCTAGTGACTAGTAAGTTAGGAAGCCAGCTGAAGTTGCTCTTTGTTTAATAATAACCGCGGCGGCAGTCTCTCCGTGCATTGAGAGCTTTGATTTATTTTACAATGATCCGGAGTAAGGTTCATAACTTAAATCCATTTGTAGGTCATGACCTTACTTCAGTACTAGTGAACCTGATGTACACTCATTCTGTTGTTGATTGCAGGTATACATTTGACAAGGTATTTGATAGTTGAGATACGTTAGATATGATGTAGTTATGGCTTTTCAATATCAAAGTTAAGAAATGTTCTGGGATGAACCTATGGAAGGCTTAAACTCATTATCATGCAGATAACTTGTGATCTAATTAGGGCAGGAGTTTCTAGTGCGAAGCACTTCTTTCTTTCTCCACGCATGTAAATTTGTTTGACGTGTTGTTTCATAAACAAGACGAATATGTTCAACGTCAGAACCTATACTGCATCTCTTCTTATTTTAAAAGTCACCTTCTTCTTTTGCAATTTAAACAAGTGTCGCTAGAACCGCTAGATCTCCCCGAACTGCGCTTTGTTACCTGATGGGTACTTTATTATACTATATGAGCTTTTCCTGCCTCTTATAGTTTTTGTGTTATGCCCCGGACAACATTTAAGTATGAAAAATAACAAAGGGCAATAACTCCAAAATTATGCAAAACTGAGTAATGATTCTTGTACACAGCACTTCTCCTAATTGAGATCTATCTACCTACGAAGTTTCCATGTTGATGCCTATTGTAGTTTTTATGTTATGTTCCGGACAAAATTATGACGAACGGACGGACGGACAAAGCCGCAACTACATGCTCTCCCTTCGGGAAAGCATAATAAAGACTTTTCAACATACTTCGCGTGGTTTCATCGGTCAGCAAGTAGCTGATTACTATTCATGGAAACGAAATGTTTTGCCAAGTCACACTGCATGGGAAAACGCTCTTTTCGTAAACGCCCACATCTGGTAATTATGGTTTATGGTATCCAGGAAGCATGTGCCATATGACACGTTACTTCACCAAATTTGTAATTTTATTTTTTTTCCAGTCTGTTAAGTGAGCGCATGCGCGAAGAGTAAATATGATCAGTCATGTAAATGCACACAGGAAGGTTTTATAATTTTAGATAGATGTTTAATACCGTTCGTAACATTATTGCCTGTAATGGAGAAACCCCTGAGTTTTTTTACTACCACAGAAAGTCGCACTGGGTGACTTAATCAGTAGATGGGCACTGATAGACGTAATACACACAGATATTCTAAAACATATAAAGTCTTAGTCAATGGCCACCTGTGAACGAGTTGCTTTAAGTCATAAGTCTTTACGGTTAATGACAAATTTGGCATCAAAACTATTTCGATTTGACTTGACTATTTGACAGTAATTCAGTCATATAGCTACGTCCAGGTAAATACAGGTGGAGGAAGACCCCGAATTCACGGAGGCAACCGGGTAGAACCACCGACCTACCGCAAGCCAGCTGAAAGGCTTCCTCACATGAAAATCCGAATGACCCTGCCGGGATTCGAACCCACGTGGTGAGGGGCTGAGTGAGTGTTAAAGCCAGCAACATTTAATTAGAAATTGTCTGTAATTAAAGTGCAGTAGTGCATGGAAGAAAATTTATCACAAAAGGAAAATCAACAATCCTCTATTTCATCAAAAAGTATAACATATGTTTGTGAAAAGAAAATCTGAGATCCTCAGGTAATTTCTTTTCAAGGCAATCACCTGGTGAGACAGGTGTTCATACATTGACCACTGTTTGAGAGAGATGGTCTAATATGACTTTTTAATGGGAATGCGATGGTGACACTGGTCTTAAACTCTTACAAGCTGATAAAATATATGTATGAATTAAGTATTTTGGAATTTTCAACAAAATGCACACGTCAGTATTTTAACAGTTTATTTACCACCATGTTATGAAACATTACAGCTAAAGATTGTCTAATAAACCCAAGACAGATTTATCAAAAATAAATCAGAATGTGAAACTATTAAATCAGTGAAACAAGATAGTTCTGGAGCAAATCAGCATGTTAAGAAAATAAACAAAACAGCAAACACTTCTATAATTTACTGAAAAGTCCATAGCATTTCAGAGGATTTGAAATATTTAGCCTTACTTGTATAAAAATGTCACCCCCGCAAGGTGAAGCCATAAGAAAAAAGAAAATGTGTATGCATTAATTTAGATTTTTACACACTGTTCATGTATTAAAACGAATAACAATAAAATTTAATGTACTGGTAACATAAATAGGTTTAAGCTCAAATAAACATTTGGTTGGATATCAAATTATACACCTCTATACAGAAATCTCTGCTTATAATGAACTCCTTGGAATCAGCTGAAATGGTCTCCAGCATATCTGATGTTCAACATATATGCATGTTTAATGTACTGAGAGCTTGACATATCCGGGTTAACTATAATATGTAAAGTTTATGTACTTTTTCTGACTCTGAGATTTAACATTTGGGACGGAAATGCAAATAATTAATGCTGTAAACACCTACATGTATCATAACACACCCCTTGGCAGTGAACGAGGGGCGTTACATAAAAACGACTACCCCTTTGGTCTGGTAAAATACGACTACCCTTTTACATTCAGAAATGTGTCCAATAGACACGGATGCCCCACATTAACAGTCAGTCAGGGGCCATAACTCTGCTTTGACTCAATGCATTTTGAAATGAAACCCCAAGGTGTACAATGTGTCATGCTGGTGAACATCTGGATCATTCACCCGACACAAGATTTTGTGACTGACTGAGAGACGGAAAAGGACATATCTATATGCCTGAAAACTTTTCAAAGTGGGAGCATAAAAATATTGCATTGCTTGCAAAAATACTGTAACTGCGACATTATCTTTCATGTTCACAATCATTGCATTTCTAGAAGCAATGGAAAATACATCTTACATTAAACACACAAGAACAAAGTGATAAAAACACATACATCAGATAAAAATACTTCAGGCTTGATCTTTCCCAATTAACCTTTGAATTCATGTTTATGTTACATCATTTATAATAAAGCTTCAAACATTAAACGGAATCCCCAAAAGTGAGGTATACATAATCACAGAAATGCTTGTAGGAATAGAATTTTGTCTATCAGAACAGTAATGACATGTATTAAGAGTGACATAGACTACTCTGACTTTACATAAAAAGCAAGTGTTCTTTCATGTGGTTAAGCATTGTATCAAATACTTTAAAATCAAGCTATAAATTTCGGAGGCATTCTAAGAGTTAAGACTGATGTCGAATTTTGAAATAAATAATTTTTTGTAAAATATAATTATTTTTCAAACTAAATGATTCTGAATTTGAAAGGTTTTACTGCACTAATGAAAGTTTATCCTAAAAAAAGTTCCTATTTTAAAATCTAATTTGAAAACTACAATGAACTTATATTTAAATGCTCTTCAACATGTTGATCAGTGATAACTCCATAAATCATTTAGAGTGTTCACTCTTAATATCAATTACTTAAAGTTAATTAAACTTTAAATTGGCAAAGATGTTAAAATATTATTAAATGATATTAATCCAAAAATATGAGAATATGTTTAAACTTTATAAATCAAAACAATAAATAACAACAAGTGATTTTAGATAAGATTAATTTGTTACTCATTAAACTATAATTACAGACTTATATTGTGATTCTATAGCATGTGAAACTGCTCTACCAAATCATAATATTTCAAGCAGAAATAGGTCAAAAACAGAGATGAATGAACAGAAATAGGTCAAAAACAGAGATGAATGAACAGAAATAGATCAAAAACAGAGATGAATGAACAGAAATAGATCAAAAACAGAGATGAATGAACAGAAATAGATCAAAATCAGAGATGAATGCTACTCAAGTGACAAAACACATGTAATCATGTCTAACAAACATGCATACATACATACATCTGCTCAAATGTGGTTTATTTATGACAAATTTAATTATTTCCTAATGTCATTGAACAAATTTATTTCTTCCAAACATTTTGTGGTAATACTGGTCATGCCTTAATGATACAACAAAAAAGGACTAATAATGTAATGTAAAAATTTTGCAAAACAAAACATTAAGAAAAGATCTTAAAAACAGTTAACAAACTTTAATTGAAAAATTCCACTGAGCAAAGTTATATATGTTCTGATATAAACCCACAGTCATGCTGTATTGAAGTCTTATCATCTAAGAAATATACCATGTATCAAAAGTGACATTCAAACTTATTCTAGACAAATGCTCTCAGCTTGAGAAAATTCAACAAGTGCTTAAAAATATATTTGGTCTCAATTTTAACAATACTGTATAACAACTCAAGAATCACAACTTCTGCACAAAATACTAAAAAAACATAACGTAAAAGGATAGATTACATACTTTAAAAAAAAATAAAATATACAATCAATGTCTGAAATACATAAAGCAATGTTTCTATTATACTAGTTTTCTTCACAAAATTCCATGTTCTTATTTCAAGCATAAAGCACCAAAATTTAGCGATTTTCACTGTATATAAATTAAAAAGTAACAAGAAATGTTACAGGTTTAAACTTTATTATTTTCATGTAAGATATCACATTATCATCTCCCTCAACTTCAACACTTACAAATATCCGTACATTTTAAAAAGGGCCCTATTTCACTAAACTTTATACAACAAAAAAAAATTTGTCATAAGAATGTTGTCATATTTGCAAAAAAAAACATAAAGAAAAGTGATCCATTTCACTGAATTATACAAACTCATCACTTTTGCGAAGAAAAAAATCACACAAAAAAACCACTATATATCTCTGTATAAAATTTAGGAAGATATACTTTTCGTACAAAGTTTATTGAGATAGGCCCCAGATGAACAATGGCGAGAATGAAGACTTGATGCTAGAGTAATGCTACATGGTTTGAACTGTGTATGTTAGGATCAGTCTAGAGATAATGAGAGTTCTAATCACAGAACTGAAAGTTGAACGGGTCGTCCTTATTCAGTTTCAGGGTCGGGGTTTTGGGCCTCGGCGTCTCCTCCAGATCTTCACAGCGCAGCATCTGATACTCGCTCGGACCGCCTCTGTCTACCCTGACTGGCCGAAGCTTCTCATGACGCTGACTGTAATGACAAATTTACATAGACTGTAATGATATCATAACTTACATAGACTTTGAAAATATCATAACTTACATAGACTGTGAGGATATCATAACTTACATAGACTGTGAGGATATCATAACTTACACAGACTGTGAGGATATCATAACTTACATAGACTGTGAGGATATCATAACTTACACAGACTGTGAGGATATCATAACTTACACAGACTGTGAGGATATCATAACTTACATAGACTGTGAGGATATCATAACTTACATAGACTGTGAGGATATCATAACTTACATAGACTGTGAGGATATCATAACTTACAAAGACTGTGAGGATATCGTAACTTACATAGACTGTGAGGATATCATAACTTACATATACTGTGAGGATATCATAACTTACATAGACTGTGAGGATATGATAACTTACATAGACTGTGAGGATATCATAACTTACATAGACTGTGAGGATATCATAACTTACATAGACTGTGAGAATATCGTAACTTGCACAGACTGTGAGGATATCATAACTTACATTGACTGTGAGGATATCGTAACTTACACAGACTGTGAGGATATCATAACTTACATAGACTGTGAGGATATCATAACTTACATAGACGTGAGGATAACATAACTTACATGACTGTGAGGATATCATAACTTACATAGACTGTGAGGATATCGTAACTTACATAGACTGTGAGGATATCATAACTTACATAGACTGTGAGGATATCATAACTTACACAGACTGTGAGGATATCATAACTTACATAGACTGTGAGGATATCATAACTTACATAGACTGTGAGGATATCATAACTTACATAGACTGTGAGGATATCATAACTTACACAGACTGTGAGGATATCATAACTTACATTACTGTAAGGATATCAAACTTACATAGACTGTGAGGATATCATAACTTACATAGACTGGGATGATACCATAATTTACAGACTGTGACATCATCATAATTTACAGACTGTGACATCATCATAATTTACAGACTGTGACATCATCATAATTTACATAGACTGTGATTATGCAATACTCTTGGTTTTCACAAAAACTTGAGTCATTGACAAAAATTCAAAAGTTACTGTCCTCCAAAATTGTCAAACAAAAAATGCTCAGAAAAACACAAGGCCTTTTATCTAAATTATTGACTTCAGGATTCCAATTTAGAAGTTCTAATGTTAACTGCAACAATATCGTGCTTAGTAATGACTGCCATGATATCAAACTCGATGCAGCCTGCAATAATATCATACTTGTTGTCTGCCATACCGGTAATATTAAACTTGATATCAGCGTCTGCAATAATATTGTCTAATATAGTATTTTAGTTGTAATATCAAATTTTTACATCATAACATCCACCCAGCTCCACCATTTAACAACATGGTAAACCCCAGGAAAACATGCTCATTTTGAAAACAATTTTCACTCTGAACATGTTTGACAGTGTTGACTCCTCACCTCAAAAGATATGAGAATGTAACAACCAGTACAACACCTGATCAGGGTGCAAGTAACTGATACCAATCCTGCATGATGGTTCCTAGATTGGAACAGTACTATAAACCATTTAAAGTAAAGTCCATGTAATGGTTCCGCTACATTTCGGACCTCATGGCCTTTCACAGAAATAACCAATGTTTCCTAACGTTTCATTAGGGTGCCTTGGTTATCTTGGTAGAGGTTAAGTGGTCCAAGACGTAGCAAAACCATTACAGGGACTTTAAGACTATGACAACTACACTATATATCAACCCTTTATTCTAGAGTCAAAGAACTCTATCAAAGAATCATTGTGCCTGACAAGGAGCATATCAGACTGTTTCAGAAATTCATCTGTAACATACCGTTTTCCTGTTCCTTTCTTGAATGTTTTCTCCCTTATCATGCCAGCTATCGTATCATCGTCAATATGGAACTGTTGCTTACTGTATATGACAGGTGGCGTTGGTGTACGACCATTCTGAACGATTAACAAGACGCAATGTTTATCTTAAAGCATGAAATACACATATAGAAAATTCAATAAGACATAAGTTAAGGAATCTGTGAAGACATTTCTCAGTCTAATACAAAAAAATCTGTGCTGCACAGAACAGCTATAATGAAAAAACATTATTGCAAAACTATTTACAATCTCAGTCAAACAATTCATTTTTTTTCCATTGTTAAAGCACTCACATTAATCAAGGTACTAAAGATATAAACGGTGAGTACAAAATCTGTACATATTGTATGAGAGTGTTTTAAGAGTTTAAGACCAAACTCAGAGAAATACTCCATCATATAGACCTACCTTTTCCGATTCTGAGTTTTTCGACGAATCCTCGTGTATAATCTGGTGCATGTTCTGTTTTTCAGAGACAACCGGATGATCCGGCAAGCTCATAGGATCAATAAGAACGTCATAGGGTACCATGGGATACTGCCAAGTAGACTGATTGTATATATCCCAGGTGTCTGGCTGTCCATATGTTCCTAGAAAATGGACAGAACATTCATATCCTTATGTGTCATTTGAGAATCTTACATACCATTGCATCCCCACAAACCTGTTAACCCTTTCCCTCATAGAGGACACCATGAAAAGACCTATGCGAACAGCATAAAACCAGATCAGCCTGCGAGGAATAACCATGCAGTGTGTATGTGCACTGGTATTATATTACAGCCCGGGGGATAGATATACCAATCAAACACTGCAGACATGAGACTGATGGTTATTTTCTTGCATATCTTTATCATATTAAGACTTTTATTTTATTGTTTTACCACCCTTTCCCTCATAGAGGACACCATGAAAAGACCTATGCGAACAGCATAAAACCAGATCAGCCTGCGAGTAACTCACAGGCTGATCAGGTTTTATGCTATTAGCTGCTCCTCAGTGGTCTGGAAATGAGGATTTTGTAAATAAATTTGGTAAGGTTTAACTGTGGTTTTCTGCAGATCAGGCTTTATGCGATACCTATTGAGGGCGTCAAAATGAGTATATATGAGGGAAAGGGTTAAAAGAGACTGTTTAAGAAAAAAGAGAAAAAAGGTTGCTCTTAGCAACATTGGCTGCTAAATTGATGTTAAGTTTATAAGAAAATGTATTTCCTGTATTATTAAAGTTAGCTGCATCAAACAGATGGGCTGTAAAGTTAAGATGGGTGTGATACATAAATGATTGTAATTAAGACCTTACATTTTAGGATGAACAACTTACCGATATAGTGCCCATCCATGTTCCACATGCGGACCGTGCAGTCGACAGATGCACTAATCAGCAGCTTCTGATCTTCAACAAGAGTGATGGATGTCACGCTCTTCACATGTCCACGCCATGTTATCAACACTGTAGAATATAACGGTATTAACCAGGTTATATTCACTTTTTACCATTTTCTTAACAATCACAGGAGTTATCATCTGATGCAAGAATTAAAATATCCTTTAATCCATGGAAAGATTTAAGAAAAATATCAATAGATGCAGTAGGAATAGTATAAAACTGCACCAGGCTACTAGTAGGTTTACTAATCAGTAGCACCTTTCAGAATAGAACAGGCATGTGTTCAATTGCCAAACTGTATGCAACTGTAGGCTTACAGTCAGCTATGAAGCTGTCTCATTGTCATAAACCACAATGTTAACATATAGCTATGTACAGCATAAGACCCAATCTCAGGCTTAAATCTGAATATCATGCTCAAATCACTTTTGAATCTAATGGGTATAATTTGAGTCTGATATGAAAATCATTTTTCTTTTCAACATCAAGCGGCCAGTTAGGCAAGTTTTACTCTACTATTAAAATTTTACTGAGTTGCTGAGGAGCAATACTTCTACCATTTTACAAAGCAGCTGGGAATCAAACCAATGACCTCTGTGTTAGGGCGCTGACCATGTGACCTCGTAGACCAGACTCTGACATTTCTTAAAATTCTACACAAACTTGAAGTTCTAAACCTGTTCATGAGTCATGGATACAACATATGTATAATCAGGACAACAACAAGCAGTGAGGGGTGATACCTTCAGGAGGATCTTTCGAAGGACTCTTAGTGCAGTAGCCATCAATGTTCCAGAGATAGATGAAGCCGTTACTGTCACCCGAGACCAGTACTGTGTTGGGCTTGTTTGGCTGTAGCACGGTCACCATAGCACCCTTTGAGTTGGACTGGATTATGAGGAATAAACAACATTTACTTAAAATACATAAATCTGGACTTTGGTATATAAATACAATTGCTGACAAAATATGATATAATAATAAAACTATACGAAGTTTAGGTAAACTTGATTGCAAAGCATTTTTTCATTCTGGCCCTGATACATTACTTGGTCTGAAAAAGAAAGAGAAAATTTAAATAACAGAGCAATCTGATACAAATTGATTAGAAAATTCCATTACGGTGTATATATATCACATCACTCCAGACAAGTACTAATTTCAAATATGATAAATGTGAGCTCTCTTTTGTTAAAATATAGCTTCCAAAATCTTCCTTTTAACCCCCTCAATAAGAATACTTTACCCCAGGAAACTGGGCCATGAGACCACCCCCTTCAAACACGTTCCAGAAATGTATATGTGCACGAGGTCCACTAGAGATGAGAGAGGCTGACTCTTTCTTGTAGCAGCGAGTGTGCATGAATGCCAGACTGCTGATACTGAGGTCCCCATCCACTGTAACAGCAACAAGACATAACAAGTTACTGTACAGGGAGGAGATGAAAGATTCCACTAGACAACTCCACATCTTAAAGCCAAACAAGAGTATCATTAACAAATCTAAATGTCAAATAAAATCAATAAACTTTTCATTCATTTTATGTACAGTCATGCTTTCAATAAAATGGTCTTCCGCATTATAAATGCATTTCTTTTCAATGAAATGAGTACAGTAAATAATAGTATCTCATTTAAGTGGACCGACAAAGACGACTTACGTGACTGGTCTTCATATCCCTCCGGACACGGGGCCTTCAGGTGGGCGAAGATATGTCCGGACACCATGTTCCAGACGATTACCTGACCATCGTAGCTTGCTGTCGCCAAGAGGTTCGGAGGACCCTGGGCTACAGCGAGGATATCCTCTTTGTGACCACGATTCTGTGACAGCAAAAATAAATTTGGTTAGCTAAAAATACACAATCAGGTAAAGTGTTGTCTTTACTGACTACCCCTGAGAACCTACATCTCTGAAGCAGTGACAAAACATACCTTAGTGTTTATGACAAAGAGTGGAACCTGGGACACATAAATGAAGTATATTACCACTACTATATTTATTCAAGTGCAGTCCGTAATACTGACAAATTCCTCAACATCAGAAGCTTTCCCCTCAGATACAAAACCCATTGAAACACCCTATAATGTTGTTGGTGGTGTTTGTTTTATTATTATTTAATCCTTTACTTCATGTAGATTCATGTGTAAATTTATGACTTTATGAATATTAATTAAATGTATTTTAACTGGTATATGAAAGAATGAAATTTTCTTGCCCTGTAGACTACTGGTATGTAGAACATACTAGGAGTAAAAAGAGGAGACCATGATCAGATTGCTGCTGGTAATAGTAGTCTGATATGTTTCCAAATGCATCAAAATGTGCCTATATGAGGTAATGTGTTAACCCTTTCCCTCATATAGACTCATTTTGACGCACTCAGTAGGTACCACATAAAGCCTGATCTGCAGAAAACCACAGTTAAACCTTACCAAATTTAATGACAAAATCCTCATTTCCAGACCATTGAGGAGCAGCAAACAGCATAAAACCTGATCAGCCTGCGAGTTACTCAAAGGCTGATCTGGTTTTATGTTGTTCGCATAGGTCTTTTCATGGCGTCCTCTATGAGGGAAAGGGTTAATGACATTATGAATACTTAAATTGTTTTGTTTTGATTGAAATGTACCTCAATTTTAATTTGTAGCACACACCTGCCTTTCATTGAATCAAGTTATCTCCCATTACTTGAGGGTTATAATATGCTTAAAAAGTAAAATTCAAGTTCGCTTACAAGGTCATCCTGCCATTTTGGCAGGGGATTCTGGTAATGATGTATATTACTGTCCGACATGTCGTCATTATAGATGTTGATACGACGGTCCCAACCGACACCAACAATGTACTTATTCCGGTTCATCTCAACATACGTCAGTGCACAGATTTCCTCATTCTCCGTCTCTGTAATGATTAAAGTTTAAACTTTATTTATTTTACATTGATTACAAAACAAGTTATCACAACTTATATAATCACTTTCAATGGCTCTGGTGGCGGCATATGTGGGAGGAAACCAGAAAGCCCGCAAAAAACCCACGTGTAACACTGTACCTTCTCATGTACATGACCAGGAATCAAATCCGGGATGCATTAGTGAGAGGCGAAGCACGTTACCATCAGCTATCCAGGCACCCAGATGTAATGATTAGACATGATAGCAGTGTTTAATCATGTTTACTTGCAAACATTACTAACCACTCTAAAATCACGAAGTTAAATCAAATTTCACAGATTATCATCTATGGAAATTTCATGGATATCTTTATTATTTTGTGGAACCATGTTCTAGAAAACATGAGGCCTACTTAAAGAAAAGTTTTCATGGGGTTTGATATTAATGGATAAATCCATCCACAAAATTAGTGTCCCACAAAAACAAATGATTTGTGTGTGATGACCATCCCTACTGTACCTTCCTGTCTCAATAACAGGAAATTTCATTGAGCTTTTTGTAAGATAGGAAGGGGTACCAACACAGCACGACATGGCAACTTGTTTGATTCTTAAACTTACTTATTTTAGTATAATTTGCTGCATTCTAACACTGGCTTATATCTAAATTTTATACATGCTGCAGTTTACTTTTTCTGCAGCTCTATATATTTTAACATGAGTCAAGGGCATAGTGTTATTATGTCTATACAATAAATAAATATTAACCCTTTCCCTCATAGAGGACACCATGAAAAGACCTATGCGAACAGCATAAAACCAGATCAGCCTGCGAGTAACTCGCAGGCTGATCAGGTTTTATGCTGTTCGCTGCTCCTCAGTGGTCTGGAAATGAGGATTTTGTAATTAAATTTGGTAAGGTTTAACTGTGGTTTTCTGCAGATCAGGCTGTATGTGATACCTATTGAGGGCGTCAAAATGAGTCTATATGAGGGAAAGGGTTAAAGACATTACCCGATCTTGATATCAAATTCAATTGACCCAGCTTACCTTTCTGTAAGACCTTCAAACAATGTCCATTATTGTAGTTCCAGATCTTTATGAGACCATCCCTGCCCCCCGTTATCAACCTGGAAACAGAGAAAAAAACATCGGAAATATCAGTCAATATCCTAAAATGAAAGATTATTAATCTATAGTGTTACTTGTCAGATAGGCCTTATCACAGAAAAAGTATATATAATGATTGTAGTTATTATGTACTTGCAGGCTGAACAGGTTTTATCTGTGTTACTTTCTCATCTCAAAGACATAAATGAAAAGTGAACAAAATTTAACCTTAGAAAAACTGAGTTTACTGCAGGCTAGATGTAGTGTGGTAACTTAACTGACCTTCTCCCACACTTATCAAAGGTCATGCAGGTGATTGCAGAATCTCCGTGGGCCTCACCAAACTCAAAGATCAATGTTCCGGTCTCAAAGTCCCATATCTTGATAACCTGCAGAATATATATGATAAAAATAGTTGAGAGGTCAGAAATGACTGAAAATGTAAATGCACAAATAAAAAAATAAATAAATAAATAAAAAAATGGAATGCTGAGAACTAGAGGTAATAATATCAATGTTTGTTATTCATTGTGTACCCTTATTTTTTTATGGATTTTCCTTTTCTGTCAAGACAAATATATAAAACCATGATCTTAAATTTAGCTCATTTGTTATGTCCTATGGATGAGACCATGTGGCTGACAAAAGAAGTCTTGGCATACCGTTACCAAAGTAGATGGCTAATCTGCATCTCAACACAGTAGATGCAGCCATAAGTCCATCCCAGAATGCCATGACTTTACAAAAGATAAATGATGATGTATACAATACTAGGCTGTACTGGTATGTAATTTACTGAAAGCATTTAAATAAACAAATTTATCTAGATCTCAAGACCCTGATATAACAGAAGACAAAGTTGACATTTGAAACATAATTGGAGGAGGTGACAGATTACATGTCATGATTGGTGGAAATAAACATTGTCCTCAATCATATTCAAAGACTTGAAATGTAACTGGCTGTTAAATGTATAAATCCTGACAAATCTGAATCAGCCAAGCTCTTGTTTGAAGGAGTTACATTGGCTGCTGTGTAGTTCATATTGTGAACATTGACAGATGAAGGAATGTTTACCTACCGAGCTCTCGGAGCATGTGACCACCTGTTTGAAGCTAGGGTTGAACATACAAGATGTGACCGGCTCCTTGTGACTGATGATGATGTCTGCGTGCATCATGGGCCTGAAATACACACACACGTAGGTTTTTAACAGTGTTGTGTTACCATAGTAACACAAAGCGGGACACCTCCATCATAAAACAGCATTTGAGTTTCAAGTACCATTATTAATTATGGCTGGTATGCATCTTCATTTTACGAATGAGAAATAAAAATGTGACCATTGTTGATTGAAACCATCGCATAACTGTGTTATAACTGAGCTTGTTACAATGAATTTGCAGCACTGTATATCAACAGCTGACCGCAAAACTATTCCAAGTGCATAGATTATAGAAATTAATCCTCAATACATAGTATCAGTACTTATGTACTTATAAAGTCATAGGGGTTCTTGTCTATTGGGATAATGTTCTTTCTTCACTACTAGCTTGACTTGGTAAAGGACCAAACATGATTTTGATGATGAAAGCATATGAAAATAATATTGTTCAAAGATCATTATAGTAACACAAATGAGTGGCTGTCCAAAATACTTATGAATAACAAATGCATAATGATTTTTACCTTCATTTTCTAATAACAATAACAACAGTGACTTATATTACTATATTTAGATAGATTATATCAAACATTCAATATTACTTATTGGGAAATTTTTCATATCATTTATGATGACCCAGTGAACATACCATGTAAATTCATTGCTTATATAATATTCTTAACTCTTTCTCTCATAGAGGAAACCATGAAAAGACCTTTGCGAACAGCATAAAACCAGATCAGCCTGCGAGTAACTCGCAGGCTGATCAGGTTTTATGCTGTTCGCTGCTCCTCAGTTAAATCTGGTAAGGTTTAACTGTGGTTTTCTGCAGATCAGGCTTTATGTGGTACCTATTGAGTGCGTCAAAATGAGTCTATATGAGGGAAACGGTTAAACCATAATGTTTTTTTCTTAATTTTATTCAAATGACAAGAAATAAAACACTCTGAGAGTTTTTGAAGCTGCCAGTCTTAACTTGTAGGGAAACTAACAATACATTGAATACAAATGGCAGACAGATAACATTTATATACCACTGTAGTATCTAGTTTGATAATTCATTGACAGTAATCTCACAGATACCTTCATTTCACACTGTATTTCAAAAGTGAATTTTAAAAAAAAACAACTCCAGTATACTTGGTAATAAGTTACATTAATTTAAGTAAAATTCACCAATAATATCACTTATTATTTACATGTGAACTAGACAGAGTTTTCCCACAGTTTAAGGGATGTCTTGATTTCTTGTCCTTACAGATCTCATGCACAGTAAAACCCCATATACCTTAATAATAACTTATGTATCTATATTTATCAGGACATTCTGTGAAACAATTCTAGAATGTTTTTGGTAAAACACTAAAAATGAAAGGCTTAAAATGTAAGAGATATGCAAGAAAATAACCATCAATCACATGTCTGCAGTGTTTGACTGGTATATCTATCCCCAGGACTGTAGTATAATACCAGTGCACATGCCAACTAGGTGTTTATCCTTTCCAGCAGGCAGGACCCTCATAAATACTAATAACCCAATAATAACCCAAAAACCTTTATAATTTTGCAGTTGTGATGACACACTGACACATAATAAGTAAAAACTGAAACACAAGGCAGACTTGCTCTACATGAAAACTAATTTATTTATAACTCCCTGTAGTATAAAATGACATAAACAAAAAAGGATACAAAATGCAGTTAAGGCTGGTGAAGATCAGAAATGATAATTGATAAATAATTCTAAGACTTTAAAAACATTTTCTGTACTTCAATTTTTCAGCATATTTTTCACAAAACTAGATGTGGGTGTTCCTCGGAACACTTGTGTCGCCTGCATTTAAGCATGTTTGATGAAAGAATTGACTAGAAAATCGATCTTTTGACAAATTATTGATAAAGCATAATCTATTTTGTGAGGTACAAAATAACACCAAATCACACACACATACACACACATATATATATATATAATTTTTTTTTAAAATTAAACAGTGCAATATGTAATAATTTTCCCGAGCACTTTCGACTATACAGTCTTCATCAGAGGAGTGTCAGAATGACTATGAATTCAAAACATTAACTGTAAGAAAAATTATGACGTCATTAAGCACTTATGACGTTAATTATATATATGTTGCAAGTTTGTAGTCATCATTATCATTATTGAGTTATCATTCTTGTGTACTGCACTCAGACCAATGAGATCTATCTACTATAAATGTTTAAGGCAACACTTCAAATACTTTACAAGTTATGCACCACACAAGAATTAAATCCAAAAAAATAAACAAAGGGAAATAACTCCAAAAATACAACAGTTATCATTCTTGCACAATGCACTCCATGAGATCTTTCCACCTGTGAGGTTTCAAAGTAATACCTCAAATACTTTTCGTGTTATGCTCCAGACAAAAATGAAGTCTGAGTATCAACAAAGGGCAATAACTCAGAAAATATGAAAGTCATGGTTATCATTCTTGTGCACTTCACTCCACCTCAATGTGATCTATCCATGTTTTAAGTTTCAAGGTGATACCTCAAATACTTTTTGAGTTATGGTCCGGACAAAAATAAAATCTCAGAATCAACAAAGGGTAATAACTCAGAAAATACGAAAGTCAGAGTTATCATTCTTGTGCACTGCACTCCACCTCAATGTGATCTATCCATGTTTTAAGTTTCAAGGTGATACCTCAAATACTTTTCGAGTTATGGTCCGGACAAAAATAAAATCTCAGAATCAACAAAGGGTAATAACTCAGAAAATACGAAAGTCAGAGTTATCATTCTTGTGCACTGCACTCCACCTCAATGTGATCTATCCATGTTTTAAGTTTCAAGGTGATACCTCAAATACTTTTCGAGTTATGCTCCGGACAAGAAAGTGTGACGCCGACGACGCCGACGACGACGCCGACGACGCCGACGACGACGACGACGACGGACAAAGTGATCCCTATGTGTCTGCCATGCTATGCAGGCGACACAAAAATAAAATTGTATTTGTTTACTTTAGACTATAGTTGGAAATAATAGTATTTAATAAATTATGTTAAGTGAAATAATATTTCAAAATAAAGCCTTTATGACATTTAAATGGATGAATTATTTTCATTCAGTTACTACTTGGAACATACCTTATTATTCATAGTCAAACAAACTCCTATGTCAAATGTCACATTTCCAACATAAAACACAATACCAGGACAAGAAAATTCTCCTTTGAAAAACTTAAAAGCTACAAGAAGCCGAGTATATACATAGGATATATAATCATTATCTCCCTTGAACACTACACAATATGACACAATTGTGCTTCAAGAAAATGCCATGTGACACACAGAACATGATCAGCTAGCTAGCAAGTAACTTACAAGCTGATCAGGTTTTAAACTGTAATCACTATATCATTATGTGTCTCATACTAAACAACAACCCTGTAAAACATGACCAGGCACAGAACACTTCAAATTAAGGTTTTCCTAAATCCCAAAATACCATAATCTCTATCAAAACCAGGGCCTTTTCCCTGTTTTATTATATGTTGTTGTTGTTGTTTTAATTTTCAAAAAAGGGATCAATTGACCCCTTGATATATAGATAAAGAGATCAATTTTGAAATATTTGGGGTGATATAGACACTCCTAAATTCAAAAAGGACAAACAAGAGCATCATGGGAATCCCTGCATTATCAAAGGCCATTTCCTATAAGAGCATTTCTTTTTACATATTATTCTGGGTCCAAATAATTATAAGGGAATCATAAATCATCAGAAATTTGAATTGAGATAAGTTTCATTGAGATGATGCTTTGTGGAACATAGGCCTGACAGAATTCTCTGTTTTAAAAGAATTTTTTACTTCCCATCCTTTGGCTTTCATTCATGAAGTAGAACATGACTATAGTGTATATCTATATTTAACCAATACCATACCATGTGTTTATATTGTTCCAAGGAATTATAAAAGAGAGTGACAAACAGCTACATAACATTCCTTCAGTACAAGCAGAAGTGTGCACTAGATTTGTTAGAAAGTGTTCCTTAAAAATCAGGACAAGCCTTCCATGAGTCATTTGATATTGATGGCAAAATGTGAATAAATCATGTCCAGAACATTTAATCAATATTCATAAGCTAAACTAAAAAATGAACCTAGATGTTAGCAATTTTTTTTAATAAAAAAATTTTTTAATTCCTTTCTTAACCTCATGAATATTCATGAGCAAATTAATGATTGGATGAACATTAATTTATTGAATCCAAAATGATATATAAAATAATGGATTTTTCTTCACCACACAGACTGTGGAAGCTGATCTACAATATTGTAAGAGCAAACAGAGAAGATCCTTTTCATATAGGAGCTGTTTGATCTGGGTCTGCTCTGTTTGCCAATGTATTAAAATCAGTTTATATGAATTAGAAAAGGGTAAATCAAGTTTAACTTAGCACTGGGTATTGATGGTGGAATTTAAGCAAAGGTTATAAGAAACATGTATTAAAATTCATGGTTCTTGCAAAATCTTAAATACCTAACACTTTGGATCTGTCAATGACTAATGTAAATTAAACAATATACCTTTTATATATTTATCTAAAAATATGTCTTTTTTATCTTAGAATAGTGTGCAGGTTAACCCTTCCCCTCATAGAGGACACCATGAAAAGACCTATGCGAACAGCATAAAACCAGATCAGCCTAAGAGTAACTCGCAGGCTGATCAGGTTTTATGCTGTTCTCTGCTCCTCAGTGGTCAGGAAATGAGGATTTTGTAATTAAATTTGGTGAGGTTTAACTGTGGTTTTCTGTAGATCAGGCTTTATGTGATACCTATTTAGGGCGTCAAAATGAGTCTATATGGGGAAAGGGTTAAGCAAAGGAAAATTGCAAGAGATATTTATACAAAATAAAAGAATAAACCACACATGGTCATCAAGGTCATGATCACAACATGGCAAGATAAAGCATGGATGTTGACCTTTTGAAACAGATGCCGATAGAAACACTCAAAACAAACAGAATGATCTATTATATTACATAGCTGATTGATCTTATCAAAAAAGAGAGGAAAGAAAGTCTTTAAAGACGTTAAGTTAAATGTGTTTTAATGACTTTCTGGTAATAAAAATAGTTTTGTTAGAATTGTCAGACAAGAGAAATGATACAATAGAGATGAAATGAAATATATGCATGAAAAACGCTAAACGTGGGACAATAATACACAATACTATATATTGTCTGGAAATACAAAAAAATACAATATTGGACACAAGACCAGGATAAATGTTCAAGAAGAATATTGTAAATATCTGGAAACACTGCACAGTAAAGAAAACATAAAAGACACTGAGGCACTAAGAAAAAAAATACATATAATAAATCTTATTGTTTAAAATTCAGAGACAGAAATGTAGCATACAGCTATAAAAACAAGCAAAATCAGCTTGAAGATAAAAAAATATATATACTTTTGAAATTATCTAGTAAAGAAACTGTTAAAAGAAATGTTTTTTTTTTTTTCTTTTTTTTCATTTCCTATGCAGAGAAGCAGTCTGTTTCACAGAAAGAGAGAAAAAAAGATAATACACCTCTATAAAAATCCACTACCTATAATATGTGCAAAACAGATTCTAGAGTGTCAGCAAAATTTGGTGTAGTCAAACCTTACCTGCTACTAATACTATCCTTCTCAACTCTATATATACAGTATACAACATAAAACAGGGTCAGCTAACACCAAATTTAAGGATTCTGCTTTACATCAATAAAACATATCATTAATAATACAAATTCTACAAAACATTGAATACTGATAAAATCTTATATTACAAAATAGATCCAAGAATAAAGCTTTTTATAATGACAGTTTACCCTTTTTAATGAAATTTCATAACTGTCATTATTGACATGTTCTTCATTATTTGCATCCTTGCATAGATTTCAATATCTACACATTTTCTCCAAATATCTAAATTTTTACAACTTTCCATAATGATACTAATGTCTTGTATGGTCTGGAGTGCATAATGATGTTCTGTTTTTCAGTCATTGCAAAAACCCAATTAAATACCTGCTATTATGTAACAAAACTTTACAGTTACATGAAAATTAAGCAATATTAGTGTAGATGTTGTACATAAAACATAACATGACCAGGGTCATACCGCTTCAAAAGCTGGCTCTTCCATATCTCACATATAGTAGATTTTGAATGTTTAATAAAAATGGAAACAAAAATTGAGAAAAAAAAAGTAAATAAAAGTCCCTATATTACAAAAATATTTCACAGAAACCAATCTTCCATACTGTCCACTTCATTACATATTTTTTATTTTTCTTATTTAAAGATGTAATATAATTCGCTATTTAAATTATTTATCTTTTACAAAAAATAAAAGGACTGTTACAAAAAGAAATAAAAATAGAGATCTTTTAAAAATAAATTAAGGCATTTGGGACACATGATGAATATATCCTAATAATTCTAGAAGTATGTTTTAATTGAATTAAACTAATTTTGCTTTTTTTTAATTTCAAAATGAATGTTTAGACTTCTGATTACAAATGAAATTTGAGATGTGTGACATACACACGCACAGAACATGTTTTATTTCCTACCTAATTACAATGCATAATATAAATAACAAGCACTATAAGGAAATTACAATTTGACATTCAAAAATGAGAAATATAGATATAATGAAATGATTTTAATTTATGACCTTTTAACATTAACTAATAAGAGGAGTAAAATTCCTCAAGGAGAAATAAAATAAAAGAAAGGGCTAATTTAGATAAAAAGATGGGATCTAAATTAAATAAAAAGAAAGTTTGGGATTTACTGCATAAGTTGTGCCTTATTTGATAAAAGCAAAGGTGTGAATTTCTGGGATAACAATATGAGGTCAAGAATTGTGATTTAATTGGTGAGATTTCGCTAAACACATAGTACAGGTCTCAAAAAATAAATAACAACAGACAATAACTTAAAAAGACAATTAAACACCATGACCAGCTCCCTTGGTTATGTTGATTGTTATTTTCTGATTTTATCAGTAGTTATACAAATCTGTTGCCACAACAAATTTCTAGCATGTGTAGTAACTTATTTGTGTAATTCTATTCATGATAATCATTATACGTTTTTGCAATTTTCAAATTTTCAGCACTGAATTCTTGGATGATAATTAAAATACCATCACTTTACTCATTTTATTTAAAGGGTAAGTTGGGAGTGAACTGAATTTAGATCTAAACAAAGCTAAACTTACTTGAGTCTTAGATTGAGGACAGCCATCTGGTCTGTTGCCACGGCAACAGTTTTGGAGATGTTGGAATAATGGATGGCCTGCAGGTCACCACGTATTTTGTGACTTTTTGGACGTATAGTGAGCAGACAGGTGTGGTCCTGGATGTCCCATACCTAGAGCAGAGGCAGACAACTCCTACTGTCATCTAGATACTTCAGTTACCAGTTACTTCCCTTGCATTGCAAAAGCGACTACTGCACAAAGGAACTTGAGAAATCTACCATTTTCTTAAAAATAATTATTTCTATTTACATTGCCTTGTCTAAAGAAATAAGATTTTTTTTTAAATCAAGAACTATCCATCACTAAAGGTGAGTAATACCCCCACATCCCAACTTGTTTTCATTTAATGGGAGTGTATGATGTGACAAGACACAACAAGGGTAATTCTTAAATATCAGCATAAATGGTTTGATATTGTTCCAAATGTTAACTTTCTGAGACAATGTTGCACCACCCCCCACACACACAGTTACCTTGATACATTTGTCTGTGGAGATACTGAAGATCCTGTTCTCCTCCTCTGCAATGAAGATGAAGAAGATCGGAGCACTGTGTCCTCGCAGCATGGCCGTGGGCTTCCTGTTAACACATGTTTAATTAAATACTCATTTTTTAAAATATCAATTGAGATGTGCCTACCTAATAAAAAATACACCATATCAGGAGATCATAATCCCATACTGCAATTTATCAATACATATAACTTCAAATATATTTATGAATGATCAAATTAAGAGCTAGATTTCAATTACTGACCTGATGACATTAGGTTTGATAACAAGGGCATTTGAGTATACACAATATCTAATGATCAAGCTGAAATTATATTTGAATACTATTTAGAAGACTGTCCATATTTCTAGGATCATTTTCCTGTGTATGAAAAAAAACATAATACTGTATCGGAAACACAAACATGAAATCTTCATTAACAAAAATGGAACATTTTTCAGTAAACCTGATACATGTGTCACATGAAAGTTACCAAGGAAAAGACAATATGATGTGCATAAAACCTGATCTGACTGTGAGTATCTTGCAACAGATTATTTTGTCAATCTGATTTTGTTTTACAATCTAAGTGATAATTTAAAAGGTTTTCAAGTAAAAAAACAAAGAGATTAGGGTATAAACAGAAATGGGAAGTATTTTTACCCGGACACATAGGGATTCCACAACCGGACTATCCGGTCCATTCCTCCGGTCACAATTATATTTTTATCCTTCGAGAAATCAAAACACTTCACACCCTTATACACTTTAAACACGGTCTGGTCAGCCTCTAGTCTCTGTTTTATCTGTCCGTATGTGTATTTGTTCACTTTGGCTTTCTCTGGCTGCTGTTGTTGCTGCTGCTGCTGCTGTTGAACAACCGGCTCCTTGTTCTCCTTCTGCTGATGGTCCTTGATCTCCTTCAACTGTTGTTCAACATGGGTACTTCCTGTTGTGCAACCTACGACACACAAGGGGAGGTAACTGGACAGCTGTACAGCTTTGCCAACTCATATATGCTCATACAGAAAAGTTATCACATAATTGGAAACAAAAACAGGGCTATAATTTAAGGTGACAAATCAACCCTATGAAAAGATGTTCAATTTTTTGTCAATATAGAATTAAATCTGGGCATGCCACTAACCCCAGACAAGATCCCCCTCTGGGGTCTTGCTATACAGCTGTTGCGCAAACCCAAAAGTTAATTATATTGTGTTATAACATGAAGGGGTGATAATTTAAAATGGGTGTGATAGGGTATACCAAACAAAGGTGAGATAAATGATGCACATCAAATGCAGGTACCTGGTCCCAAGTTCTTTGTACTTATACCCTAACTCAGACTTAAGTATGAATATCATGCTCAACTAAGTTTGATTGATAAGCCGTATTCATGTCCTTTAAGCACATTCTCAGCTAAGCCAAATCTGTACTAAATGCTGCTTGAGACAGTGTTGAGAACACTCCATATTATTCAAATTTAAGAGGTTGTGCATTATTGCTTTAACCCTTTCCCTCATATAGACTCATTTTGACGCACTCAATAGGTACCACATAAAGCCTGATTTGCAGAAAACCACAGTTAAACCTTACCAAATTTAGTTACAAAATACTCATTTCCAGACCACTGAGGAGCAGCGAACAGCATAAAACCTGATCAGCCTGCAAGTTACTCGCAGGCTGATCTGGTTTTATGTTGTTCAAATAGGTCTTTTCATGGTGTCCTCTATGAGGGAAAGGGTTAACAGATTTTTATTTTCAAGTACACTTCTCAAATATCAAAATCAAAGTTGAGCAGATATCTGAGTTAAGTCTGAGATCATACTTAAGTATTTTTCAAGAACACGGTGCCAGGTGATCAGCATTACTGTAATTAACATGATGACAAAACGCCCCGAAATGAATATGCATATCAGTTTAACCAGTGAAAAGCTGTACAAATCTCCAACAAACAAATGATGTGAATCTTGCTTTCAAAAGTTACCTTAGTTCAACAACCTCCGACAAACATTTGAGGCCGAGTTGATACGGTTTTGGCATCAAGTCAATTATACAACTGGGTGCTACGATTTCATCATACTATGAAAACTAAATGACATTTAATGAAAATAATTCACAATTCTGGTCCATAAAATTTCTCTTTCCAAAATATAAATGGGCTGTCTGTTTTAAAGATTTGTGGCTCAGTTCCTCTGTGAAATATGACAAGTCTATGACACATACCTATAACGAGAGCTGTATTCTGGTCATTAGAGCACGAGATCACCTGACCAATCTCATGGTAGTACCTCAGCTGAAAACAAACCAGCATCTACATCAAACATCATAACATAAATAAATGGTTATAAAGAAACTGTCACATTATATGAAAAAGCCTGTAACTAATATAATAAAATATGTGGTTTATTCAAACAGAATAAGTTTCAACAACTGTCTGAAATTAATTTTGCCATTAATTTCCCCACCACCATTATCATCATCTACTTTATTTAAGATCTAATCAAAGTTTACAATATAGATCTTTTAAAATAAGACAATATTAGAAATGTTGCCATGGAAACTGCATCCCACCTGCTGTACCCAGTCCTTATGAACACTCCAGCGTATAAAGTTGACATTTGCACCGACGGCATCGTTGAGTGAGACGCTGGCGATGAACCCATCATTCTTTGGCATCTTCTTCCAAGTTCTGAGTCCAGAATAATTGTGTAACAGTTGCATAACATGACAGAGTCAGAATAATTGTGTAACAGTTGCATAACATGACAGAGTCCAGAATATTTGTATAACAGTTGCATAACATGACAGAGTCCAGAATAATTGTGTAACAGTTGCATAACATGACAGAGTCCAGAATAATTGTGTAACAGTTGCATAACATGACAGAGTCCAGAATATTTGTGTAACAGTTGCATAACATGACAGAGTCCAGAATAATTGTGTAACAGTTGCATAACATGACAGAGTCCAGAATAATTGTGTAACAGTTGCATAACATGACAGAGTCCAGAATAATTGTGTAACAGTTGCATAACATGACAGAGTCCAGAATAATTGTGTAACAGTTGCATAACATGACAGAGTCAGAATAATTGTGTTACAGTTGCATAACATGACAGAGTCCAGAATAATTGTGTAACAGTTGCATAACATGACAGAGTCCAGAATAATTGTGTTACTGTTGCATAACATGACAGAGTCCAGAATAATTGTGTAACAGTTGCATAACATGACAGAGTCCAGAATAATTGTGTAACAGTTGCATAACATGACAGAGTCCAGAATAATTGTGTAACAGTTGCATAACATGACAGAGTCCAGAATAATTGTGTAACAGTTGCATAACATGACAGAGTCCAGAATAATTGTGTAACAGTTGCATAACATGACAGAGTCCAGAATAATTGTGTTACAGTTGCATAACATGACAGAGTCTAGTCTAATGGTGTTACTGCTTAGTTTATTCCTTTCATATATTCTTTCTCTTGCATCTTTGATATAATATTTTAATGATGAAAAGGTTTTAAACAGCTTCTAATAAAGATAGAAATTGCATTTTTCATTCCAAAGTAGCAGATTTTGATTGAATCTGTTAGGTTTCCTTCCTTGATTTTCTTTCTTGTAGCAGGAATTCCAGGAGACATAAAATGCTTTTTCTTTTCTTTTTCTTTTTTAAATACAGTGAAACTGTCATCCACACATACTGTTGTGGATGTTACATGTACAATATTCCATCAAAAGGTTCTATATAAATTGAAAATGCTGAGAATTATCCTCAATATATTAAACAAATAAACATAATCCTGTAAAATCTGATATGACCGAGAATAATTTATAGTCTGCTTAACCCAAAATTGTGATAATGCAAGTACTGATGAGTAATAAAAACTAATGATGAACTATTCTTACAATGGCACAGCTCATAAAACTAATGATAAAAAAATAAAAATAAAACCTCTGCTTGTTTCTGTTTATCCACATGGAGGCTTGGGAAAACTCCCATAATTAGACACAATGCTTGTAAAATCTTACCTCTGACTGTCATATGTACTACTCTTTAATAGTATCCTTATTAAACTTTTTTTGTTGTTTAATATTTGCATGATGAAAAATTATATAGTGTTTCTAAAATCATTGACATTTTGTGTGATGTGATATCTCTCTACACATTCTGAATACCTGCTATTTATATATCATTTGGGCCTAAATTAGGGGGACACTTATAAGGCAAACATTACGAAAATAGGATCAGCATAAAATAAACAAATACAACAATGCGAGAAGGTCTAGAAAGGTCTAGGTCACGTGACATAATGACCCCTCACCTCAAACACTCCCCAGCGGAACTGATGACTAGAATGTTGATGGCCCCTGGGCTGTCACCAAACAGTATCAAACACTCGTCATGACCTGTCGAACTGTAAACAGAATGCAGAAAAATAATATAGAAAGTAATAGAGTTTTAAACTAATTTTCACCACATTTTGGTCATTTTGAAATGAAAGCACCTGCAAAATACTTAAAGTTTAACAAAATAATTTAAATTATATCGGTTAAAATTAATTACAGAATATTTGTGATTCACAAATGTAGACTTATGTAGATTATAAGGTGTGTGTGTGTGGAGGAGCTGGCATGTAAATAAGAGATATATTAAACCATCTACAAGGCGTATCTTGGATCTTTCAATAATAAGTTCCAGTTTCTCATTTACGTCAGCTGGTGACAGGTTAAACACTGACAAAATTAATTCATTCAGTTGTTATGAATCCCCTATTTGAATATTAAAATGAAAGTTCAATGGAAGCATGCAATGAAGTGGTCATTTTATTAAAAGAAAGAAAGACTTCATGTTTAAGCGCTTAATAAAGAAGATTTTAATTAATTAATTAATTAATTTTAAGATTTTAAACAATCAATCAAACTGATAAAATTTAGATATGTATAGACGGATATTTATACATGTGTATACCACTGGTACGATTCCCTGAATATTACAGGTGTGTCAGTACAGTTACAACAAATTAAGAAAGAAAAAATAAATCAATATCTTTTAATTTCAAAACAATCTATTGATATGATAAAGGATTATTACATTCCTTCTTTTCATAAAAAACACATATTGTAAATTATCACTTAACCCTTTCCCTCATAGAGGACACCATGAAAAGACCTATGCGAACAGCATAAAACCAGATCAGCCTGCAAGTAACTCGCAGGCTGATCAGGTTTTATGCTGTTCACTGCTCCTCAGTGGTCTGGAAATAAGGACTTTATAATTAAATTTGGTAAGGTTTAACTGTGGTTTTCTGCAGATCAGGCTTTATGTGGTACCCACTGAGTGTGTCAAAATGAGTCTATATGAGGGAAAGGGTTAAAACATGTTTTTGGTATCTACACATGATGCAATATAATCTTCACTTTAATTATGAATACTTAAATTAAAAACTGAAATAATAATAATATCTGTTCATATCAAAATGTTCATAATATCAATGTTCATTGGTTAAAAGTAATAAAACAAATGAAATACATGTGTATTGAAATGAATGTGAAAATACATGTAGAAAAGAATGTCCATGCTCTCAAAATTAATTGAATAAGATTAACATAAGCAAGACTTACCAGTAGTCCAGCTTCAGCGGTACTGTTTCTAGGCCACTGATCTGGCAGTAGGGTTCAAATGATGACAACTCGAAGAACTGAATCTCTCTGTCTCTGTTGACACAAAATTATCAGTGTTTTAACAAAACTGCTGCCAAGTTATTGTGGTAAATTATTTGCTAAATACCTGTTTGCAATCAAATGAGTTACTGAGGGGAGCAAGGCATATTATATTCCCTGTTTAGTGTATTCCTTGACATTTAAGAAGAGCATGCTACAAGCCTGTCATGCATGATGCCTGTACATGCTTCTTTAACTATGCACTACCTGTATATTTATATTGTGAAATCATTAATTTTCGTGGGACACCAATTTTCGTCGATTTCGTGGTGAGTTTATCCACGAATATTTAACCCCATGAAAACTTGTCTCTTATATAGACCTAACGTTTTTTTTTAGAACATAGATCCACGAATAAAAGTATCCACGAAATCCCCTTAGGCACATAATCAACGTAATTTGATGTCAACGAAAATTAATGATTTTACAGTACCTGTATTTAACCCTTTCCCTCATAGAGGAAACCATGAAAAGACCTATGCGAACAGCATAAAACCAGATCAGCCTGCGAGTAACTCGCAGGCTGATCAGGTTTTATGCTGTTCGCTGCTCCTCAGTGGTCTGGAAATGAGGATTTTGTAATTAAATTTGGTAAGGTTTAACTGTGGTTTTCTGCAGATCAGGCTTTATGTGGTACCTATTGAGTGCGTCAAAATGAGTCTGTATGAGGGAAAGGGTTAAATGACTGCATCTATCTAATCTATCAGGTCATAAGAAAATATTCCAGGTATATAAAATATATTTACTGGGTATATTTGGCAAAGGTTTATATTGGCATTTTAGAACTCTTAACAATCACCAAGAAATGAAACATAATTATGTGCTTATAAACCAAGTCTTGTATGTATATACTGTATTAAAAAAAAACAATACCAAAGGAAGGACATGCATGGTGATCTCCTTTTTATTGTACAATATCCAGGATTTTGTATCTGCCTATATTTTACATAATTATAAGCCTGATCAATTCCCTTTCTCATCATTTGTTTGCTGCAGATAAACTGATTAGTTTACTGTCATATTTCTAGATGTACACTGAACACACTGATTGGTTTAAAATATGCATCAAATCATGAAGCAACCAATGAATTCACTGTACTGACTGATAACTTGATAAACACACATATAGTTGACAAAGCTCTAAAACACAATTAGTAATGTGTAACGAAGCTTTCCAACAAAGAAAAAATTCACAATTACATACAGTAAGAGGATGCTGATCATATTTCCATGACTCTAGTGTGATACCTTGAACAGATTTATCACGAGAGGTGATGATTACCTCTGCTCCACTTTGCTTTAACCCTTTCCCTCATAGAGGAAACCATTTAAATTTGGTAAGGTTTAACTGAGGTTTTCTGCAGATCAGGCCCGGAAACCATGAAAAGACCTATGCGAACAACATAAAACCAGATCAGCCTGCGAGTAACTCGCAGGCTGATCAGGTTTTATGCTGTTCGCTGCTCCTCAGTGGTCTGGAAATGAGGACTTTATAATTAAATTTGGTAAGGTTTAACTGTGGTTTTCTGCAGATCAGGCTTTATTTGGTACCTACTGAGTGTGTCAAAATGAGTCTATATGAGGGAAAGTGTTAATTATATGAAAAGATATTGAACTTATTGTAAAACAGGAGATGATGGGATACAGGGGTGGACCAAGTGTCACACAGTCTCCTCTTCACAATGAGAAGCAGGGATACAATGACCTACCCGGTTCCCACAATGAATTTGTTGAACTGTGGCATGATGACAAAGTCAGTGATCCATTTGGATTTGGATCGCACATTCTGCTCTGTGTTCTGTAAAAGATGGAGAGAAAACTTTCTGAAAATCAATAACACTTTGGTTTTAAATGTTTCCATGTAAATAGATTAAAAGGATGGTTGGCTGGATGTTTATGAAAAATAAACCTTGATAAATACACATGTTTGCTGTCTGCTGTTCTTTGTACAGATTTCCAAGAAAAGAGGATTGCAATGCAATACATGTATAAACTATTTCAGCTTACCACAACTTGTCTAGTTCTCTTCAACTCCAGGCTTGGTGACCAGAAAGACACCATTCCATCCTGAAATGTACAAAATATAACATTACAAAATAAATACCTTGTGAACCCCCTCCCCCCCCAAAAAAAAGCCCTGTATGCTTAGAATAATACTGTCTTGAAAATGATCAGTCTATCAACATTATCCCTTGATCCAATGATCAGTCTATCAACATTATCCCTTGATCAACAGTAAGGTGTGTAAACATAACTGAACGGCCCATTATATCATATAATGATAATATTTTCATGAAAAAGAAATGACATTGACATATTGTAGCAAATTCAAACGGTTCATAATGTGCCAATATCTGCTATGAAATAATTGTTATACACACTGAAATGTTGATCAAATCTTGTCTTTTATTATATTGTATGGATGTCAAAATAATTTCATTGTTTACTTTTTGCATAATGGCAAGTATTTCCGAAGACAGTCTGTAATAGGAAGTAATTTGAGTTTTAAAAACCATCCCCGAATCATTATTTGTTTATCTACTATGTCATCAGCTAATGTACTTGTGATAAGTTAATAGAAACATATCGATGGTGTATGGAAAATGTCTGAAAATTGACAAAGGTATGCGGAATATGTAACAATTGAATATTCTTTGTAAAGAAAATCTTATTTATGCCTTGTAGTAATGTTGTCATCAACGTGTTTGTACAACTTGCATCTCTTAGCAAATCAGTAAAAGCATGTGGCTTTTCTGTTCGAAAATATACACTGCTATTAGAAGAATAATAGGCCTTTAATCACTTCATTTCTCACCAATGTGTCATGGGCTTCGATTCCTGGTCACATGAGTACAAGAGGGTGTATAGTGGTTACCCTTACAGGCATGTGAGTCTTCTCTAGGTATTTAGAACATCATCTGATCCACTGATTTATATATACTGACAGTGATTTATATAAGATGTGAGAACTTGTTTCATAATCAAGGTAAATGAATTAAGATTCAGAGGAAATCACTGAAGACATGTTGGTGGGCTGTAAAACACATCCTACCTGACTACAAGCCACAAATGTGCCATCCACTGTGTCGGTAATCCTAAGAACAGGGTCTCTGTGTGGGATGCTCTCAATTTTGGCTGGCAAGTGAAAGTCGACATCTTTTGAACGTTTGTACGAGTCTTCCTTCTCAGCGTACTCCAGCTGCATGTACGTACAGAACTCATCCCATGTGATGGCTCCCTCTGACGCCCAGTCTATCTTCATAAACAGTGCATCGATCTGGGCCTCCTGTGGTTGGGTAAAACAATCATAACTTTTTTTATATTATTTGTTTGCATAGCATATTCTTTAATTTTAGTGAACAGTTTGATCTGTTTCTTTATATCAGTGTAGTAATATACATTGTGATCTTTCATTTGATCATGCCATCATTCTGTAAACTGTCTGCGGCAAAAGATTTCTATAGTATCCTGTAAAATCATGGAAAAATCAAGTCAAATATGCAAGAATATAGATACATATGAGTATGAAGCCGTCCCAGATAATTGTAGAGCATTTTGTTTTGCTTCCAATGGATCAATACCTAACAATTAAAAGCTAAACTGTGACAAACCTGACTTTGACAGAGGACTTGGATTCAAAAAGAACATATATGCATGTGATAATTAAAGGCACCATAAAGGTGTACATAAAATCACCAGACTTACCCTGTTAGCACTGACAGCAAGTTTCTTCTTCAGCAAGGTCTTGAACTCTTCCAATTCCAACTGTCCGGACTTATTGGTGTCTGCCTCAGCGAATGCTTTCTTCAATTCTTCAAGTGCTTCTATATTGATACGCTCCTCTATCTGCAAATACCAAAAACACACCTTTAACATTGTGAATAATCATTCAACTTGAGTTACTGAATCATTTAACTTAAGTTACTTATTTACTTTTTAACCCTTTCCCTCATAGAGGACACCATGAAAAGACCAATGCGAACAGCATAAAACCAGATCAGTTTATGCTGTTCGCTGCTCCTCAGTGGTCTGGAAATGAGGATTTTGTAATTAAATTTGGTAAGGTTTAACTGTGGTTTTCTGCAGATCAGGCTTTATGTTATACCTATTGAGTGCGTCAAAATGAGTCTATATGAGGGAAAGGGTTAATTCTGTGAAAATGACATTCTTTACTTGAAATACTAAAAGCTATTACGGTAAGAATCATGACTATCATAATTACGTAATGGCCATTTCATTTAACTATAAGTATGTTATGAATTTGCATTTTTTTAAACAGATAAGAAGTAAGAAATTATCATAGGGCAAACTTTTGTAAATTATAATGTCAAATCTATATAGAAATAAATATATGAGATTTCAATACAGAAACAACAAAATCAGATGGAACTGGCAATATCAATTATACAATCATGTATTCTGAAAATGTGTGTCTGGTGATACCTCAAGCACATGTAATATAAGAAAAGTAATCAACATTATCACACAGCATGTTTATATCTTTTTCCCATGTGAGTACAAGAATGACTTTTTGTCACTTTCCTATCAGTTGTGGTACTTATTGGGTACAGGCCCTGTTTGTACAAAGACATGAAGAGTTCAGTCAACACAATGGCTGTTATACACATACCCTTCAGATGCACTCAGCAAAAATATGTGATATCAGGGCATATGAAGTGTCATAAAAACTGCCTTACAAGTGTGATAAGTAAATATGAATAAACCCTGAGTTTCACTGACACTTCAAACTGACAAACTTTTATAGCCAAGCTGATCCTGGGGAGTTCAAATGGTAAAGTCCACTTGATATAAATGACCAGACATTAATGTAATTGTAATTTGATGCTATTTCTCAGCATGTTCAGTCATTAACATAGTTCATGCAGTTACTGCTGGCATGCGTTCAGTATGCCAAACCGTATGCTTACAGTCAGCTATGAAACTGTTTGTGTCATAAACCATGATAATCACATATTTCTATGTACACTGTACATACAGCATACCCTACAGCATAAGGTGCTCATGAACAGCATGATAGTATGGTCCTAAGACAACTCCATAGCTGACTGTAAGCATACAGTTGCATACAGTTTGGCATACGGTTGGTACGGCTGATCTAGTATTGGAGACAAAACACATGCAAGCATTTGACTTTCAGTTTCTTAATAAAAACAGAGGTGATGCTTGCAATGGTTTCAAATCATGGACCTTAAGGTAGATATTCTATTATCTTGACCAACTAGGCTGTCAATTAAACCAGCATTATCATATCTAGTATGCTAACTATCATATAATCAGGCAACAATTTCCTTAATTAAAACTTCAGTTTTATGAGAAAACCAAGTTGAAGTCAAGTAACTGTTATTTCATTAAGTCAGATTTTGCAATGTTCAAAAAGGAGCAACTTTAAGACAAAATATTTAAAGATATGAATATAACACAAGCTCTTTTCACAGATGTGCCTTTAATGATAATTAACTGCATGTTGTTGTTTTTTTTAAATTATTGGTATCAATAATTAATGTCTTTTGTTTAAATGTTCTAAATTAACTGCTTAAAACGTCTCCTTCATTGCTATTTTTGAATAATTACGGCCATTTCTACAATTTTAAAACTGAAAATAACATACTGTTTTAAAATAACAAGAGGCCCATGATGGCCCTAAATCGCTCACCTGAGATAAATAGGTTGACCCAAAGAACATCTGCACCAATTTATTTTAAAATCTGGCGAGAAGTTTTGAAGAAGATGATTTTTAAAGTTTTCATATTTTTTTTCTTTTTGTTGCCATGGCAACCAGAGTTCTATATGGATCAAGTTTATTTTAGGAACTTTTGTGAAGGTTGCCCATGGATCATTCCTGCCAAATTTAATCAAATTCTGTCCAGTGGTTTCAGAGGAAATGTTGATTAAAGTTTTCCCTATAAACATATAAGGCAAATAAGCCCCGCCCCTGGCGGCCATGTTTTTTATGGATCAGAAATTTTTTAGCAACTTTGGTAAAGGTTGACCCAAAGAACGTCTGTACCAATTTATTTTAAAATCTGGCCAGTAGTTTTGAAGAAGATGATTTTTAAAGTTTCCATTTTTTTTTCTTTTTGTTGCCATGGCAACCACAGTTCTACATGGATCAAGTTTATTTTAGCAACTTTTGTGAAGGTTGACCCAAGGATCATCCCTGCCAAGTTTAATCAAATTCTGTCCAGTGGTTTCAGAGGAGATGTTGTTTAAAGGTTTCTCTATATACATATAAGGCAAATAAGCCCCGCCCCTGGCGGCAATGTTTTTTTACGGATCGGAATAATTTTAGCAACTTTGGTAGAGGTTGACCCAAGGAACATCTGTACCAAATAATTTTGAAATCTGGACAGTAGTTTTGAAGGAGATGATTTTTAAAGTTTTCAAATTATTTTTCTTTTTGTAGCCATGGCAACCAGAGTTCTACATGGATCAAGTTTATTTTAGCAACTTTTGTAGAGCCTCACCCAAGGAACATTCCTGCCAAGTTTCATTAAATTCTGTCCAGCGGTTTCAGAGGAGATGTCGTTGTTGACGCCGGACGAAGGGCGATCACAAAAGCTCACTTGAGCACTTTGTGCTCAGGTGAGCTAAAAAAAAATATCTTTACAAAATCTGATATTCTGATCAGATATTCTGACGAATTCTTGCAAACAATGTGAAAGATACAATAGAAACAATATAACAATATCTGATGTTGAACATCACTGTGATCAATGTGCAAATGAACAAACAACAACAACAACAAAAGAACTTGACACTTTTCAAGCAGATAAAATAATTTTAATAACAAACACAATCATTTAAAAACATACCATAAATGTGACCAGTGTTTACTACAAGTGAAACAATACTATGTTTATATATTTTGCAATTACTTACCAGAACTGACCAAAGAGAGGAAAAATCATCAAAAACACAGGAGTCAATTTTCAGATAAGACATCATGCATGACCTTAATTGATTGAACTTTTACCTTACAATGATCAGTGTTCACACAGTTGAAATATATTATATTATATTATTCTATGATTTCTTTTTTATATGATGTACTTCTGATATGTTTATTTTTATTTTCTTTACACATAATGCACATCATACAGCTCTATTCCCATACTAATATACTAGCTGTCCAGTTTAATAATCCATACTAAAATGGCATGACCTCCATCTGACATGCCCAGAAAACATTAATGTCAAACGTATCAACTGATACAGATTCATTGGACAGACCCGTCTCATCAAACAGAACTACATGTAATTGGCATGGTCTACAAACATAATTATCATCAGTGGCCATTAATTATTAAAGATATTGATTAATGATTATCAGTCATGTAAACAGACTCAGCAACATTTGACAAGTCATCTGATAAATTGGACAGCCAGACCATTTGTACATAAAATCTGGGAGATATCTCTGAAACTAATTAAAACACCTTAATCCCCCCAGTAACAGCATAAGCATGTCACCATTAATGTCAAAATCTTCAAACTCTAATATCATCCCTACTATGTGCTTGCTTCACCTCACTTTGTGAGGCAGGGCCTATAAAGGAATCTGCTTCATTTCACTTTGTGAGGCAGGGCTTATAAAGGAATCAAGAAAATTGTCACATCCAATGTCCATTGGGTCGGTTTTATGAAAAGTTCAATATCTTTTCAAATTGTTGTGTCAAGGAAATGAGGGGTGTATAAATCACCTTTAGTGATAGCTCTAGCTATTCCAGACAATAAAGTATCAGTTGAATTATCACCTTTGGTGACAGCTCGAATATACCAGAGATAAATGTAAAGAACGTATTCATCACCCTAAATGATAGCTCTAGCTATACCAAGATATGAATCAATGTAGAGGATAATCATCACCTTAACCCTTTCCCACCATAAAACCGGTAACTCGCAGGCTGATCAGGTTTTATGCTGTTCGCTGCTCCTCAGTGGTCTGGAAATGAGGATTTTTAATTAAATTTGGTAAGGTTTAACTGTGGTTTTCTGCAGATCAGGCTTTATGTGGTACCTATTGAGTGCGTCAAAATAAGTCTATATATGAGGGAAAGGGTTAAGTGATATAGTAATAGATCTAGCTTTATCAAGGGATAATGCAGTGGGCATATATGAATCCCTTTTAGTGTTAGCTTTAGCTATAATTATATAATAATAATTATATAATAATAATCAAAAATTAATTGTATGGAGTGAATTCATTACCTTCAGTGATAGCTCTAGCTCTACCAGAGATAAATACAGTATAGCTGGTGTATTTATCACCTTCAGGGACAGCTCTAGCTTTATGACAGTTATTACAAATCAGTTCTGGTACAAACTACCTTGTATGTAGAAAATTCAAATAATGTTTGGTGTCTATGACAGCATGTATGTGTACATCACACATGTCAAAATTATCAAAGAGAGACATTCTGGGACACAGAGGGGGTTGAGACAAATGATGGATGGCAAATGCAGTGGAACCCATAACTTATTATATAAGTACAGCAGTGATATTTTGCTCAAAGACAAAATCTCTTGTCTAAATAAACAGGACATAATAAATGTCAACCAGACAAATATTTCCATTATAAAACATTCTATGCCAATAAAAGAAATGCTTAAAATGTTGAGGGCACTAATGACTGCCTTTGAGACCAGTGCAGACCAAGATCAGTTATGCAGCCTGATCATGGTATACACTGTTCGGTATTCAGTCAATTAACTTTAGGCAAGCACCCCAGTATAAACAACTAATGGTGCAGACTCCAAAATGAAGAAAGGATATGGCCAATTTAGAAATTTAGCATTGTAATGTTAACCCTTTCCCTCATACAGACTCATTTTGACGCACTCAATAGGTACCACATAAAGCCTGATCTGCAGAAAACCACAGTTAAACCTTACCAAATTTAATTATAAAGTTCTCATTTCCAGATCACTGAGGAGCAGCGAACAGCATAAAACCTGATCAGCCTGCGAGTTACTCGCAGGCTGATCTGGTTTTATGTTGTTCGCATAGGTCTTTTCATGGATTCCTCTATGAGGGAAAGAGTTAAACTGGACAAATATGATAAGAAACATGGATACATTAATTATACTATCAGTGTGCAGAAAATACCACAATCTACCTCCGAGGTCTGACTGAAAATCACTGGCAACTTTTCCTCTGAATCTTCAAACATACACAGCTTTCCGGCCCCATCACTAACTGCGGTACGAGTGACAACAACTGATTCAGAATCATCCCAACCAAGCAAGCACCACTGAGACTTCCGATGTGCAATATCTGGCATACTCTTAACACTCTCAGCATGTTCGTCCACCTTGTAATTTCCAAATTCTGTCAAAAATGCCTTTTGAGGCCCCACAGATCGATGGTGTACAGTTAAGTTTGGTAAACTAGATTTTCTCCTAAACATTTTCCTTGTTTACTGTTGAAAATCCTTCATTTAAACTCAAAAACTACTGTATACATGTGTATAATGACTTATAAAACTTTTTTCCATCACAATTGTAACATTTCCTTTTGTGAACAAAAAATATGTAAATTTTTGAATGAAAGTCCCTCTCACTTTGACACAGATTACTTTAAAATCTATCATTCAACTGGCCCAGCTTGCTATACACTGTGACCTTCTTCAGAGGTTCACATGGGATGTAAAGGTCAATAAATCTCCTCACACTTATGGCTTAACCCTTTCCCTCATATAGACTCATTTTGACGCACTCAATAGGTATCACATAAAGCCTGATCTGCAGAAAGCCAAACTCAAACCTTACCAAATTTAATTACAAAATCCTCATTACCAGACCACTGAGGAGCAGCGAACAGCATAAAACCTGATCAGCCTGCGAGTTACTCGCAGGCTGATCTGGTTTTATGCTGTTCGCATAGGTCTTTTCATGGTATCCTCTATGAGGGAAAGGGTTAATCACATTTGATATACCTTTCTAATACCTTCCAGCACAGTCTCTGTCTCATAAGATAATAAAATTCATTATAATTATTTAAAACATCTAAACTTCTAATAGAAAATTCTCAAATTTTGAGAGGTTTATAGGACATAAATTTATGTCAAAAACGAAAACTGATCACATACTCCTACGAGACACCCCGAGAAAATTCACCTTGATGGTGAACTGATGATGCATGTACTTAAGCATGTTACATATACACACATGAAAATCACAGAGATTATTTAACCCTTTCCCTCATATAGACTCATTTTGACGCACTCAATAGGTACCACATAAAGCCTGATCTGCAGAAAGCCACAGTTAAACCTTACCAAATTTAATTACAAAATCCTCATTTCCAGACCACTGAGGAGCAGCGAACAGCATAAAACCTGATCAGCCTGCGAGTTACTCGCAGGCTGATCTGGTTTTATGCTGTTCGCATAGGTCTTTTCATGGTGTCCTCTATGAGGGAAAGGGTTAACTAATTGATAAAATATGAATATGAAGTTAAATGAGATTCGACCCACCTCATGCCTCAACCTTAGTCTCGGTATACATTCCTTTAACCAGTCCATTAAACCAACTTTCCGAGTGACAGCGTCATCAAACATCACAAAAACCCCAATGTTTAAATCCACACTTATTAAGAAACTTGTGGATGTCAGGATTATAAAGTCACCATTTTTATGGACAACACAAATAGGCAAGATAACAAACCATAAAGTTTTTAATATTGTACCATAAATTCATAAAGCCAGTCAGTTTTACAGTTTCTCTTCAGAGCAAACAAAGAATGCTTTCAACTGAAGATAATCAAATAAAGAAGACAGTGTGTTAATTAAATGACACAATATTTACTAAGATCTCCAAATCAAAACAAACGCAAGATAAGTATGTATTGTAAAATCTGAAAAAAAAATAGGGTAAGGCCTGTGACTAAAATTTTGCAAGTATAAATGAATTTTAATTTCAAAAAGGTAAGAAATCGCAAGTCTATCTGAAAACTACTGCAACAAAAGACATGAATTTAATTGTCTTACTACATCATAAAGATTGGGATTTTGCAACAGTATCATTACTTAAATATTTGTATTATGATATGTTGTAAACAATATTGCTTGAATTCAAATACATGTACTTAAACAAAAAATTCTGCTTCTATACATACATGACTTTCTCCTAAGTAAAACCTGCATTCAATCCAGAGAAAAACATGAGATTTAGCTAAAAAATGTGTGACTTTACAATCTTTGATAAATGCCCAGCAGCACTGTTGATTTAAAGAAAATCCCTGTAAATCATATAACCAACAGCTGATGATGGTGAACTTGCAACTCCCTGACTGTGGCCAGTATATATTTATGCAACCTCATGGCTTAAAGAGTTCTACACTGGCAGAAGGCAATTGTTTTCCTCTGATAACAAATTAGTGAAGGTCTGAACACTTAATGTATTAGAATCCAGGATCTAATTAAGGAGTAGATAAAACAGACTGAGCAATGGACAAAATGCAGACTATTATAACATTTATACATGTTTACACCACCTAATAAAACAAGAACTATCATTGAACATGGTGAATACCTCCAGGAAGTGATGTCTCAGTTACTATAACCATGTCAGAGACAGTCTTGACACAGTTAAAGATAAAAATAACAAGGGTCAGGACTGCCACAAAATACGCCCATCATAGTATGGGGACTCTCAGAAATAGCTCAGAGAAACAAGCTACTGTCCATAAATAAGCAAAATAATTCCAAAATCCCATTAGTTAATGAATGTTAATCATAAAAAAAAACTGTTGATACATTTCCATTAATTTACTGCAAGATCTGACAACACCTCATAGGGTCTAAGGACTAAGGGACAAGCAAATTTTCAAGTATGTTGTGTACATCAAGGGCCATAACTTCAAAGTCATTCACGCGATAATGCTGGATATCGAACTCATCCGAGATATTATGGCCAAGCACATGTGTGGAAAGTTTGAAAAGGATTGGGCAAACGGTATTGAAGTTAGAGCCCGGACAATCACAATTTCAAGTATTTTGTGTACATCAAGGGCCATAACTTCTAAATCATTCACGCGATAATGCTGGATATCGAACTCATCCGAGATATTATGGCCATGCACATGTGTGGAAAGTTTGAAAAGGATTGGGCAAACGGTATTGAAGTTAGAGCCCGGACAATCACAATTTCAAGTATTTTGTGTACGTCAAGGGCCATAACTTCTAAGTCATTCATGCGATAATGCTGGATATCGAACTCATTCGAGATATTATGGCCATGCACATGTGTGGAAAGTTTGAAAAGGATTGGGCAAACGGTATTGAAGTTAGAGCCCGGACAATCACAATTTCAAGTATTTTGTGTACGTCAAGGGCCATAACTTCTAAGTCATTCATGCGATAATGCTGGATATCGAACTCATCCGAGATATTATGGCCAAACACATGTGT
>CM037777.1:72571005-72621005 GCA_021229015.1 Solen grandis
AACATTTCCTATTCTTGAAAGAACAAGAATGATTTTGAATCAGGGCCGGTTTAACAGTGGTATCTATGCAATTCAATGCTGACAAGGTCTGTATTGTAATTTAAGGTAAAGTCCCTGTAATAGTTCCGCTATATTTCGGGCCTCATGGCCTTTCACGGAGGTAACCAAGGTTTCCTAATAATTCATTAGGGTACCTAGGTTATCTTGGTAGAGGTTAAGTGGTCCAAGACGTAGGGGAACCATTACAGGGAATTATATCATTAATTATACCAAACTAGAGATGAGTTTTGTGTATTTTCTTTTATTTCCAGTCCCGCCTTTTTCTTCAGATCTTTGATTCTTAAGAGTAATTCGTGACCACCAGATTACTAATCAAAGATACTATTTGATTAATTGACTGATTGATGCCAAAACATTAGATGTAATTGGCTTTTTCATTCAATAAATGGATTTATACAAATGATGGAAATATACAATCATAGTTTTCACTTTCGATCACTGCATGTTCATCATAACCAAGAACGGTTTTACATCCATGTTTCTTAAATATTCATGAATAAAGATTTGCAGGCAAACTTGAAAGTAAAACAATCCAATAAAACCAGACTTTTTTGTTACGACTTAATAGATGTGACGAGGGCGTATTAATCTTATGGAAAATGTTTCTTACATCCTATATTATATATTTGCGGACGTCTAAGAGACAAAGCAGATGTTCTAAGAAAATTTAGGAAGGAAACTACATATTGTCTACGGAAAAGAGAACATAAATGGTAGTTTAAAAGAAGTTTTGTGCTAAACTCAAAATACGAGGTCGTAATCTGGCGTGCGTTCAGTATGAGAAACCGTATGCAACCGTACGCTTACAGTTAGCTATGAAACTATCTCAGTGTCATAAACCACGATATTCACATACATGTATATCCATGTACAGCATAAGGATCACGTGAATAGCATGGTATATGGTCCTAAAACAACTCCATAGCTGACTGTAAGCGACCGGTTACATACGGTTTGTCATACTGAACGCACGCCAGTATAACGTTTCTATTATTACAGTGTATTCTGTTCTGGAAAATAATGATATTTTCTGCAAGACTGTATTGGTATGTTGCGCTCGGGGACATGACCGCCAGTCACGGGGCAAACGTTCTAACCACTTTGCATCGGGAGAGTATTATGTATGATATATAACGATATATAAATAGGCGTGAAAAAAAGTGATTTGTTTCCGCTAAGCCTTAACAAAATCTGGGCAACCTAACAAACGAAAACCCGCCGAGCGGTTGTTTCTAGCTGCCGATTTGAGACCGCCGTTTTCCGTGATTCTTTCACTATTATGACTGTTATTATGACTATTAAAATAAATATAGAGACTTTGCCGACCTACCGACTCTTTGTTTTGGAAATGTTATCGGAAACAAACTTTTTTTTTTGGCCTTAACAACAACAATCAGTAAAATGCTGTTATGATTATACGAGGTAAAAATGTGTCCTCCTTTGCCATGGGGCTAGCTTTTGTTGTGACGTGGTAGATGGACTTAAATACCGACTGTCCTGTGTTCGACTCCAGCTCTAGCAGTTGGGGCAGTGAGAATTTACTTAATATCTGTAAAACTCAATGCATTTTTTTTCCGTCTCTATGATTTGATGTAGCGAGAGCTTTATCTTGAATAGTCAGTTTAAATATTCATTTCAGTTAACTTAAAGGTGATTTTAAAAATAGCTACAACGTTGAGGAAAGGTCTTTTTTTTCTTTGTTACAAGATAGCAATTTTATTTTGTTCATACGGTTGATTTTTCTGCGTTTTTAATTTATCCGTTTTGGCGTGGCCGACAAGATAGTTCCGGATATTACAGTTCACCTGTTACAATAATATCCTCATCTCTGACATGTCGGAGTAATTCTACTATCGATGGTAAAGAGAACGAAACTTTCAAGCGTTTCTTTTATGTAAATGTAACACAAACGTATTCCTAAAAGTGAAATAGACAAACGTCTTTTTAAGACTTTCCTGCATGAATATGTAATATACTCAAATTCTGTCACAGCGACGGTTTACTCCAAAATAACAAGTGAATCATTAATGTTTCGAACGTTTGAGGGTTTCAGGTCTTTATTGGGAATCCAGAATATATGATTTACTTAAGGCAGTTCAACAGGGTATAATAAAGGCCTCCTCTACATTTCTTGGAGAAGTAAAGACTTGGAACATGAATGTTGTTTTAGTTTTTGTATTTGTTTGTTAAAACTCAATATTCCTATGAGGATTCCTTTCATACGCAAGTCAGTCACAGTCATGGCGTCAGATTAGTATTCAGTCTGATCTCTCTCTCTCTCTCTCTCTCTCTCTCTCTCATATATATATAAGTGTGTTTACCGTTGGCAAAGTCACTTTAAATAATGAATTATGTAAAATGTATTGCCCGATTATTTAAATTATTACATTACACGATATAATTTTCTTCGCTTTATTCTTTATATATATTCTGTACGGTTTACCAGAAGGAATCGCCGAAGGATGTGTTTATAAAGCTTCAATTGCCACAGCTGATATTGATGCATACATTATTACCTTAATTCAGAAGTTCAGTCTATCTGTTGTTACTATTTGTTGTTACGTGGAGTGATACAGTATAGTTAAATCAGCTGCGATAATTATGAAAATAATCAATTATACCTGTTTTTTTATTTAAGTATTCAGATACACCGCCAGTCTAAAAATCGAACAATACTTATATTTTATCCTGCGCTACACGGCTGTTTCGGCGTAAGCTGTATAAAATGAACTTTGGCCTGTTTCTTGAACCAGTCTAATCTTGGTTAACAATCGAATAGTTCGAAAAAGCACTCGTTTCATTGGGTTGCATAAATTACTTTAGGATATTCCATCATAAAATGGGAGTTTCAGGATGCATATCTTTCTGCATGATTGTCAATTGGCAAATAACAATTTAATCTACCTATTTAAATATATATATATATAAAAAATTCAAACATAAAATCATCCATTTGAAAAAAATAATCAGTTGTGATGCTTTAGAAAACGTAGTTAATCTTACCCTCAAAGTTGCAAAACTCGCAGTGTATAAGATACCTAAGCTTTTTATAGTAACAGCTGGTGAAGGGCTCGCCAGCTAAACTAAGTGCTCCGAGACGGAACTTTTTTATGTTTCGTTTATAAATACATTTTTGCCTCTTTCTTGTTTTGTTTTTTTCACTGGCTAGTATATTACATCTAAATGAAGCGACAAATACGTTTTCTATCATTATTTTAAAATCATATAATAATAAAATTCGCAATCATTATCATATTAAATATATCGTATTGTAACACTTTTACTTTCTTTCTTTTTTTCTCTTACGCCGATGATCTTTTTTTTTAAAGATATTTCTTCGTTTAGTATATATTTGATTATGACTCTCACTATACAAATGCAGAATCCCGAGATTAAGGGAAGCAACTCTATGTGCACGTAATGATATTTTGTGTCAGTGTTACCTGTCTTCAAAGAGCATAACTTTTCAAATGCATCGTTGTTCTATTTTTCTTCGCTTATTTATATATATATATTATATTTTTTGTATCTGAAGGCATATTTAGTTTTACATATGGAAATTGATATATGTAACAAGAAAAGATTTACATGTGTATTGTCATAGAGAACCGTACGGAAATAAAAAAAAATAAATCTGCCCTCTGTTACTCTAATTTTCAAATAAATATATTTCTGTTGTCGTTAAAGAATAGTAAAATCAAAGGTAAACAAGCAATATTTATTTTCTTAAATACAACGTACATGTATTGGAACTGTAATGAATGGTATCAACTTTTGTTATTTCACCAGAACAAACGGAGGGTTGACATGATGAAAAGGTTTTCGTAATCAGGAAGTCAGGGTAGTCTATACAATACTGATTTCTTACAAATTTATTAATACTTTTGTCAAACACTTTTTGAAAATAGCATTAATTTCTTTAACATATGATATTTCGATTATACGAAAAACAACAACTGTATCATTATAATGGTTAATTTTATTAATGTGTACTTTTGGTAGTTTTGTATTCAGACAAGAATGAATAATGCATGCAAATGATATAAGATAAATCATTTAAGACTGTATTATAACCCTGTCTTGATAATAATGATAACGTGCGTAGAAAAATCGTTGCCTCTTCTTTCTTCCTACAGCAAAATGTATAGTAACATGGTTAATGAGAAATGCAATTATGACTGTCACTATACAAATGCAGAATTCCGAGATTAAGGGAAACAACTCTATGTGCACGTAATGATATTTTGTGTCAGTGTTACCTGTCTTCAAAGAGCATAACTTTTCAAATGCATCGTTGTTCTATTTTTCTTCGCTTATTTATATATATATATTATATTTTTTGTATCTGAAGGCATATTTAGTTTTACATATGGAAATTGATATATGTAACAAGAAAAGATTTACATGTGTATTGTCATAGAGAACCGTACGGAAATAAAAAAAAATAAATCTGCCCTCTGTTACTCTAATTTTCAAATAAATATATTTCTGTTGTCGTTAAAGAATAGTAAAATCAAAGGTAAACAAGCAATATTTATTTTCTTAAATACAACGTACTTGTATTGGAACTGTAATGAATGGTATCAACTTTTGTTATTTCACCAGAACAAACGGAAGGTTGACATGATGAAAAGGTTTTCGTAATCAGGAAGTCAGGGTAGTCTATACAAGATTGATTTCTTACAAATTTATTAATACTTTTGTCAAACACTTTTTGAAAATAGCATTAATTTCTTTAACATATGATATTTCGATTATACGAAAAACAACAACTGTATCATTATAATGGTTAATTTTATTAATGTTTACTTTTGGTAGTTTTGTATTCAGACAAGAATGAATAATGCATGCAAATGATATAAGATAAATCATTTTAGACTGTATTATAACCCTGTCTTGATAATAATGATAAAGTGCGTAGAAAAATCGTTGCCTCCTCTTTCTTCCTACAGCAAAATGTATAGTAACATGGTTAATGAGAAATGCAATAAAACGGGAAACACACAAATTAGTTTACAAAGGATGGTCCAAAATCCATGTCCCTCTAATACACGTGAAAACCCAAGGATGCATGCATTTGTATCTATAAATAAGGATAACAATGTGATAAAAACACTAACTCAATAGTATTATGGGAATATATAATACATGAACTGAAAATAAACAGAAATATTTTCTTTGCAGATAATCTTTAAATGCACGAAAAATGTTCCTTTTTCTTCTTTTTCAGCACTGTCTTGACATATCACTAATTTTTGGTGCATTATGCATGAGTATTATTTTGTTGCAATGACAAAGCACATGACGCCTACATGATATTCCTCTAACTTTCTGAGTCACTTATAGTGCGCATTTTAATGCCATTTGTACTGGATTCTGAATTAAGTCCGTATGTTTCATTCTCGAACCCAGCACCTCTCAGCCCAAAGTCAATCTGTGACCCCTGAGTCGTGTTTCTTCGCCAGTACAGGGTCACACCTACCGCCAGGAGAAGCACGGCAAGTGCCCCGATAATTGTGCCAGCAAGAGCGCCGCTGGACATCCCTAGGGTGCTCTTCGACGTTTCTGTCAATAAAAATATCTCACATACACACACGGTCAACACTCTGGAACAGTTGTCAGACAATGGAAAGAGCGATGGAAATGATTAAAATATAGCGAAATTGTTTTAGGTAACCGCTGCAAACCACATATGCTCGACACCATCCCACGATATTCTTCCACTCACTTACAACAGCCCCCACCCCTCCAGGCACTGACTGGCTCATTACATGATTCATTTACAACAAAGAAAACTGTAAAACTAAGCGGCGGTAGTTTTATCGAAAAATATTCTCATTTGACAAGAAACTTATTTGGGGGAAAAACTTCTATTTTGTAGGGCGCCATTATCATAAACTTGAACTTTTCTGAATTCTATTGAAATCTTAACCAATCATTTAGAAAATGTGTGAATACCGGATTTCCCCGTAAGCAATTAAATGTATTTCCAATCCTACGAGAATACTTTAATTATGTCACTGCCGCTTCCAGCTTTATTTTGTCAGATTTACAGAATTTGTTTAAGTGACATGATTATTGTCTGTAAAGAGAGCAGCTTTATTTGACTTGTATCAAAAATAAATTTGTTTGCAATTTTCGCCATTCGCACTATATTATCCTATAACATTCACATTTCAGCCGCATTCTGACTGTAACCAGGCGAACTACACCTACCACGTGACCTATCACAAAGTTTCATTGGATGGAAGGCGTAGTCAACTGTCATAATCTTTAACAAAAGAAATGGACATGTTGCCTAACACGTACATAAGGTCAGCACTAGTTGTTATTAAGTTGTGGTTTTATTTGTAATGTATTTATTGAAAATCAATTGATTTTTTAATGTAAAAAATTTTTGGAAATATTTTTTTTGTTCTTGTGCGTAAAAGTAGTTCTAGTGTGCTTTCATGTCGGAGACAAATGTTGTATCCTGATTTTTTTGTGTTTTTTTTTTGTTTGTTTTTTTACACAGAATTAGTTTTTCAGATTTTTTTGCTTAATTTTTAGCATATATGTGTTGTTAAATCATTCGATATTTTTACAACACTGAGAGGGTCTTCGGTTTTCAAAATAGAGAAGAAGTGGGTATTATAGTCAATTGTCACACACACCCTTGAACAAACTTCCTTTCATGACTTGTGTTCTCCTTTGAGAAGGAAATATACAGTAAATATAAGGACTAAATTGCAAAATATACTGATTTATCGGTGTACATTAGGACGGTTAAGTCCATCGAATTAAACAAATCTTAACGCTAAGCATTTCAGTAGAGGAGATATTGACCTGAAATGATCATGTATTTTTACATTCATAAAAATTAAGTATTTGTTGAAAACAATACACATACTGCACATAACAAAAAAAGTAAACAATATCATCCGCCTAATAACGAACACCATCATCAATGCCAACAACATTATCATTACCGGCAACAACATTATCATCACTGGCAATAATATCATTATCACCGACAACAGCATTGTAAACATCACCTGCATTATTACGAGTATTAAACTGTTTACAAGTGTGTTTTAACTGTGTGTTTTACGAACATGCATGAAATTTAATTAAATTTGTGAAAAATATTTTCAATGGTGAAAGAAAGCGATGACAACGGCAATAAGGGTTATGTTGATGACAATGATGATTCCGCTTCTTCTTCTTCTCTGCTGCTGCTGTGATGATGATGGTGGTGGTGTGATGATGATGATGATGATGATGATGATGATGATGATGATAATGAAGGTGGTGGTGGTGGTGGTGATGATGATTGGAGTGGGAAGACTTACCTGTCTCTCTATCAGAATATGAAGCGACCGTTGAATTGCGCCCAATTGGCGGCAAGTTAGACGCTGGTCCTTTCTTTGTAGGTCTGGACGTAACCGTCGGCACCCCTTGTGAAGGTGTTCCCTGTGACGCCGGGCTGTTCCCGCCGTGGTTAGTGTGGGGGGTGGGGACAGCCTGTGACGGCAGGCTCGCGGGGACGGACTGAAGCTTAGGGGTGGGAATGTTGATGATGCCAGGGCCCGTTCCTATATTGTTGTTACTTCCGTCCACAACTAGTTAACAGCAACAGAGATTGGAACTTACAGAATCAGAAGTACATGTATCTCATCAAAAACATTAAGCATATGAATATACAAACGAATCACTGTTGCATGTTATTTTTAAAAAAAAAATGTTGCGCTTGTCTGTAAAATTTAACTACTGGCTGTAAAGCATGCATTGAATAACTTTCCATCTATGTATCGAACCAACGACCTCCAATTACTTGTCAGACACACTCACGACTTTCCAACAGGGATTGCTAGACCTCAGTTACATGTGAACAATAACAATCCACGTGAACACATGCAATGATGTTTATGTGTTTATATTTCTACAAGTTAAACACTTTTTTATTTTATTTCAAAACTTCTACAAATAAAAAAAAATATAAATGACGTGTCATATAGCAATGTAAAAGAGACTAAGACCATATGCAAAATGGACACGTCCATAAAGTAGCAAAGGTTTCATTTCAAATAAACGTGACTCTGTAGTAACGAACAGACTTGAATGTTTTTGGTTCGAATCCCATTGATGTCTACGTTTTACACGACCTGCGCACAGTATTGATGAAACATAAAAGTGACTTGACTATTTGAGTTTACCGTCGCTTGGACAGTATTTCAGTCATATGGCGACGTCCAGCTAATTACAGGTGGAGGAAGACCCCGAATGCACGGGAGGCATCCGGGTAGAACCATCGACCGACCGCAAGCCAGCTGGAAGGCTTCCTCACATGAAAATCCGAATGACCGAACATAAAAGTGGTATAAGTTGTAAGAACTGGTTTCCAAATCTACGTAAAAAAACTCAAATAGGTCAAGGAAGTTCATGTTTATCCTTGACTTTCAAAATTTGAAGATTATTTCAAATGACAATGATTCAGTGTCAATAGGCAATATGTCATGGTTATGAATCTATGCATTAGTCTAAAATTGATGATTAAAACAAGAGGCCCATGATGGCCCTAAGTCGCTCACCTGAGATAAAAAGGTTGACCCAAGGAACATCTGTACCAATTTATTTTAAAATCTGGCCAGTAGTTTTGAAGAAGATGATTTTTAAAGTTTTCATGGCAACCAGAGTTCTATATGGATCAAATTTATTTTAGGAACTTTTGTGAAGGTTGACCCAAGGATCATTCCTGCCAAATTTAATCAAATTCTATCCAGTGGTTTCAGAGGAAATGTTGATTAAAGTTTTCCCTATATACATATAAGGCAATTAAGCCCCGCCCCTGGCGGCCATGTTTTTTACGGATCGGAAAAATTTTAGCAACTTTGGTAGAGGTTGACACAAGGAACATTTGTACCAATTTATTTTAAAATCTGACCAGTAGTTTTGAAGCAGATGATTTTTAAAGTTTTCATATTCTTTTTCTTTTTGTTGCCATGGCAACCAGAGTTCTATATGGATCAAGTTTATTTTAGGAACTTTTGTGAAGGTTGACCCAAGGATCATCCCTGCCAAGTTTAATCAAATTCTGTCCAATGGTTTCAGAGGAGATGTTGTTTAAAGGTTTCTCTATATACATATAAGGCAAATAAGCCCCGCCCCTGGCGGCCATGTTTTTTTACGGATCGGAATAATTTTAGCAACTTTGGTAGAGGTTGACCCAAGGAACATCTGTACCAATTTATTTTGAAATCTTGCCAGTAGTTTTGAAGGAGATGATTTTTAAAGTTTTCAAATTATTTTTCTTTTTGTAGCCATGGCAACCAGAGTTCTTCATGGATCAACTTCATTTTAGCAACTTTTGTAGAGCCTCACCCAAGGAACATTCCTGCCAAGTTTCATTAAATTCTGTCCAGCGGTTTCAGAGGAGATGTCGTTTAAAGCAAATTGTTGACGACGCACGACGACGGACGACGGACGAAGGGTGATCACAAAAGCTCACCTTGAGCACGTTGTGCTCAGGTGAGCTAAAAATAGCCTACACCGTGGTAGCCTTATTATCGACCCGTTGTTTTAACAATTAAGCTAGACAGCCATGAGGTGATCATGTAAGAGCATTTATCTTTTGGATGGTCTACTCAAAGATCATCCATGTAAATTTTAATCAGTAGTTTTATATGAAATATTATTTAAAACTATTGTTTACAATGGACAATGCTGTACGAGTGTGATCTCAACAGCTCAGTATTTAATTGCATAAATATAGCAACATGTATACCTTGCGGTTTCTCACAGACAAAGTTCCGTGCCGACCCGCAGTCCTCGTCATTCCACGTGCCGTCCTTGATGAAGACCTCGACACAGTTCTCCGAGTTGCCCGCCCAACCGTGTGTTGACGGCTGACCTTGACCCCAGTTGGTGTATTGTACCGGGGACCCGTCTATCCACTGGAATCCGGCTGTTTCGTTTTAACAAAGAAAGATATGTATTTAATGTACTTGATCTGTGGTAATTGTTAAGAATCGCCTATTATTTAAACTCCAGTTGGCCAAATACTGTGAAATCTAAATTTTGCATAAAATTTGACTACAATTAAAGTCTCATATCGATTTGATCTAGCTGTAAAATCAATGAGTTTTTGAATAGTTATTATTTTTTTTTAGTCAGATGTTTAGTGCTTTCATGTGAACATGTCTAAATGCCATGCAAAGCCATATCTAAATATACTATTTCATTTACAAAAGTGTATGTTCATGTCAGTATTTGACATATAACTGACACAATTGCCAATTGTGAAATCCCGTTTTGGGTTTTTCGTTTGTTTTTTTTGTTTGTTTGTTTTCTTCAAATGATCGTCGATGAGAATGGTGTCAAGTTAACAACATTGTTCCAACATAGAACTGCGGAACCGGATCCATCATCATGTGTTTTGAAGGAATTTCCTACTCAATCCTGGATCCATCCTGAGTTTCCTTTTAGTTGTCTGACCTTAAAACTGAAAGACGAAGGTTCAAATTTAAAGTTACTCACATCCACTAAAGAGTCAATGTTTGAGCTCCTCCGAGGTTATATTCTAGACCCGCGCATGAGATTTAAGATAAGTTCTCGATTTCATAGGCTATCTCTAATCATACTCGAGTAAAATGTTATAACACTTACAATCTAAAGATTTGTGCAATCCGGTCCAGAAGCTTTGTCCGCTATGTGCCAGAGCGGCGATTGTTTTAGTAAGATAGGCATTCACAGAAGCGTTGTGGATGGAGACAAGAGAGGCCCGCCTCTGCTGACAGAAGAAGGAAGCGTCGATCGCGGAGCGTGGTTGGTTGAGACCCAGGAAGTAGCACTTGTTTCCATTGGAGTACCAGCCGTTGTCGCATTTTCCATTTGGAGGAGGGGGGGTCAATGATGGTATTGCTTAAAACATAACGTGATTTTATATACCATAAATAAATTATACAATAAATAATATTTATTCCATTTAGTGTTCAACTAGTGAAGGATGTACTTATACATGTATTGTGATATTTTAGCCTAGGCTCCAATATGGCCATTTGAAATACTGTTAATTACAGCATAAAATCTAAGCTTTAGCCTGAAAACGTATATAACGTCAAATTTCGAGAACTGTTTCGGCTTTCAAATGTAGAACCGTCATTCACAGAAAATATTTCAAAACTGGTTTGTTGAATTGAATAACCTTGCTAAGCTGTAGCTTGGTATTGTTGTTGTGTTTACGATAAAACAATTTTGAGACATTTGTTCATCAAACATCAGCAAGAAATACCATTTGAATGTTAGAGGGTTCCTATAAATTATGAATACCTGATTTCGCGTTTAAATCTGAAGTATACATTGCGTGTATACCTGATGTTGATTTTGCGTGTAAACCTGTTGTTGATTTTGCGCGTATACCTGATGTATACATTGCGTGTATACCTGATATTGATTTTGCATGTATACCTGATGTATACATTGCGTGTATACCTGATGTCTACATTGCGTGTATACCTGATATTGATATTGCATGTATACCTGATGTATACATTGCGTGTATACCTGAATTGATTTTATGTGTATACCTGATGAGATTTTACAGAGGAACGGGTGTGGTTCCTGACAATTGATGTCAAGCCAATATCCCTGGAAGTTAAACACGACACACCCCTCCCCGGGGCCGTGGGTCGGCTCCCCATACGCCCAGTTGGTGAATACAACCGGCCAGTTGTCTTTCCACGCGTACGTGCCAGACATCTGTAATTGAAAAAGGTTTTGTGACCATTTTATGTATATGTTACTAAATATAGGTATGCTTAGTTTGATTGAAAATGGCATATTAAATCATCGATATTCAGAATAATCCTAAAATACATAATTTTTTTACGTAATAAATCATATCAGGAAAACTGGATGGACATATTGGACTAACCTTGAGATCGCTTAATCCTATCCAAGTACTGTTTGCTTTATTTTGTGACATTTGTAAATACACGTATGCTTGTTCAAATGATGAGGTGATAGACGTCAAAAATCCTGCAATAAAGAAGTTACAGACATCAACACTTGACACCAATCTGACCACCTTTGATATTTTGAGAGAGATACACATTGATTTTGTTTTCAAAATGTATCTAACGCAATACACATTCAGCTTTTAATAAAATCAATTCTGAAGAATTAAGAAAACGCTCATACATTGTCTTCATGTTTACATAACATCAATAATCATGTTTATAGATAGTTGTAGTAAATATTTTATCATACTTATGGAAGACACATAGATACATACTCGTATATACAAATTATTACTTCTGTCAATAAGTTTTAGCCATTGTTTCTGTCTGTCTTTCAGTACTTATAAACAATAAACCAACGCCGGTCAAATTGGATAAGACACTAGAACTTTGGTAAGAGGATAAATCATTATATTCGAGGTTTTGATTTCATTTCTACTGTGTTTCATATGGACAAACGATGTCTCCATTGATTGGAGTATTCTTCCTGGGCGTTTTTTAAGTGTGCTTTTTTTCTCTCTCCCTCTTTTTCAAATTTTCATTTTTTATTTATTGCCTTACCCCCTTGTGTGATGCAATATTTGTTTGCAGAGTCCCATGTCATAGGCTGCTTCACAAACAGGTAACATCCGTTCAAGAACTGCGTCTGTTTCTGCCTCGTATCGCACATGCTGGGGCGGGGCTCCGACGTCGTGATCGACCGGTCTGTCGGCACGTGATCAAAAGATATTACATGTACAGAGATTTGAAGCGCGTGTATAGAACAAATCTGAGCAGTGATTTTAAAATTTAATGTAGGTAATGGACACAATGTTTCTTTAAAGAAGAAATTAATGGTTTAAATAGTAGCTTTATTTTTCACTACTGATAGCAGTAACCTTTTATGCAATTGTTTTTTCCTTCTCCTATATGATACACAGCATCAGTAAAGTTTGAAATAACAATAGCATAATCTTCCCAATTGCAATAAAGCAAATAAGGCATTTAAATTCCGTGGGTTATGAAGACAATTTGTTTACAGAAGAAAAAAAACTTTAAGAAAACTTATTCTGTTGATAAAGACTTTTCTTACCGACTTTCGTTGAACATATATACCCCTGGTTTTGTGTACTACATGCCATGTCATTCCACCGACCTGCTTTTGCAGGGTACCCAAGCATCTGTGTAAAATATTCATTGGGAAAAAAAGCGAATACATGTACCATACATTAACTTATATCTCAAACCGAGTTATCACTAAAGATGATGAAAAATAGTGATGGGTGAAATAACATGATGATTACTATTACTTATAAAGCGAGACCAAAACATAATATGTTCATTTTCCAAATATTGTTTCAAATACAAATATTATGACGACTGTCGTTTCAATAATATATTGACTTTCGCTCCTGAAGCAATCGTATACAAAACAGGCTCAAAAATTTAGGTAGAATACTGATATAAACAAGAATCAAAATGAACTTTTTATTTAAGTGTTTCTATATCAATTTGGAGTTCACTACATATACTACAAAATGCTACCTGGATACAAAGGTTATCCGCATGTCCGTTAGGTTCCATGTATGCAAAGTTGCTGTAAAGCAGATCCTCGTTGTCGTACCAGAGGAACTGTTTCCGGGAGTCTTTCTTCAGGCCGATCCAGGGGCTGATGGTCCCCATATCGGCCAGCATGCTCGTCAGGAACGCTACAAAATACGAGTTGGTGTTACGGTTCTTCTTTAAATCATAATGGTTCAAGAGCAGCCCAGTTCTCAGGTGCAGGCACTCCACGTCATGTTAAAGGCCAATCATATTTCATAATGATATACTTTTCATGACAAAGAAAAGATAAAACAGCATTGACATATTGTAGACTAACGTAAATGGCGCATTATGTCAAATATCTGCTGTAAAATAAAAGTTAAACGCATAGAAAATGTTGTTCAAATAACGCATTTTTGTATTTATTTTTTTTGAATGTCGACATACTCTTTTTGTTTACATTTTGCACTGTCGAGTATTCCCGGGACGACCCGTAATCGGAAATAAACCGTCGCCGAATCAATGTGTTTTTCTGCTACGTCATCAATTTATGTACTCGAGATTCGCTAACATAGTCATACGAAATGAAACGATTTTAAGCTTGTATCTTTTGGCTTAATTGGTGCTTGAATAATTTTTTTTTTCTATATGATATATGTTTCAGTTTTGTTATTTTAGTTTTGTCTACAAGGTGGATATTATTAAATATTTATATTTTATTGAATTACCCCCCTTATAATTATTTTAACCCAATCGAAATATATAAATCTTCCACATATATACTTTTGTGTGACTCATCTTGTTTAGAACACTAATCTTCACTATCAGTCTGCCTCTGGCAGCCGACCAAAACGGTCCTTTTCAGGACCACCTCCTCCTTTCACCTTTGTCACAGTGGATGACAACATCCAGGCTGAATAAGCCGAGTTTGTCATTCCCACTTTGGCTTCAAAATTCTTGATATTATTAAGTACCTTACCTCACACCTTTTTCAAAATTCAAGGAGTTTGGGTTATACTCCAGGGGTCCGTGCATTAAACAGTTATAGTCTATAGACGGACTCTCGTTAAACAAAATCTAATTTAGAAGGAGGAGGAGGGTTGTCTGGCATCTTTTCGTGCGTGGAAGCGCCAGGTGACAAGATAGTTTATAACATAACCACTTTATTCGGGTCATGACCAAAAATGATTAAAACTGGTATTTTCCGCTGATAAATGCTTTAGTCAGCACATTCAAAACGCCTCCTTGCAATTCTTACGCAGACTGCATCGCGCCATCTGGTGTGGGGTAACTTGGTGGAGGTTAGAATTATTTTTATTTTAGTCGAAGCGCTGAGTTGGAACTAAAGGACATGCTATAATTAAGGACTGACGTGACGAATTACATTTAAGACTCGTTATAATTTCAGTATAAGGATTGTTTTCTATCTCTGATTCTTAAATAATTGAATGCTAACTATTTGAAACAATCATTTGTTGTAACAATCATTTTTAAGATCGGCCTTCTATATATTCCATACAAGTTAACTTTTATTTATCTAATCATACGACTAGGAGAGTCACAAGGAAAATTTATTTTTATATATAGTTATTCAGACCGTTCGGGCACGTTACAGAAATATCTATGGTAAACGTCAGGAAATTAACAAAGATATGCAGAGTATGCAAATCTTGTATTTTTGTAAAAAAAAAAATGAATGATCTTTAGTAAAAAGATACTTTCTTATTTATGCATTGTAGTTATGTTGTCGTCAACAAGTGGAACGGTACTACACCCAGTCACATTATCCTGACACCGGGCCAACCAGTCATGGAACTAACCTTATACTCGTATACTGAGCACCAAACAGTGTAGCTATACTACTACCATTTTTACGTGTTTGGTCCTTAGAACTGGTTGACCGTCACAATTAAAATTATATCTTGGTATTTGATCATGCCACTTGTGTATCACCATCAGAAGGCACTGCATCTGGCATTAATCCACACTTGACTGAAATACTGCAATCAAGGCGTCAGGCGAACAAACATTAAGTGCGTTCTGTTCTGTATATCAACTTTGAACAAGCATTAACAAATGTTCAAATCCAGTAACTGTCTAGGGAACTAGTATGAGCAGTCATAAGTTTAATACCATTTGCTACAGCGTTGTTGACAGTTGCCAGACTAGCTCCGATGGCCTTGCACTTGTTTGCTGCAGTGTACCAATCTACCGTCTCGGTGAATATTTGGAAGCAGAGACCGTTCAGTTTGGAGAATCCTGTTCGACAGTACGCGTTCGCGATGCCTGTCGGCAATGGCGGCTGTGGGGTCAATGGTCCGGTAGGTTTTTCACACACATAGCCCAATGACACGGAACAGTGAGCGTCATTCCAGAATCCTGTAACGCATAGAAGCAATAAATGGTGGATAGTATTTCAATAATTAAAATAAAATGCGTCTTCTTTTGCAAGTCTTTTTTAAAAGCATATAAATTCCCCTATGTTTAACTAAGCTAAAGCTAACGAATCAACAAATATAGCCTTTTATTTAAATAGCTAAGGGCCTACATGATATTGTATTTATTGAGTAAACATCTGAAAAAAAAAAACAAAAAAAAAACAGGATTTTTTTTAGTCGTTCAACATAATGTAGTCAAGGTATATGTCATTAGGTTATGTACTTATCATGTTTGTATTAATCGAGTCTGTAATAATCCCTATTGATGGTTCATAGGTTGCACCGTTAAATGGTGCCTGGGAAGGTATGGCGAAAATTTCGCCCCAAACGGGGATCGAATATGCAACCCTTGGACCGAGGTCAAAGATCATCGGCGGCTTTGAAGGTAAGATATAAGTTCACTTGAAATACAGGAATAAACATTTTTTTAATTGAAAACAGGCGATTTATATTTGGGAAAACCAAATATAGACATTGCTTAATACACTTCGATGTCACAAGATATATACCATTCCTTATAATTAAGCTCACGCAGTATTCAGGGGAGCCCCAGTCGTTCGGTTCCCCGGGGGCCCAGTTTGTGAAGGTCAAAGGCGATCTGTCGGTCCAACTGTGAAAGAAATGCATACAATATAGAGATTTTAGTTGCTTTAATTATTATTATTATTATTATTATTATTATTATACAGTTGTATCGTACTAACAATTACCTTGACTCTCTCTCTCTCTCTCTCTCCTAGGATATTTAATCAACAATATTTTAACAAAATGTGGTTCTTTAACACTTTTATTCATAATTTTGTAACAAAATGTTCCGGGAGCGCCTTAGTTTATCGCAATGGCAATGTTTTCCAATATAACCCGAGGGAAAATGCTGGAACACGTAGGCTTCCAGTTTTCTCCCAAATAAAACTCGGTGCCAACGTGTCGTTGTAAAATAGATGATATTGTTACCTTAACATTAAACATGTAACACTCAAACAAACCTCTACTGAATCTGAAAGCTAGCACAACATAAAAGTGTAACATTTTTGAGGAGGTAAACACTGTTACAAATATTTTCGATTGTGTTTGACAATGTTTACTTTACAAAACCTGGTAAACCCACCTGTAGCCATGATTCTCGTCTAGCTGATTAAGTCCAATCCAGACATAGGACGCTGTTATGTTTTTCATCTGAAAGACATGTATGTATTGATATCTACATTTGTAGTTATTGCTTGTTTGTTTACGCGGGTTTAACGTCCCGTCAACAATAGTTGACACTGTTTAGAGGCTTTTAAAAAACCTTATCTGCTTGTAATAGATGTAGTACATCGTGCAAAAGACAGGCGGCACTGTAATCAGTCCCGGAACTACCATTATATGCAGAGTGGAAGATTACAACGACATTAGCTTGTCGCGCCCAAGCATCGCACCCACTACATCAAGGTTACAAGGCGGACACTCTTACCACTTGGCCACCGGGAACAGTATAAACATAGATCATAAAATTAATCATGCCTTGATGATGCAAAACTGAGCCCCTCTAATGAAAATTTTCTTTCTTAATGTCTAATATAATTATGTCATCAGAAAAACCTTAGAGTACAGTTTTAGATGTGCATATTCATGTTTAACTTATCTCGTAATTAAGGAAATGAATTTGAACGCTTTAGATATATGAAGACGACGTCATTTAACAAAGTTTAATATACATGTACTTACTTATATAAAAAAAGCTTCCTATACTACGTTTTGTTTCACTTTCGCGATATACTGACAACACATACCAGGGTGCGGTAGACATATGTCTGCTCCACGAGTGACGTAATAGACACAAGGTCTCCTCCTGAACTCTGACACTTGCCACGTGACGTCCTCCACGAGAAACCATGGCTACTTCCAAAGGCATAATAACAATGACCATTGAAGTAATACCAGTTCTGGTCAGTCCCGCACTTTGCTGGATCTGTCATGAATATAGCCTACATTCTTTAACAGACTGTGCTATTTAACGTTATTTTTTATGTTACATAGTAAAAAACAAATGCAATATATTACAATATATGGACAACTTTCTGTTTCTAAGAGATGTAATAAAATAAAAAAAAAAAAAAAACACTAACATATTTTTAACTTATAATAAAGAAATATATAGCTGATTTGTAAATGTCCAGAAATGAGGCCACTGATGAACGGACTACCAGTATACCGTAAAACTTTGAATCATTGAAAAAAAAACGAATATCGAAGTATTTAAAAACCCAGACTTATTTAAGGACGTTTCAGCGGTTTTTTTTAAATTTCTTATTTGTTTTAAGAAGAATGATAGAATAAAGCCCACATTTTAAGATTCATATGTTAAGAATATCACCAAAAATATATTTGCCAAATTTTGAAAGTACAAAAAGTCACATTTTAGTGTTTTTATGCAAGTTTGGCTAAAATTTCAATAAAAAGCAGTTTTAGTTAAAAAATAAATCTGGTGAGGCTTTTTTTTTACATTTTCATAAAGCATTTATATCAGAAAACTGACTCTGAAAAAATAAGTCACAGTTTTGGAATAGTTTTTGTATACATTTTGGTCCGGGCACAAATAATACTTTATGCTCGTTTCGTATTTTCAATGCATATTTGACAGTTTTTTTATCTGTAACTTATAAAATACATTATATTATACAAATGGTGATAAAATATTTTGAAAATATCACTTAAACATGCTGTTACAGTAGCGAGAAACGAAATCATTCTTATTCTTTTAATGTCATGTTTTTTTTTCGACAAATTTTAGCAAAGAAATGATCTTCTACCATAAGTTCAATCTCTAAAACAAGCATGGTGACCCCCTATTTTTAATTCATATATCTTTAAGTACAGTCTAAAGCATTTTGTTTTAGAAAAATCTGTCCGTTAGAAAAAAAACACGCTCAAACGCCTTTAAGAACCATCAACTGTATAACAAATGTGGAAACAATTACTTACTTGAGATTGCCGGGATAGCCGGCGGAACAGTCGTCGGCACCAAGTGGGATCCTGCCAGTAACATGTGATTATTTCAGTATACGATATTAACAGTAAAACATTTAACTTAATCTGGTAGCTAAATTTTCTATAAATGTATACAGTTTACTTGTTGTTTTGTTTTTTTTTTTTTTTTTTTTTTTTGTTGTTGTTGTTGTTGTTTTCATTACACATCTGGATCATTGAAACATAGTTGGGAAACATTTGTGATAAAAAGATGAATTGAACGTGACCATTTTAAATGCAGTATATTGAACGTTGACCTTTACTATTTGCGCATAAAATGTAATGATATCAAAATCCCGTGACTTTATAGCATTTTAGGTTTATCATTTTTATATTGGATATTCATTTTAAAAATGCATATTTATTTTTTTTTTTAAATTTTTACTTACTACAGAGTTCTTGCTTACTGTTTGTAGAATATTGTTTCTTATCTTTACATTTAACTTTCCAAACATTTATTGATTTTCATTAAAACAAAGACGTTTCAACAATCAAAGTATCGAAAGCACCTCGACCGTAAAAACTTCTATATGAATTTCATCCACGAAAGACCGGTAAAGAACGCAAATTCTATCTCATTCTATATTTAGCTTTTTAAAAAACGTCAACATAAAATAAACATGTGAGGGTTTCAGAAGTCCTCGGATTATCTTTATACTTATCTGGTCTACCGTGGTGTATCAAAATTAAAGTAATAATAAAAAGTCTGAATACACCCACGCAGGCAGAGACATCCATAATTTGATTGCACACGCTCTATTCACATTTCTTTCTTGAGTAAAATAAACAACAAGGATTCCGGGGAATTTCCCATATTTTCAGTATATGAGCTTAATTAAGCACCAAGAGATTAATTAATCATCATAAAGAAAAAAAGGAAAATTGCCTCTTGTAAATTCTAAGCTTAAACACACTCTGAAAAAGAAAATGCAAAATCATTTTTGGTACAAGACTGTCACATATTCCGCTAAGTTTTTGGAACATGTATTCTACGGAGGCCCGCCAGTACCTCGTTTAGTCATGCAGATCCAGTTCATGTTGGCGAAGCAGAACATGTCATTCCACTTGCCGGTGGTATCGGTCATCAGCACACAGTCCTCCGCCCCCTTGAAGTTGTTGGGCTGGTTCGGGGCCCAGTTGAAGTACACGGCCAGGGACTTGTCCGACCAGACATACCCTGCACGATCAGACAGACGAGATTTTAATGTGGCTATAGCAGAAAGTGGTAGATTTTGGGCATATTCAAAGTAAAGTAACTCTCCATAACTCTGATGTATAAAGGCGACAGCGGAGTAACACACATAGCGCAAAATCACACTTGCCATTATACCTTCTTGTAAAATATCAAGACTCCAGGTGAAATACTTTGGGAGATGTGCGCGACACAAGACGGACGGACAGACGGAGAACCCTGGCGAAACAGTATGTCTCTCTCCTACACTGGGTGGGGCAAAGTAGCATAATAAGCATAGGAAAGCACAGACGGCAAAACCAACGGCAAATACATACAATACACCACGTGCTTTGTGATATAGTATAGTTTAAGTGTTGTTTTATTTTTTTTATATAATTATGTTTCGAAATATTGCAATATGTTTCTGAAAGTGACAGGTGAAGACAAAATGTCATTAACGTACCGCCCTCTTGTGCCTTGTCGTTCAAACCAATCCAAAACGACGATTTAGAACCGCTAAAACAAAATCATATCAGTTATTAATAGCGTTTTACAATGTTAACGTGTAGCTCTTACTTAAACACGTGAAAATAAAAAAAAATATATATATATATATATATATATATTCTTCCTTTAAACCCTAAATATAAACCAAATAAATTCACTAGTAAACTCTGGATGTTATTTCATAAGAAAAACAAAATACAATCCTTCTAATAAAACGACACACATATACGTACCGTATATCCGTTGTTGACTTTTGTTAAACACACATATTTATAATCATGAAATTATTGTCCTGATAGGCCTTACCGCCAGTCATGAAGTCATGCTTGGAATATAAAAAATATCGAAACGTGGAAATACGAGTATATGACGTAACACATTTTACAAAAACATGACGTACACAAGTCCTGTCCTCCAGACCTTGTCGACGTCACCAGGGGAATGGAAGGAGGCTAGATCCCCGCCTTTCTGTACACAATCCTGGTGGGCCTCGTCCCATGACAGCTGCAGGTGGGCAGGCTTGATATTCACCTGGACACATAGGTCAAGGTCAGTAGAGTACAAGTTACCATGCATTTACTTCGAAACGTTAACAAATAAGTTCTGTTATTCTACAAATGACAGTTATATATTTATTTCTCACGGACATTTAAGCTGTATTATGAACCACCACACGTGTACCATACGCTGATCTACACAGGGGTCCGGACTCTCTGGGATACTGGCAGTGTATGTAGTCACATATCTTAACCTTGATACAGAGTGAGTTCCAGACCCTAGTACTAATAGAGGAGAAGGTTCAAGGTGTTTTCTTTTACATTTCCTGCATTACCAGGCCTCCTCTGAGGACCATTATGACTATCCTACCAAAGGTTGTTGCCTTGATGTCCATTGTCTGTTAATAACAGCTTCAATGTTTGTTTTTTTCTGGGCTTTTATTTATTTTTTTTTTTTTTTTGATTGACGTTTCAGTCATTTGGAGACGATGTTTATTTGAGACAGATATAGTGCTGCCATACTGCAGTATCACACTGTAGACATGAGGCAAGAAACGACACACAGACACCAAGACCTGGAATAGCTTATATATACGAAAGCCTGAAAAATAAAAAAAAAATGCGATAATATTCACGTACTTCGTAGCAGTATCTGTCAGTCTGTATCAGTCCGGGGTCACATGCAGCTTTCACCGTGGTAATGGTGGGCGGAGCCGGGGTCGAGTATCCAACACGTGACCTCTCACAAACCATTCCCTGGGGCGATTTGCAGTCCGCCGTGAACCAGAGGCCAGACATATTGCCACTACCCATGTACACACATAGTCCATTGGAGCCTGGTCACGTGGAAAACATAATGAAAATATGCTAACACTCAATGAATCATTTCTCTTAGAAAAAATATGTAAAGGTATATAGAAAATGCAAAATGTATTCTTTCAGTTGTACTTATGATGCCCAAGTTGTACCAGACCTACACTTTGTAGTTGTCTTGTAAGAATATAAGAAATCCATATTTTTATTTTATATTATATATTAATGACAGGCAATCCAAAAAAAAATAAATGAAAAAGCCATTGAATATAAGTTCGATGATTGATTCGCATTTAGAAATTGATGGACTATCTAAATACCGTACTCGTAGGATTACATACCATGTACACTTCCAGCTCTAGATATAGAGCATGTTTGATTCATAGAACCGAAAAGACATCCAATTCAAAAAGGTGAGGCTTGGGTCAAAAACATACCAAACCAGATAGCAAGACAACCGAAATAACGGACACCGGATAAACTAGACCCTCTAGTATGTGTACTGTTGTCATGTAGTTACAAAATATGCTCAAATGCAATTTCATCTCAGGATTTCGTTAATTTAACGGACTTTTTTCTTTCAGAAGTACGTTTGGTGTCGAAAGTCTGAGTATGTCTGGGCGAAATTATGCAAATTTTAGATTTCGAAGGTTGGTTTTCTTCTTTGAATTTCGCTGCATTTTATATAAAATAAAGGTCATTATGAAAGGGGTTCATTCAGACCTGGGTTGTTTGGACCCCAGTTGGTGATCTGTGGCAGGCTTACTCTGCCGAACTTGAATGTTCCGGACTGCGTGATGTCGTTCAGTGCTGTCCAGTACTTCTTGGTCCTTGTGCCAAGTTTGCTTGACAGGAAAGCTTGCGAATATCTGCGTAAATGTATATTTATACTACCGGGGTTGTATGCACTCGTCGTCTAATGTTAAAAAAGGTTAAACTTCATGTACATGTAATACATATAACTTATTGCTGCTCCTTTTAGATATAAACGCCGTTTTCGAGAACTAAATGGTTTTAAATAAACTATCACCATGCTGTACAAGTGAAAATTGCATTTATTTTGGTTTAAAGCTAAGATACACATATGCGCCAAATGTTATATTAGTCAATACTAGAAAATTAAGTTTCGGAGTATTTAAAAAAAAAGTTTCACTTTGTATCACTTTGTGTGTTTCCTTGTACACTTGCGTGAAACCCGAGACAAAACCTTGACGGACAATTCAGGTGTCAAGTCTTTACTGACCTGTCGTCAACATAGACGAGTCTTCCGCCTAAATCTGAACACGCTCTGGAAGAGTCAGCCCAGGTTCTTGGTGCGTCTGCGAACAAGTAACACTTCCACCGGTAACCCGCCCAGCCGCTAGGACAGCCCGGGGTCTTCTGGGTGGGGCTAGGGGCCGAGGCTGGTCTCTTGTCCATCTGACAGACGTACATGTTCTGGTTGTAACAGAGGGCGTCGTGCCATCCCGCTGTCTAAAGACATGAATAGCATTTAGTTTTAGGTTCTCAATTCGAGGCAATAGAAAATATGAAATATCTTTAGAAAAATATAATTAGCGACACTCTTAGTTAAACTAATCTTTAGATGTGTGTGGAAAAATTATATGAAACTTAGATTTTCAGAAGATTGTAATCTTACTTACTTTGAAATGAAAGACAATAACAGTTCTTTATATATAATACCGGGAGAGAGAGAGAGAGGGTGTGTCTGGAAGGACTGATACAGATTCTGACTTCAACACAAGTGTCTAGTATGAGCCCGTGAGTTTCATACCGTGGCGTTCATGTAGACACAATCCTGATCAGCATGCACGGTGTGGCTGGGCTGGTTCATATCCCAGTAGGTGAACTTGACCTGTCGGGCGTCCGCCCACGTGAACAATGCCTCGTCCTGGATGTCGTTGAAACCTATCCAGGCGTCAGAGCCATCTAGTGGGTAGAAATATATTCCGAAAATTGTCATTGAGAATCTGGCCGGAACTTAGTTTTTCTTTTCAGTTATTTCGAAGATCATGTAATAATTGTACGACTTCAAATATGTCAATTCATCTCTAGTTTTACAGCAGAAGTGTAAATTAATTAACATATACAATCTATTACAATTTGCATAGTTTGATAATGGATACCGTTTGATCTTATAATTCACAACATAATGTATTTGTTACAAATAGTATATTCATTCATTCAGTCAGTCAGCTATCTTATTCACTCTTCATATAATTGTATCACTTCATTTATTCAAAATTTTAATAATGATTTATCAATTATGCCACCTTAAACGTCATTTAAGACCATTTATTTGATTTAAATGAACAGCTGTATACCTCAGATGAACATTTGTAAAATTACTTGAAATAGACTGTTTACCAAATCCGTTATGTTAATTTGAAGTCATCGAAAAACCCTATATAGTTTCACCCCGTCTTATCATATATAATTTTATATAGGATCTAAAATGAATTGTTATTTCTATCAAATTTTACTAAACGAGTTCATGAAAATGTTATTAAGCGAGTCTAACATTCCATGAACGAGTTTAATAAAATTTGATTTGAAATGACATTTCATGTCAGATTCTTTTCATCATATGACCTATAGTGACATTAAATCGCAATTATAACACTAAACAAAGACATGTATGAACGTACTGTGAACGAATTACTATTTGTAATCTAAATTCAAATAATAACTGAAAATAACGACTTAACGTGTGTATTTTTCATGCATTTTCAACAACATATGAATAATGTATATTTTTGATCAAAATTAGTTGCATCAAACACATTTAATCTAGCTGTTCAAGTTCAACACACTAAACATATATAAAGAATACACGCGCGTGACGATTCGGCCTAAAGGTTATATGTAACGTGTTAAATTTAAGAAAATTATATGTGATGGTTATACGCAACCGGAAACAGCTGTTTGAGCATAATGTCATATGATATAATGGATGTAATGATGATCACTCACTTCCATACATCAGTAGACTGTACACGAAGTCCTGCTCGGGTTTACTGTTGGGCGAGGCAAGGTCCGCCCCTACAATTTGACAGTCTGCGCGCGCATCATACCAGCTCCTCTTGTCGAACAGAAGAATATAACATTTGTCGTTGTACGGCTTCCAGTTTGTGGGACAAACCTTGAACTGCGGCGCTGGAAAATTTAGTGTCAATCAATAGTTTTTCACGAGTATACCTCCGTGATACGAATTCGTATTAGAGTTTTTCTCAGACTTAAAGATACCATAATAGTTTTTAAAATACTTTGTAACCAGGCCTAATGTAACATTTCATTTATAGAATAATGTAATTGCCATATTGTTCGAAAGAAGCGATTTACTGCAAGTTAGTTTGTTTCGGTCGCATATCATGGAAATCAAATTCGTTCTTACTTGTATCTGATCATTTCATTTTTCAACTTAGTAAGGAAGTTCAAGAACTGACTTTAAAGTTTCGAAAATTGTATTCAAGAGTTCATGAGGATATTTTTTTTATTTTTGCAAAACGGGGTGTGACGTGGCATTGTGTGTTATTCCTAGACCAAGATGCCCCTATTTACATTGTGAAGCAGGGATATGATCAAAAGGGCCAAAATGTTAAAGTGTAAAAACGGTAAATCTGTGTGTTGTTTTGATATTTCAAGGGCCTAAACTGGAGAAATATTTAAGTCCAATATCAGCCATAATCCAATTTGGTAATTATATTATGACTATAAACATTGTCATGAAGTTTGAGGACGATTGCTTACGAAATGAAGATGCTAAAGTGTAAAAGAAGTGACATCTGGTAATTTTCATATGAAAAGGGCCAAAACTTCTGACAAAATCGGCCAATATCAACCATTATTGGATTTGGCAGGGGGATAATGGCTATAAACACTGTCATAATGTTTGCAAAAAAATGCTTAAGAAATAATGGTGCTATAGGGTACACAAAGCGAAATCTGTCATTTTCAATTTGTCATTCAAGGGCCATAACTCTATGCCTAATGGTAAGATATCAGCCATAATCAAACTTATTCGAGGGATTATGGCTATAAAAATATCAAAAAGTCTGAAGAAGATTGCTGAAGAAATAAAGATGCTAGAGTTGTCACAAAAAAATCTTGACTGACGTATAACGGGCATTGCTCACCTTGAGCATTTTGTGCTCTGGAAAGGCTTAAACACGTTTTTAGTTAACATAATATCACGCTTTTACTCAGATTTGAAACCTAGATACAATGGGCGTAGCGTACCACGTGCTCATAAATCAGGCGCAAATATTTTCGAAAAAATACTGAAGCACGATCTAAGGCTATGTCTCTATTTTAGGTGTAAATAATAGAAAAAAAATGTTTATGTTTTAGTGTGATATTTATTTTTCAAGACCAGACTGACTTACTTAGGCCGGTAGTGTAGACCATATTGGAAGAAGCACCGCCACAATAGAAATTGTCCTTTGGGAAACACTTTAAAGAACAGTCCGTAGCTGGACCATACCGACCATACGACGAGCCGCAAAAACATTTGTAGCGGTCCTGTATGATAGACAAAACTTACATGTTTCTTGAAATTCAGTCAGAAATTATATAGCATGTATCACAAAATACCTTGAAAAATAAAAATTACATATATGTTATATAAGTTTTTTATTTAGAAAATTTTGAGAATATTTGAATTTGAACAAAAATGCAAAACTGGTTATGATAATAAAAGGAAAGCTTGACAAAAAAGAAAGATTCAATATGGTGGACGTATGATGTTGTCTTTAAAATGACTCTTTTCTCCAAAAGAAAAATGACATGTACAATTCAGCAAAAACAATCACAATTCCCACTAGTAAAATGATCAGAAAATGATAATACTGGCTGGGTGCAGTTCATATTTTCGATCGTAAACTATACCTTTTTTACCGTTCGCACTATATTGACACAAAGCACTGTAGTCCAGCAGAGGTGTTCACTGAGCACAAAGGGGGGGGGGGGGGGTTGTGAGCTTGATTCCCGCTGGGGGCGAGACTATCCTAATACTTTCCCAGATGCGAAGTACTGGTTCAACGTGTATTAATTATTTTCAAGAAATAGTGCAAGTTGTTGGAACGTGTTCTGCATTTGACTTAAACGATATAGATATTGACTGGTCAGGTGTAGTATGGTATTATCAGTTAGAAGTACCATTACTAATCAAGGATATATCATGTAACTTACCTGTAGACCGGCGTAGTTGTATCCGTTTCTGAAACAATGATCGATGCACATCGGAGGCCACATTCCTACCTGGGTATCTATCAGAGGCTCGAACGGCAGGTCCCGGTCCAGGGAGTTGTCTGCGAAACATCCTACCTTCAGACCAGATGCTGAACCTGGGCATGTTAAATGAAACTGTGAAGATTGAATGTGTCTCGAACCTGGGGCATTACATAGCAAGTATATTAACATTTAGCCAGTATATGTTAAATGGTGTCATGACGCAGAAAGTTCTAGCACGTTGCATTATATCTACAGTGTTTGGGGTTTTATCTATATGTTTATGATGAAACTGATAGAATACACGTGAAAGATATTTTTATATAAAAAGGGTTTCAACTCAAATTCGACGTCATAATGTCCTCAAGTAAAGCAAATAGCAGATTTCTCATCACTTATTTGCAAATTAAAAATGTATTGTGTTTACCTGAAAGAATTTGACATTGCATTTGAAGAAAACACTACATGTTATGACTCACCTGGACACCCGTACACCTCCCAACGGACCGCGATCCTGTTGTGGAACGTTTTGGGCCAGAGTCGCACATAGCGAGCAATAAACGGTACGACCAGATAGTTCTTCCGTACTGAATTGTTGTCCCAGTTACCGAGAAACTCCTGAAATGGACATTTAAAATGGCTGACATGACGCGATTCCTTATATTGCATGTTGTTGCATTGCTTAGTATATTGTCTGATACAGTGTTTTGTCACATCGGGAATGGCGGCTTCCTAAGTCTTTTAAAGAAAAAATATGTTCGTGTCGTGTCAATAGGAAGCAAGTATGATGATTTGATGTTTTATTTTTTGTTTATTGATGTAAGTATGCTCTAATATAGGTCTGACCTAATTATTTGTGTATACCGATCTAATGTATTAGTTTCAATCACTTACAAGTAACTGTATGGAATCATATACGTGTCATTTTTCATTCTTGTTCGCCCTTTTTATTGTCAGAAATTTAAAGTTATATTTTAATCACAAATTTCTACCACAGCTTTTGGGACTATACCTAATATAACATGAACTGTAAACAAAATGCATGTGACATGTGTTGCTATCAGACGCATCATCAGTATCGGGTTAGGTCGCTTTCCAGGTTAAATGTGTTTACAGATGTAAAACAGAATATCAAAAGTTTGATTTCTTTCTTCAGAAGATATGCTTAGTTTGTGTGATGTAATGAATAGATGACAAATTTGTTTATTTCATTATACACAAAAATATTAGTTGACACAATGCAGGACTAAGGCAGATTTGTTGGTATGAGGTTTAGTGAAACGGGTCCCATGTCTTCAAGCATTTACAACGTGGATTAAAATCATCTTCCACTTTACTGAACAAAGCTTGCAAGTGGTCATTAAGTGTCATGCCAATCTACATAATTTATTGCAGATCTATTCAGACGTTACAAGTGTGGACTCACGACAGGTTTGACGGTGAAGGCGGCGTAAGCTGTCCACGTTTTACCATCACCAGAATAACTCAGTCCATACTTGGACACCCAGTCGGCTGTGTCGTATGCCCCTTGGGTGGCCACGGCCTGTATGTAGACCATATACCCCAGGTCGATCTGCACGTGGATACATTAATTATACCATTAGTTTCGCGAGAGATTAATTTCCATTGATTGAAAATAAAGTGTCGTCCACGAATGAAAACTCGCGGACGTCGTTCACTAATTTTGATTTTACTTTAGCTGGAACAGAACTCGTTTCAACAAAATTTAATGACAATGAAAATTAATGAATTCATTGTAATCAAAGTGTCGGCTTTATGTTTTATTTTGATCACAAGAAAGTAATTTCCATGTAAATATATCGATCTCTTTCTTTCGACTATTCATGAATACATGTAATGTCCGGAATCATTGTTGCTATAACTAATCCAGACAAGTGGTATTTAATTTAAATTGTATAAGAACATCGATGAAAATAGTGATATACTCGTATATATTACAGCGAAGTTATCTAAAACAAACGAATTCTTTGATTATATATCCCCCGTCGTATAAGACAATCTATTTTAAACTAGTTGTAAAATATACCTCAAAATACTTTTATTTGAACATCTGTGGAGATGCATTATTCCTCTGTCCATATACTTTCTTGTGAAAATTAATTACTAGAGATGTGTCCATAGGACACAGATGCCTCTACCTTTAGCCTATGTAATAAAACCAAAGACTATATTATTCACGAAAATATTTTTCATGCGATAGTAGATGAAACAACAACCTATTCTGAAGGTGCACAACATCACTTGCTAATGAATATTCCTGTAAAATTTTGTGCCTGTCTCTGTTTAGGCAAATCCTTGATAGATACGTTAGTTTTGAACGCCATCACGAGTCAGTCTAAATTATTGATTTTTGATTTTTGAAGTTTGAATAAAAATATCTTAAATTCAATTATACTTTACATTTTAATTTCTCACATTACCTGGATATATTGGTGAAGATCGTTATACCTCGGCATCCATGCCCCGGCGTAAGAACCCTGTGATGGCTGGTTGAGCCGCGCTCTAAACACGCCGTGTCGGTTGTCAAGAACGCTGGATGCATTCAAACTGTCGTCTGATAATGGTGACTTTCCGCCATTTATCATCGGAACGCCTTCGCAGTCTTTAATTATATTTTATAACACTGAATTCCAAAGTACAATAATGTGGAATTATTCGAGTTTAGCACAGTTGATTTTGTCACTTTATCCAGGGCAATAATTATGCATAAGTTAATTAATTCCGTGCATCAACAGAAACAGTCATAGGAAATATGTATGATTAAAAAGTAGGTCTAAACTCCAAAACTGCGGATAAGTAGAGTCTAAATTCAAGCATTGTGAAATTAATGGTATGGTAACATAAACGTATTTGATTTAAATCGAACACTCAATAAACATCCAACGTTCAGCACTGCACTGGTGAAATTTTCCTATTATATAATTTATCTTAAATTGTTTTATTTGTTATATTCAAAGGAATAATCAAATATTATAACTACAAGGAGATGACAGCAATACACTGCATTTGAATCTACGATATTAAGGCAATAAAAACAAACGTAAATATTTAGTAAACATATAATCAGGTAATAAAAATTATCTATTTTTTTATTTTTTTTGGTCTGGTTTAATGTTCTGTCTACACTAAGTGAGACAGATATAGTGCTGCTACACTGCAGTATCATGCCGTTAACATGTTGCAAGATTCCACACCCAGTCACATCATGAGCGGATCCAGAAATTTGACTCAGGGTGGGGGGTGTCCGACAGGGATACTACTCCCATGTCCATTTCCAGCTGTGAAATGCACTGTACGTGGTGGGGGCTAGCCATAATTTGATATTTGAGGGACCTCTTACCCCGTGGGGGGGGGGGTCATACCCCTTTTCCCAACTCTTTATTTTAGGGGGGGGGCCCCCCCTGGATCTGCGCATGCACATTATCCTGACACCGGGCCAACCAGTCCTGCAACTACCCTCATATGCTGAGTGCCAAGCAAGGGAGATATACCGGTGCGACTTTAATATGGCGCAACCAGTGATCAAACAAAAATTTAATCTTGTTTAATTTAAACGAGAATTTAAAAAAAAATACTCACCTGTGTGACATACAAGGACATCGAATGCGAGTGCGATCCCCTGGTACCAGGTGAAGGACTGGAGGAGAAGGACCCTGGCAGCAAACTGGGTCTTGAACATGTAGGTTGCTAGGCTGGTGGAGTCGTTGTTGGCAGGGATCGCCTACATAGGGGTGGGGGTTAGATGAGATTCATATTATGGCCACCTGTACTAAACAGTCAAGCTGTTTCACAAATAACTATAACTTTCAAAAACTAGCCATTGATTATATTTGACCATTGTCCTTGTAGATATGAAACACTTTCCAGGGCGTACGCAAATGGTCACAAAATCTAAGCTTACATATTATGTATGGAATCTGTGTAAGTATCACAGTGTATTTTACTCATTCAACCAGATTTCATATTATATATAGCTTAGACTGGAAAAAAGTATTTTGTAACATAACTTATGAAGTGTCTGTGGCCAGACTATAAACTAATGATAATGTAAACACAGAGTGAGATAAAATAAGACTAGCCAAACTGATGTAATATTCAATTATCAGACACGTGGCTAGTTTTGTCACCATCATCAGCAGCAGCACCATCGTCATGGTAACGCCAGACACACCTTGACTTTATTGAAGGGTTCCTGGTAGAACTGCAGGCTGTTATGGTTGTCTGGGCTCGTTCCGTACTTTAGCTTGTATGTCGTCACGTACTTGTTGTCCGCCGCACTACCCCTGGTCGTGATGCCCCGGATGTACACAGGGGTGCCCAGGTCAACCTAAAATCACATGTTAACATTTGGGTATGCACAGGTTTCCTCGAAACATTGTTCGGAGAAATCTCGGTAAACCCTTTTTTCTCGAGTCCCCTTTTATTCATCATTATGCATGGCACGTTAATCCTTTCTCACCCAAGTTCTATTTTGTCCCTTTAATAAGGTCCTCTATTCACCTCTAATGTCTAGACGTGCAAACATCTTACAACGTGTTGTTATATCCCTCTACTTTTGTATGACTGATTCGGGTACAGATGAAATTCTTAGAACTAAAATAAATTTGCATTTTTCATATAATAATTCGATTTATTTAAATATTCTTTGTCCTTGATTAAAAAAAACTCCTATCTTTCTAGCCATACCCCCAGCCCTGGTCGTACCTGTATCCACTGGTTCCCATCCGAGACTGCCGGGCACCAGGTTGACAGCGGGATGTTCGGGTCTATCTGTTTTAACCGGATGTTATTCTTGCTATGGCTGACGTCGGTCTCACTGGACGCTGTAATCCCTGAGTTCATCACCACTAGTGGACCGCTCACCGCGTAATCCGGCGAACAGCTGTCTGAATAATAAAGAACTTTAGGTGAATTCACAGATAAAAATGAACATACAATTAAAAAGGAAAATATTTGCAATATCTTATCTCCCGTCCCTAGCTAAAGATGTGTGTGTTTTGTTGTTTGTTGTTTTTGTTGTTGTTTTTTTTTTGGGGGGGGAGGGGGGGTAATCTTTTTAACTCTAGACAAGGCCTGGTGGTTTTACATCAATATGACACAGGGTCACTATTTGCTTAATCAAGTTAAAGGTTAAAAACTAAGTCAGTGCTACATTTTGTCCAGTTATAATGACCACAAACTTCCCTTACCACATTATAGTGTGACCAGAATTGTTAGTCCAGTGTCTATTGCAAAAGGTCAAGGTGACAAATACTCTACCTTTTAGACCTGAAATTACATACTCGGCAGTAAAGCACCGGCTTAAATGAAGTCCTTTCGCGCGGCTGTGTGATGTTGGCTCGACATACGACATACGACATTCAACTCTCACTATTCACGACATACGACATTGGACATTCAGATTTTGAATATCTGAATGTCCAATGTCGTGAATGTCGTGCCGCGACATTCAAAATCTGAATGTCCAATGTCGTGAATGTCGTGCCGCGACATTCAAAATCTGAATGTCCAATGTCGTGAATGTCGCGTGCGACATTCAAAATCTGAATGTCCAATGTCGTGAATGTCGTGTCGCGACATTCAAAATCTGTATGTCCAATGTCGTGAATGTCGTGCTGCGGCATTCAAAATCTGAATGTCCAATGTCGTGCCGCGAAATTCAAAATCTGAATGTCCAATGTCGTTAATGTCGTGCGCGACATTCAAAATCTGAATGTCCAATGTCGTGAATCGTGAATGAGCCGCGACATTCAAAATCTGAATGTCCAATGTCGTGAATGTCGTGCTGCGGCATTCAAAATCTGAATGTCCAATGTCGTGAATGTCGCGTGCGACATTCAAAATCTGAATGTCAAATGTCGTGAATGTCGTGCCTTCACATTCAAAATCTGAATGTCCAATATAGTGAATGTCGTGCTGCGACATTCAAAATCTGAATGTCCAATTTCGTGAATGTGCGTGCGACATTCAAAATCTGAATGTCCAATGTCATGAATGTCGGGCGACATTCAAAATCTGAATGTCCAATGTCGTGAATGTCGTGCCGCGACATTCAAAATCTGAATGTCCAATGTCGTGAATGTCGTGCTGCGACATTCAAAATCTGAATGTCCAATGTCGTGAATGTCGCGTGCGACATTCAAAATCTGAATGTCCAATGTCGTGAATGTCGTGCCGCGACATTCAAAATCTGAATGTCCAATGTCGTGAATGTCGCGTGCGACATTCAAAATCTGAATGTCCAATGTCGTGAATAGTGAGAGTTGAATGTCGTATGTTGTATGTCGAGCCAACTTCACACAGCCCTTTCGCGCAGGAACAGATATTATAATATGGCTGACGTTACGAAAAAGGCATTTTTTTTTTGGCGTGTACCGCTTTTAATTAAGTTTCTATGTATTATTATAATATGTCGCTAAGCTTTATCTATTTATTGCCAAAAACAAAGTACTGTCGAAAGTGTGATATTATGGACTTATGGATACTACATACCACCAGCTGTTAATCTTGTCAATCATTGTTTACAATGTCATTATGAAAGGGTTTGAAACAATACCTAAGCTGGTAATAAAATTGAGTGAGTCAGATGTAGCTGGTCATTTTAGTGGAATGAAGTTGATAAGGTGATAATGGTAAGGTGATATAGTAACATTTTGAAAATAATGACACAAAATTAAGACGTGGAAAATAGTGCCAAGGAAAACATTGGAAATGAAAAAAACAAACGCGAAATCGGAAAATGCTCTAAAAACAACTACTCCTATAACAAACATTTACTTTACTGGTTTCAACTCAAATCAATTGACCACTTCGATGGCAACTCATTCGTTTTGTGAATTCGATTTCACGACAATAAAGAGATGAGCTAATCTCGGCTTTTGTTAAAAAATGTTTTTCAAACGGAGAAGTAAGTCTGAAATCAATACACACAAAAAAGGCACAAGTATGGACGTCATTAAACATCATTTTTATTTTTCAAAATTATTTAAAAAAAAAAAAACCCTCCTTACCTTCGACGCAGCCAATGACGTCCCAGCGCACTGATATACCATTGTGCCAGCTGACCGGAAGTAATTTGATCCTTTTAGCCTCGAAAGGGAACATCAATGTGTTGGTTACCGGCGTAGAGGAGTCAGTGTTTCCTGTAAATATCTACAAATGGATGTCCCTTTACCAACTTGCAAAAAAAGTATCATAGTAAACTGCTAATTCTTGTTCTATGTTTAAAGCTTTCAGCATAGACAGAACATCTGATCAGACCATGTTAACGAAAATGGTTCCACATTTTACAAAGGAAAAAAAGAGAATATGCTGTGTTGGAGACGGAGTGTTCGATCAAAGCAAGAGACACTACTCTTGCAGGTAATTCCAAAATCAAAGTGCAAGTGTATCAGGGAGCTCTCTTTAAGGATTGCTGATGTTGTAGATGTTCATTTCCCACTTAAGGCACATGAATTTGGGAATATGAAATATCAAACTGCATACTGGATACTGGAAACGGAGAGAGAGTATTGAAACAATACAATACAGTGCACTCGTGTATGATTTTCATAAAAACAAAACCGGTGGTTGATTGGTAAGAACTTAAATCCTGTATTTATGAAATCTGAGCTCAATCCAAATTTGTAATAATAGTATTGATATATCTCCCCTCTGCTTTGAGCTCAGCAGAGTGATTAGCTTATGATAATGTACCAACCCAACTGTTAAAGGCATACGCGCTCATTACAGTGTTTTACTATAAAAACAAAGAAGGAAAATTAAAACTAGCCATGAGAATAACTCAATATTCTGTGCTAACAACATCTCATCTCGCCCAATACAGTGTTTTACTTTATAAACAAAGAAGGAAAATTAAAACTAGCCATGAGAATAACTCAATATTATGTGCTAGCAACATCTCATCTCGCCCAATACAGTGTTTTACTATATAGACAAAGAAGGAAAATTAAAACTAGCCATGAGAATAACTCAATATTATGTGCTAGCAACATCTCATCTCGCCCAATACAGTGTTTTACTTTATAGACAATGAAGAAATTAAAACTAGCCATGAGAATAACTCAATATTATGTGCTAGCAACATCTCATCTCGCCCAATACAGTGTTTTACTTTATAGACAAAGAAGGAAAATTAAAACTAGCCATGAGGATAACTCAATTATGTGCTAGAAACATCTCATTTAATTTCATCTCGATGTTTAATACTATATTCCCTGTCACTGTGTAAGATTTTTTTAGAAATTCTATGTAAAAGATTATATACTGCAGTCGCATACACGAATATATAGAAATACATGTGTATATATTTTTTAAGAAAAACGCAGTACGTTTATTTGCTGAAGCATAGTAATAAGTCTAATGAATAGAATTGTTTTAAACTTTACATAATGACTGGACATGAAACAACAAACAATAATATGAAATAAAATAAGGTATCGATAGACTTGAATTGGAGTTATCTATTAAGAAAATGTTCATGGCTCTTTTTGATTTTCCTTCTTTGTCATGTATTGAGCGCATATGCCTTTAACTTCGTTATACCGCAGTGATGAAGCACTATATCCGTCTCATGAAGTCAAATAACTCTTAACAACTGATATACAGCGGGTCGGATGTTAAACTCATTATATAAACAAATAAGCGTTGAGATGCTCACTTTATCGGTACCAGGTGGATCATTGTAGGTGTACCACTTGCCGAGGTAGTTCTCCTGGTACTGGAGCTTGTACTTGGTGAGCCACTCTTCGTTGTTCTCACGGCCTGCCGTCACCACGCCCGTCACCACCACCGTGCTGTGGAACATGACCTGCACGTACTGATTCCCGTCATTTGTCATCGCCGACCACGCTCCTAGATGGAAAAACACCAGCAACAAAACTCAAATGCGCTGGTATACGCCTTAAAAAAAGTAACTTAATACTTAATACTTAACGCTAGGTAGCAATTAAAATGTGACACAAAGTAGTTCAATAAATGATCAAGTTTACATACAATCTTACTTTCCTGATTAGCAAAATTTGTTCAGAAATGAAGTTTACCGGTATTCTTAATAAGGATAAGAAATTGCCGAAATACATTTTGAAGTATTCATTTAGAGCTAAAAAACATGAGGGGAACAAAGTTAAGAACAAAAATGCAAAGACATAATTATATACAAATAAGAAAAGAATATTACCTATACTTCCGGGAAACAGCCGCGAGTTAACCGCCCGATGTTGCTCATCGCGTGATTTGGAGGAGGCAAACATGCTGGTACCCGTCACACTGTAATTTCCCGATATGAGCGCCTCCCCTTTACATGTAGCTGTACAAAGCAGAGTATAAAATTGGTTAGCATTAAATTGTTTTTATCAAGCGATATGTATGGGGTGTGGAGTGTTGCAAAATTGTTTAAAAATATTATTCAATAAAATATATTTATGTTCTAAAAAATATTTATGAGGTTAATATATATATATGGACTAAAAATATATATGGACTAAAAAAATAAGTATGGACTACAAAAATATATAAACACTAAAAAAAAAAATATGGACTAAAATATATATATATAAAGAGGAGGTGAGTTGAAAAGAATAAAAAAAATTAATGTTGAGAATATTTGTTCATACACACCCAAATGAGCTATAGGACAATGTCATTAAGTGATACGGTTGGAACTGCCCAAATATTTAATGTAAGATTATTAATCAACAACAAAATTCTACATATTATATATACAGTAAAATTTATTTTTGCTAAATGACATTTTTACATTCAGTTGAATACATGTAGTAGATTTTACATTAATGAAGAAATTATATTCAAAGTAAACAATAGACACTACTTTAGGCACAAAGTTTCATATTACTTTTACAGAATTTATAAAAAAGAACACAATTATACAAAAAACAAACCTTCAATATACACCTACAAAATATACTGGTACATACTGGTTCGGATCAAGAATTTTTCCCCCTTTTTTTTTTTTTTTTTTTTTTTTTTAATTTGATCAAATGCCTTGGTCCGACTTTATCGGTACATGGTGGAATCATTGTAGGTGTCCGATTGCCGAAGGGTCTCCTGTATGGCATTGTATTGGTGAGATTCTGTTCATGTTTCACGGCTTGGTCAACGCTCTGTCACCACCAACAGATGACTTGGAACAATGACTGGCGAGCGATTTCCGTATTGATCGCCGAAACGCCCCAGATGGACACCGAAAAACTCAAATGCGGGAATACCCGTTAAGTAATCAGGCATTAATCAATCTAAGCTAGGGCAATTCAAGTGAGAAAAGTGAGTTAATAAATCGTTTAATTTTACTCCTGTTAGCAAACATTTGTTTAGAGAAAAAAATATCAATTTCTTTTAACGTAAACAATCAAATACATTTGTAAATATTCCAAGAAGCTAAAAATAGGAAAAAAATAAAAATGTATAGATATTTATCAATTAGTAAAGTTATTTCTATATTTCCGGGAATAAGCCCATTAACCGCCAATGTGTCTGCTGGAATTTTGAGAGGACGTGCAAACATGTGGCTACCTCACACTGTATTTCCGATAGAGCGGCCTATTTAATGTTGCTGCCAAATGATATACAATGAGTTTAGCATTAAAATTTTTGTTATCAATTCTAGTTTTTGTCAAAATTTTTAAGACATTTTAATCATTTAGTATATTATGTTTTAGTATAAAATATTTTGAGGTTCAAATATATGTTTAAATAAATATTTGAAGTCATATATTTTTTTTGTCCAAAACTATATATTTTTTAACCTCAAATATTTTTTATACAATTTTGCAACACTCCACAGCCATAGATATGTAGACTTTAAAGGTATTTTCTATTTTATTGAAAAAGTATGTAGTTACTCAATGTATACTGCCCTCTTCCCTAGATTTTATTCCGGCCAGATTAAATGTCTTAAAACATTTAAATTTGCACATAACTGTTCAGTCAGAGATCGGTCAATGATTGGACTTAATATCTAAAAATAGTAAGGTCCAATTCGATGTGATGCATGTCACAAATAAAGTCTTAATCAGTTGCATTTCGTTTCGTAAAATTGCTGTTTACATTGAATATAAGATGTCAATGAAATGTTTCAAATATATATGACAATATCAGTGTTAGAATGGAAAGTCGATAGAGGAGTTTCTTTTTTTTTTTTTTTTTTTCTCTCATGCCAATAATTTTGAATGCGCATATGGACTTCCGTATTGCATTTTTTCGTGGAATGTAATACGGAATCCAATATTGGCCATCAAAAGTATTGCGCCTTTTTTGAATGGGCCTAACAAAAAGGAAAGAAAATGATAGTATAACAGCAGTAACTCATGAATATTAGTGTGGATCTGATAACTCAAAGATAGGAACGACTTTCAAATGAAGAAAATGACGCGTAACTCTTCCAGTCGTTTCATAATCTCTCTTATACAATATCACCTGATAACTATAAAGTATTTTTTTTTAAATTGAATTTTTAATTTTCAAATTCTGGCGTAGGGAATTTGACAATTGGGGATGCCTGCCTTGGAATATAAAAACGTGTTCCTGTTCCGGGGGTAGGGGTGCTGGCTTTCATTTTGGAGCTACTTAAAATCGTTACATCGGTATTTTTCGCTTGCTTCTCTGTACTACACAAAGTGTTTTACATCGGGGGTAGGAAAAAGACTTCGATTAAGGCACAGTGTTTGGGAAATTGGGCATCAAGTTATCCTCATTTCACTGTATGTTGATTTTTAGTCATAGACTTACCGGCAGCACTGGCGGCGCTGTGGATGGTCGGGGACGCGTTGGTAGTAATGGCGGCTGAAGAAGAGTGTACTTCAGGGTTATTTGGCAGTATATTAATATTTTCTTAATTTGTATAGTATGTTGAAGCAATATTCAAACCTCAGATAAAAGTCGTGTTGTCATGATATAAGACAGATGATCTCAGTAGGGGCTAAATACCACAATGATTAGGAGATAAACTATAATTGGACTGAAATAGACAATGTACTGTGTTTTACAACTAAAACACATAATTTAAGAAGCTTATTTCAGCTATGTGCGATGATATGCCCTCACGTCCATCTGATATTTGGTTAGTGCAATGCTTTACTTACCACAAACTTTTCAAACTATATATCTCTAAATAAAATCTTTAAATTCTCCATGTCAAAAAAAACAACGAATGTGTATAAATATTACTAAATAAAATGGCGTGAAACATTATTATCACATTTGCCGATTTTTCCAATTTTTTTTTAGAATACATATAGTTAGTAGGCGTAATTTTTACGTAAAATGGAAATAAATGTAATGATTATTCCAACAATGATATAGTACCATGTTTCTTGCAGATGTAAAGTTTTTCTTTCTGACAGGAATCATCATTCCATTCGTAATTCCAGCCGGGAACCATCTCGGCACAATCTTCAGAAATAAATTGTTTTTTAATGAAACAGACCTTGATACATCGACATGTTTGCTATCATAAGAATGTAGTTCCATTCCACTTGCAATATTGAAAAGAATATGTAAGACTATTATATAGAATTGAAAACAATACTTTGATTTATGCAATTTGACGGTTTGAATTTATTAAACTTTACACAATCACTAAATACAAAATCAACACACTTATAAAAATGTATCAATCAAATAAACAAATGAACTGACATGAAAGATCTCTACAGATTATTAAGATTTGTATTTTTTTCTCTTGATTCTTCAGAAACTGTTGTTTCTTTTTCTTTGTTGTTGTTGTTTTTACACCATTGCTGACAGAAACCCACCGGAAGGGAGCCCCGTCCGTCCATGCCCATCCGCCCTCAACGGACTGGTCCGTGGCCCCTATCCACAGGTTAGCCTGGATACCGGCGTACACGCCCACACTCAGCATGGCTGCAACACAGACGTCAGTAATGTGTCGAAACAGTAAACTAGACTCTAATTTAGCGTTGTCATAGTAAATATAGATATGACTAACAACAAAACAATATGAGCTAAGATTAACCTGTTCTTAATATTCTTAATATAAAAAACAATAGCCCCTTTCACGTATTTATTTACTATTAAACCACATAGTAAAGCAAAATTTATCTGATTGGGTTTAACGTCCTACCGACAGTAAGTTAGTAATTTTGGTAGTTGTAGTTGTGTACATGAGACAGATATAGTGCTGCCTCATTGCAATATCACGCCGTAGACAAGTAGCATGATTCAATACCCAGATACATTATCTTGATACTGAGGCAACCAGTCCTGGAACTACGCTTTTGTGGAGAAAGTCAAAGACACTAGAGATGTGCTAGGGTCATCTGAATAAACTCTTTTAATATAATGTCATCACATGTTTTTTTACCTATCACGTACTTAATTTATCGTTGTACTCATATGTATTAAACAGGAACTGAATAAATATGTTTAGATAATCGACTTTGGCATTCGAGCTCACCACCCCGTATACGAGGTGCACGCACCAACCTGGACTGATTCATTTGATCAGAGACATGTATAACAGTTTTATGTACCACTAGAGAAAGAGAGACAGCATGACTCCGGTTAGAAGTTTATTGTTCGAATGCATTTCTAAATTATTTCGTGAGTTTTCGAGACGCAGGCATCTGGCCAAATCTTTAAGCCATCGCAAGAGTTAAGTATTCATTATAATACCTTGTATAAAGTTTTGTTCCTCTACCCCGCTGATGCTGGCGAGATCCCCGCCTCTAGCGGCACAGTCTGCCTTGGCATCGACCCACATTTTAGGTGCATTCAGAATAATCTGGTAGCAGAAGTTGTCCCCCGAACTGTATGTCCAATCTGGTCCACACAGTGGGGACCAATAATCTGCAACAGGTCATTGACAAACTTACTATATTCAAAGATTACTGTAAAATCATTATCTTTCGCTGATGTTGAATTGTGTTTCGAATAAATTATGTTGGGGAACAATTTCGTGGATTTGAATTGATTCATGGAAATGTGGATTTTGTAATTTGGGATTTTGGGGGATGCTTTTTATGAAACCTACACCAAAAATGATTAAACAAAGGTTTATCCTATTTTTTAAGCTCAAGTCAGATAAGAAATATATGTGTGTTAATGGATTTTCTCTGGTTCAGCAATAGGAAACATTACTTACGAGGTGCCAGTGTCGTTGAGGGCGGTGGCGTCGCGCCTTGAACTAAAAAAAAAGCCCAATATGCAGATGGTAGAAAAATGTGTTTGAAATTATAATATGTGAATGGTGTAGGTAAAGAATTAATTGAAATGAATTTACATGAAAGACATACATATTATCTTCGACAAATACAAATTTACTTCACTTCCTACTACCAGGTAATAAACTGCACACTGTCACTTACACTGTTATTAATGCAGTACTTCGGTCAAACTGTTAACATTGCAATTCATGTAATGTCTTATAATTACTCTTTATTTTTATTGACATAGAACAATATGCTCATTAATGAGATTACAAACGGAAAAAAGCAACATAAGAGCATACAGTAGCTCTAGAATGCCAATTACATTTTTGCGAAGTTTCAACATATTTAACCATTGAAATGATGACGTCATTATTCCGCGGTACATGTGAATAATAGCACTGAATACTTATAATGATTTATTGCATGCTAAATATACATTTAAAAAAGAGTCAAAGATAACATGCATGAAGAGGAACATGCATGCACGCACATGCGTCTTGCTCGCAGATGTAGGCCTGTGGAATGCTACAGTTGCCGTCGTCCCAGGAGCCCGTGTAATCCCGTCGGCCGCCGATTATTTGGATGCATTCCTGGCCGTTATCGACGTCATCGGGCTCGTTCGGGTAGAAATTGGTTTCGTTTATCTGGAATCGATTTTAAAGAACAATAAGAAATACTTTCCCTTTAGGAATGGACTTTAATAAATCTATAAATATCATCTATTTGTGTTGGGTTTTTATTTTCTTTTTAACAAACCACAAAATCAAAATGATCAAATCTGGTTTTATTCTTAGTAAATGACCAGAAACACCCATCATTGTCACCGTATGTGTGTTGGCAAAGGTGACATGTAATAGGCATGAAAAACGAAAGTTTGCCAAATGCAAACCGAGATTTACCATGTTAGTGCCAGGATAGGTGCCATCCACCCACTGCAGTTTGCGGCTGCCAATGTTGTACTTCAATCCTATCCAGGCCGTCATGATGGCGGACTGCTGAGCTGCAAGGGAAACAAATTACTGTATGGGGACTTCCATGAGATACACTTAGTAACATATATAGTTGAGTTGTTGATTCTTATTTTCATTTGCTTTTTTTATGTTGTAACAGGTGTTTTCAAAAGGAAATTTGCAGGTTCGTTTTTATTTTTCCCTGGTAAGTAAAATATGGCCGTATGCATCTAATGTTCGTTTGATTTTAATCATTTTTTTTTTCGTAGTTTCTTTAAATAAATGTACGTATTTTGTTATTCTTTGATACATTATGTAAAATTGTGTCTTGTGACACGTACATCATTGTTGTCATTACATGTATCTGTTTATTGTTTTCTTTTAACTATTTTATGCGTCAGATTTTTATTTACACTTTTGCTTTGATTTTAAAGATTACCCTGACGGTATAAAGCATACTTATAACGAAGGACATCTCGTACGGATCTCCGAGAATCACGAGGCCGCCGTTAAACCCGACCCCGCTAGAGGAGCAGTAGTTTTCAGCCTCTCCCCAGAACTTCAGCGACTGGTTCCCGGTTGGTCCAAAATAATAACACTTGTTCCTGAACAACTTCCAGCCCGGGCCACAGTGGTGGGTCACTGGTAAAAGATGGCAATAATATATATTCCCTGATAAATGTTCTTAATGGATATATCCAAGTCATTAGGAATAAGCATCATCTGACGAAGGATTAAATAATATAAGTATATATTCAGCACATTAAGAGTATTGCGATTAATTAACTGTAATCAGATTAAGGATTACCACTGAAAATTTACCCGCTATGTCAATGTGCTACCTGATAATTGCTGGGTATTTTTTCAGCCTGAAAGTAAGAGAAATCAGCGCTTAAAGGTAAGAGGGCTGTTTATGTTTCTCAGGCTGATTAGAAGTTGGATGGTTCCACAGAGATACAGGTTGTTCAATACAGATATCTGCTTTAGACACAGAACTGAAATGTTAATTTCCCTCTAAACAATAGGGAAATAATACATTTTGATAGTGGATATATTTATCGTCACATTAAAGTCAAAACACACATGGAAATATGGAAGTATGAAGTCAAATCAAACACTCAAATAATTAATACCAGATATATGGACTTCTGACGCGTCATGACTAAAATAAAATGCAATTAAAATAATTTGATTTACCATGTCCTTATGAGGACATAGCCAACAGCGATACCATAAAACAAACGTGTATTAATGTGAATAATCTCACCTGGTGCTGGTGTTGGGGCATACGGCTTTGTCGTGATCTTCATCTGACAGAAAAATGCGTTGTAGTTGAAACAGTAGCCATTGGACCATCTTGAATCTCGGGCACCTGTTGGCCAATCAGGAAACAGATAAACAAATGTCATAAACTTTACCATGAAACTTCCAGAACATGCCTATATATGTTTCGAGCTTAAATGTTTAGACATGTTCAATATAATACATTCACAGGTGATAAAACTGGCGAAACAGACTGTAAGTTTGATGGGAGTAAAGGTGGCCATAAAGAAAACAATATCATTTTCATAGTCAGTGAACTATACGTGCTATAATAAACCTCTCCTTAAGGACACTTCAGTGCGACCGGGTTTATAAGCCCACCCACCTCTGATGACCAATCCACAGTCGAACCTCTTCTGAACGGTCTGGGGGAAGTGGGTGTCCCAGTGCTGGTAGTTGCTGATGTCCACCACCTGCTGTCCGTTAATCCACTCCAGTTTGTCCGAAACCCTCTCGTCTGAGGGAATGATACAATATGATATTTCACTTAACGGGGGAATAATGGATCTTTCTTAATATTTTTTTAAATTTTTAGCAACAATATTGGGCGTGTTGCATGGAATTTAGGCATGAAACCAACCTTTAGTCGTATTTCAATAAATACTTGAGAAACTTAAGATAATGTTTGATGAAGTATTAAACTAATACTATAAAATAATCTCGACTATAAAGCATTTATATACATGTATGTAGTATTGTGTCCTAAAAATGTTCAATGACGTCACAGAGGAGATAAAATGTAAGAACAACAACTGACAGAATATTGAACTCATAACAAACCTTTTGGTGTTACTACGCGTGGAAAAGTAGTGCATTAGAATTAAGAAATGACATTTCTGATAAAAAAGATAAATATTGATTCTGATCATGATAGCTTGATTCTAGATAAAGAGAAGTACCAGAAAAGGCTAGCCATGCTCTGTCAACCTTCAACATCTGAAGTTGGGAGTGGATGAACTGTTGTTCTACATCACTGTAATGGTCAGGCATAGTTTCTCAAAACACTAGAGTGATATTATAATTCCTTGTTTAAATATTATAGCATAGTTGTTTTTGTAAAAGATTTTTTATCATTAATGGAGATGAAATATGAGTTTAAAAAATGCATACATGTTTTATATTGATACTAAAATAATCCAATTTATCGATTAATTGTTACACCAAACAACTTGACCTTAATGATACATTTATATTGTTTTTAGTGGTATGTTTAGTTCTTTTTGTCCAACTATACAACGGAATAATTATACACTGTGTTTAAATAGGAAATGTATATGGTTTATCATTGTTAGTTTTCTTCGATGTTTGTTTATTCTTTTCCTTTTATTTTATTCTATATTTGGAGGGAAAGTTTGTCGATGGTTTATGTTGATGCTCTTTTTTGGGGGGTGGGGGTATGGTTGGTTTAATTATGCTGTTTTCTCACAGAAAGAACTGACCTGTCAATGACCAGGAGGCGGGCGCCCATATTGGCGCAATACGTCTTGGCGTCAAACCATGTTTTCTTGGATGACTGGACCACGTTCGGCTGGTAACACCTGTCTCTGTTGGTCAGCCAGCCAGGTGGGCATTCACCTGGAAGAAAAGTAATAAGAACCTTTGTACAAAATAGTAAGAGAATTTAAGAGAATTGGGACAATGACTATGTTTGGGACAGATGTGACCAATCAACAGTGCAGCGCCATAGGGGTTAGGGCATAAGATCACTTCCAGTCATATCATCCTGATATTAGGCCAGCTAGTCCTGGAACTACCAAATATTTGTGATCAACGCTAAGTACCATTTTCATGACTATGGTATGTTATGAAAGGGAGTCGAATCTGCATCTTCCGCCCAAAGTGTACAATCTCAGCACTCGACAAGACCTAGTGTAATAATAGTATCACTTTACTGTAAGATGTTTTATGTTATCACTATATCAACATGATGAATAGAAATTGCCAAATAAGTTTAAGCTGCTTTGTTTCTTTCCGCTGAAAACAGGTAGGTTGGTTGTTGTGTACAGGAGGTCGCAATCTGTGGTTGAACTCTTATAAAATCTAATTATTTATCATCCAAGTATGCCAACCTAATCGTGACATTTGTTCATGATATTAAATCTGAGTGACTACACCGACCGCTGCTATGCACAATGGGAAGCACGAGGTTCACGGAATCCATACTTTTGTTGTGCTTAACACGGCCTCATGATTATGATTTTAATCATCAATGTGAGTTAATTCCAAAAATAAAAATAAAAAATAAGATAAAAAAATCAGGGATAAGCAATAAGGAAGTGGTATTAGAAATGAGATGAAATATCAGTTATACATTGACAAGTTTAAACATGCTACTATCCTTACCTACGGTCTTGTTACAGACAAACTTGAGGCTCGTGTCGCATGTGTAGTGTCTCCAGGCCCACCCGTTACCTGGGTCTACAGCCGCGCACGTTGATCCGTTCACCCTAGCCATATAATTTATTGTTTCTTATTCACTTTGAAATATGTATTTTGTCGTGACAAAACAAATTGGATTAATTGAACATTTATTGTATTATATTTTATAAGCAAATTTTAATTAAAGCACACGGGCCAGTGGACCTATATGTCACCAAAGAAAACTGAATACTAATATTATTAAGTACATAATTATACAGTCGGATATTTAAGTGTGAAATGGCATGTTGAATGATTATAAAACATGTTGCTAGATCAATTATACATTAATGATCTCCGTAATAAATACGATATGACCGATTTTCTGGGATAATCTGTCAGCATTTTTATCAGTTAATCATCTATTGTACTGTGGAGTAAGTTACAGTTTATTAATATTTTTCTCCTTATCCTCTTTTAGTTGCTGCATTCCAGAAGGAAAAGACCTTCATTTTCTAAAACATTGTCTAAACAAAATCTGCATAGCCTTGATTCAACGGGCTCTCCCATATAGCGCCCAGTCTCTATACGGAGGGGCAGTATCCCTATTCTAAATTGGCACAAAAGCGACCGTTCGTGTTTTGATAGGTACATGGTCACATAGTCCTCGCATTTGAAATCGCTACGCCCGTAATTTTCTCACCCCTGTAATTTCACTTGACCATTTATCCCCATAGTGATTAACTATTCTCGCATATGCTTCTTTTAGGTCAACTGGTGTTTTGGTGTTGAAGGGTGAGTCCTAGTGTATCCATGATTGCCTTTACATTACTACACCAATTGTTTAAACACAATGTATTTATATTTCTTATTTAACCCTTTCCCTCATACAGGACACCATGAAAAGACCTATGCGAACAGCATAAAACCAGATCAGCCTGCGAGTAACTCGCAGGCTGATCAGGTTTTATGCTGTTCGCTGCTCCTCAGTGGTCTGGAAATGAGGATTTTGTAATTAAATTTGGTAAGGTTTAACTGTGGTTTTCTGCAGATCAGGCTTTATGGGATACCTAATGAGGGCGTCAGAATGAGTATATATGAGGGAAAGGGTTAAGCTATTGTTTTTTATTAAAACAGTTTGTTCACACATGATCATTGACTAAGAATTTGATTTATAACTACAAGTGTTATAACGTCAACCAATACCATTCGGCAGACGCAATGTCACCCAATGCAACCATCCGTGATCGTAAATAAATAATAATAAAAAAAATGGTGGTTTCCCCATCACAGGCAATACCGTCACACAGGCGGTATTCAAAATATAATTAGACTGGTAAAACATTCAGTTTCACCGCATGCGCTATTTTCACTGGATGAACGAAATCGCTACCCTGCACTGGCAAAGGTGCTATGTTGCTGAACATCTCCTTCAGGTATATCATATTGTAAATTTAACCTCTTTCGTCGAAATTGCGTTTACGAAAAAGTGCTTAACTGTGCAATTTGACCTACACTTTCCGAGATTTTTGTTAGGAAGACTTCACAACGTTAACGAAAGAGAGTAGTCAACTTTTTTTCAATTTCTACCGATCATCTGTGAACGAGATGCTTTAAAGAATATAATTCATGTTTGTTTTTTTAAATTCATGATATCATTATTATCTGCTTGCACATACTTGTCTGTTAATAATTTCTCTTTTAAAAAATGAGGTTTAGATTATGACTCAATGGTGAAATTATACTTTCATATTTGAAGAAAAAAATGTTCAGAAAAAAGAGGGTAAAATTGGAATTGTTGAGTTTTTAATACTGATGATCATTTTGAAAAAAAAACTAATACTCATTTTAATAAAATTGGAGCTTCGTCCATGCGGTTTAATTACTTATTACTGCTATAACAATGCCATTTAATTACGTACAATATCTGGTTCTGGTAGGGATTCCAGTGGGTGTAGTGGATGGTCTCGTTGTTGACCCACTGCCACCGACGGGGACTGGCCTGCACGACATGATACAACATTATTGTAGGCACCCACCAACACTGTTTTCCATACATTAACGGATTTTCATTAAAAAAAAAAAAAAAAAAAAAAAAAAAAAAAAAACTTCCTCATATTCTGAATATGTTTCCCTACTTATTTATTTGAGAAGTATCAACATGTTTTACTTATCTTATAATGATGGTCACATACCAATATGAGTTTAGTAATTCATTGAAGATGATAAATTCTGGAGATCAGACCATATCTTACCGAAAATGCAAAGTGCGAATTTCGGCTCAAATATGAGTATCATATTCAAACCTTTTTTTTAAACTAATGGACATAGTTTGAGTCTGACGCGGGGTCCTGTCTGAATACCCACGATTTCAGACTCGAGCTAAAGATATTTTCAAACGCCATATTTGAGTTCGGACTAGAAAATCGTTCTTAAGTACCATATTCATTTTCGAGACCACGGGGACATGTGATATCATTTACATAACGTTTACAAGGTTACATTTACGTTCAAAATTGATACGTGACGTAAAATCTACTTGTTATGACTGGAATAACGTGCTTCAACTTGATTCTCGTGAGGTCAATTGATAGAACTTAGAACATTAGGATATCATAAATGATGAATGATTATATATGAATTCAAAAGCTCAGTCCGAGCACAGTACTGATCACACATGGACCAAAATGCTTTTAAATACCCACTCCGCCACGTGTTTTAAGGGATACAACAAATGAAACTAATGAGGAATGAAATTCAGACCCGTCTTATTTAAAAACCGTAAAAGAAGCATTATCTGTAAATCACATTAAAAGAAATGCATTAATTGGTTGTTGGAGAACAATCTTGGACGAGAGCAAAGGAGTCTGTCAGGGGGAGAGAGAGACAGAGAATGGAGGCTCAAACCTGGGACTGGACGTACCGTATCAGAGAGGCCAATCCAGAAGATATAATCCTTGGTGTGACAGGAGAACATATCATACATGTTGATCTGGTCCATGTAGTCATTGAATGACGTCAGATCTCCGCCGTTATCCTGGCACGTACGTCGGGCTGCCTGCCATGTCATCGCGTTGTTGAAGAGCTTAAGGCAGCGGCCATCAATGTAGTACCAGTTGTCCGACTTCCGGCACAGTTCCAGTGTACCTGTCACAGATGAGTGAACATGCACTGATTAACGACTTGTTAAAGTTAGCACACAAAAAAATGGTTCATAGCGCGAGGTGATAAAAAGTGGAATTGTGGTTATTTAGTATTTAATTATATTTTCAGTGGCAGTAGCACTTTGCAGCATCAATAGCACATTGCAACAGCAAAAACACCTTGCAGGATTTCATCAGACTGAGAACTTATTTATTAAATTATTTAATATTATTTTCAGACTGATCGGGTTGTGCTTCTAACGAGCCCATGACCGTTTGATCTTGCATAATCTGGAGAAAGGTAACTGTTATATTTTCACTACAAGCATATCCAGAACGCACATAAATGAGTTTGTCCATGGTGTTCAAGTAATGTTACTGAAAAGCATGCAAGACTTAATATCTTTGTTAACCTTTACATACCTGTCGGCTTGACGCAGATGACACCCCAGCCGTCACTACAACGTTTTGTTGGTACTGTCCGCTTTGGGGCGGGTAAGAAAACATGGCGGCGCATTTGTCGTTTCCGTTAGTGTTCAGGTTTACCCTCTTTGTTCTGGTACCACTGGCTGGAGGGGTAAATGTTACTTATTATAAGGTATAATGATACTGGTAATAGAAACAAACAACCAAACATTTAAATTAAATATGACCAAGATGACCCTGAAGTCGCTCACCTGAAAAACACCCTCTTCATTGCCTGCACTGCTTAAGAAATGAAGATGTGTAAAACGGCATGTCCTGATATTTCAAAGATGTATCAGTCCAATAT
>CM037777.1:72621105-72661002 GCA_021229015.1 Solen grandis
AAGCGTGAAAAAAAATATCCGTGACATTTCTTAACCAGAACAGCAACCCATCTTATGTATATGAAGATCTACTCCTGTAAAAAGAAAAAATAGTGCTCCGTATGTATGTAATTGACCTAAAGTAGTCCAAACAATATTTTGCATGATGGCGAGTTATGTTCCTCCCAGGGCATTTCTTAACTTCGAAATAGATAGGCAAACATTCTAGTATCTTAAATAATCAAATACCAAGTCAATTTCTACATATACAAAACAACAGATAGAATTCGCTAGCACTAGAGAAAGAGAATGACCTACTTAGGTATGCAGCTCTTTATGAATGAAAGGTTCATGACCTTTACTCCGGATTATTATGTTACAAACAGAAATTCTGTAGCAACAGCGGGTGGAGTTTTTGTCGTCATGTGACTGCTTCAATAACTTTAGAAACTCTGGGTTTATAATGTTAATTATCCCGTCGTCGTCTCTCAGCACATTGTGCGCTTTGATTACATATAACTAACAGTCAAGCATTAACCAAAAGAATAATTCTTTGTAATCTTACTGTCCATGCAAGCTTACTTATGCATCAACTTTGCCCTTAGTATCTCATTCTAAGTATCTCATTCTAAGACAGATACTAAATTGTTGAAACAGTTGCTGTAAGCAGAAAAAAAAATCTACTTTAATAACAGTACTACAGTGACCTTGACCCAACTGACCTGAAGAGGAATCCAAACCTACACCTGTGAGCTGTACACCATTCCAATGTACTTAATTAAATTACCTTTATCTCCTTACAATAATGACAAGGGGGGGGTCAAAAATTTTATTTGAATTTTGTTATGGTTAAACTTTTAACTTCCAGTTCTACAAGGAAATATGAGTATAGAGCTTTGAAATGAAATTGTATTTTGATTAAAAAAAAACAATATATTTCACTCATTCTATGATGCATGACTCACAAAATTTGGGGGAGAGGCCTGTTTCAGGGTGGGTAATTCAGCAAATAGCCTAAATATGGTATCTATAGAGAGAGACATATGGCCTTGTGTATTTGAATATTGGCCTGTTTGTAGATGGTTGTTTTATGGCCCTGTGGTAACATATACAACTGCGGATCCAAATGTTGCGAGTTCGGACCCCGTTTGGGCAACAATTTGTCATGACCTCTCCAGGCACAAAATACTTGTCCAACCCAGGAACCATCGAGAGGGATTAATAGTTGTAAGAACATGTCTCCCAGACAATGTAAAATAAATAAGTTTAAACTAACTGATGTCTTGCAGTAACATATCCTTGGCAATGGTAACTAGGTACATTTTGCTAATTCAGAAATCAGTAAGATAATTTCATGCAAGACCATTTTAATTATAGAATCCTACACGGATTTTAAGATTAATAAAATATTCATCCTTGAGGTCATATCTACCATGTATCTCAAATTTCTATTATAAAAATCTATTCCAAAGTACACTCAATATATACCTGTATACCACAAGAACCCATTACGCTTTTATTTCTTGAAAAGCTGAACAAAAGACCCATGGCTCAATATCATTTAATATTCATTGACGGCAAACATTAAAAAGACCCTATACACAATTGAAGTTTAATGTCATCGTTTAATCAATGCATTTTCTACTTAATTCTACCCTTACCAAGAGACACAAAATGATACAGATACCAATATAGTGTGGTTATCTAAATGATTTAATCTAAAAGTATAACATCAAATCAGCCTGTGATTTATTCACCTGCAGACTGACCAGGGTTTATACAGTACACAGATCAATGCTTTTCAGATAAGAAATTGATCACAATTAAAGACTGTTAAACCTGAATTTCGGGTCATCCTTTTAAAATCATTTAACCCTTTCAATGCTGTAGGCTCTTAATTATGCAGTGCAGACTAAGATTGTAACCTCAGACTCACTCTCACTACACATCCATGCAGTCTGATCATGGTCTACACTGTTCATTTAATAAATTTTTCAGCAAGCACCCCTATAAACATCTAATGGTACAGTTCAAAATGAAGGAAGGACAAGTCCAATTAAGAAATTTAGCATGGCAAGGTTTATAGTGTAAAGTTGATTCTTGGCAAAGAATCTTCAAACTTATTTTTTTAGTGTCATTTGACAAACAAGTTATTGAAACTTATGCTAATCCCTCTGAAAGGTTCATGGGTTGTGCCAGTACTGGGAAACCTAGGAAAGCCATGAAAATTCCTTGCCCTCAGTAGTGATTAAACCCACAACCTAATTCAGGTCAGTAAAGCAGTACATTTTCAACAGAAGCTCAAAAAAAAAGGAATAAAGTTTGTTGTCAACAGATGCTGTCATTTGTGTGATTAGAGACTTTTGTGGGCATTCAGACACCTGCCAGCTAGACAAGAAAAATTATATGGCTTTTAAATCATATTATGAATCAATATACAACAGTATCAATACAATATAATCATATGACCGTCCCCGGTGGCAGAGTGGTTAGAGCATCTGCCTCTGGAGCGGGAGGTCGTGGGTTCGATCCCAGGCAGCGACATACCAAAGTTGTAAAAAATGGTACTGTTATAGCTCCTTTGCTTGGCGCTCAGCATGTTAGGGTAGTTGCAGGAGTGGTTGGCACGGTGTCAGGATAATGTGACTGGGTGTGGTATCATGCCACATGTTTACGGCGTGATACCGCAGTGTGGCAGTACTTATAATATCTGTCTCAAGTAGACATCGTCTCCAAATGATTGAAATACTGTCAGTGGGATGTTAAACCCAACAAACAAACAATAATTATAATCATATAGCTACACGCTGTCATTTCTTGCTAAATTCAAAAAGTTATCAAACATGCCTACTGTTATTTAAGTTTGAGATGATGTATATTACAATATCATGTACATGTCTCAATAAGAAATTATAATATTGTTAACTTTAAGTTAAGCACAAACTGGATTTCTGGAACTTGATCTATATTACTGGTAGTCACTTTAGCACAATGCTATTGACCTGTGAAATTAGTATAAATCCTGATCAGCCTGCAACTTACTCACTAGCTGGTCTGATATAAGTTTTGCCATCAGTTCTTTCCAACATCAGAGGTCATAATGGAACACTAAAACTGGTCTTGTTGGGATTTTCGTTCAGTCTAATCTGGCATTTCCCTTTTTTAAATGGAGAGAACCTTTTAGTATCAAGGGAGATAACTGCATAAATCACAGGCTAATTAAATATACAGAGTAGTCTGCAACGGATAACTGTGAAATATAAACTCATTTTTAACCTGTTCCTTTTTTAAGAAATAAATTAAATCACATTTCAAACCATTTGGTTCTATACTAGAAACAATCAAATATACAAAACAAATAAAGAACATTAGGCATATAAGATTAAGCTTTAAAGAATCATAAGTATAAAACCTGTCTATCAAGCATGTATCTTACAGGCAGATCAGGTATACTGTTTCACTACTCATCAGAAATTTGAACAGTATCAGATATCAGTCAACAATTGCTACATACATTTCCTACAGAGGGTAATAGAATGAGTCACTGTCTCTGAATTGAGATGAGGTGTAAACTTGTTTTGATTGATATTCAGTCTTATCTATTTTTATACTGACCACAAGTTGATCGATCTTACTAACAGCTCTGATGTAGAATGGCCTGATCAGGGTCTCCGCTGTTGGCTCTTACAATATTATACCTAAGGTCCAACATTCTGCCATTATATCAAATTATTTCATAGGTCCACAAGCATGATGAGTATTGTATCAAAACATTGGACCTGACATACATTATAACACGGACAGATAAATCAAACCACGTATCATTCAATACTGGTTTGTGGTTAAACTCATGCTTGATAATTCAGATGTGAATAAAAGAACTCAGGTAAACATTAAAGAGTTAACAGTGATTTGTGTATAGACGTAATGTACTTCCAAATAATATCCCTATTGTTAAAAATCCAATGAACCAAATTGATCCTAAAATAATTTCACTGACATTTCACCTTAGGTATTGATTTTACAGTGATTTTCTTTAAATGTACATGCTTGTGTTCAAGATTTAAATTGCATATCCACCTGTGGATATGTACACAATGCACTTTTCACCTGTCTTTTTTGTGGGAGATTGCACCTGTAAATCTGTAGTGAGCGCCTTATAGGTCTATGTGCTTGCTTGATAAATGTACGTATTTCACTTACTCGAGACTATGGAAAAAAGGAATGGTCCATTGAAAATGTACATTAACCCTTTCCCTCATAGTGGATACCATGAAAAGACCTATGCGAACAGCATAAAACCAGATCAGCCTGCGAGTTACTCGCAGGCTGATCTGGTTTTATGCTGTTCGCTGCTCCTCAGTGGTCTGGTAATGAGGATTTTACAATTAAATTTGGTAAGGTTTGAGTTTGGTTTTCTACAGATCAGGCTTTATGTGGTACCTATTGAGTGCGTCAAAATGAGTCTAAATGAGGGAAAGGGTTAACTAAAGATTCAATGGTTGCAGCTGGGTTTATGCTCCAGTTAGAGACTTACACATTAATGGCTATGACTGCTGACTCACTCATTCAGCTAATGCCCAGCCCATGTTCTCAAAAATAAAGAGATACCATACTAATGCATGATTTTCATGTTCAAACTCAAAGTATGGTCATTTAGGTTCAACAAGGATTAAAGTAAGATATAAGTTTAAGTCTGTGATTGTACTTAAGTACTTTTCATGAATTTGGGGTAAACTGTGGGGGGATGGGGGGGATTTTGAAATTGGTATTGAGGGAGTGGTTATATATAGTTAGTGACTTGCTAATACTTAACAGTCCCATCATGATATCAGATGTGGGTTTGAATCCTGATCAGGTCACTTGGATAGTTTATAGGCAGAAGCCTTCCAACTGGCCTGCAAATAGGGTTAACAGTAATCTACCTTGGTACTCTTTGGGTATTCTTTAGAGGTGCGCGGTTTCACCGGTCAATTGTGGTACAAACCGATACAAGGACAAATAATCCGGTACTTCAGTGGTTCCCATATTACAGAAACAAACAAATACAAATTTTCAATAATTTTGTCAATACATGTATAACAACATCAACAAGAGGGCCAAGATGGCCCTTGATCGCTCACCTGAGAAAGATGATTGCTCAAGAAATAAAGATGCTAGAGTGTAAAAGTGAAATCTGGCTTTTTTATGGTGAAAAGGGCATAACTCCTAAATTAACTTGTCAATATCAGTTATAATTGAACCTGATTGCGAAATTATGGGCATAAACATTGCCATAAAGTTTGAAGATGATTGCTCAAAAGATGAAAATGCTAGAGTGTAAACAAAGTGAAATCTGGCATTTTTTTATATCAAAAGAGGCTTAACTCCTGACCTAATTGACCGATCTCAGCCATATTCAAACTTAATCGAGACATTATGGTCATAAGCATTGCCATAAAGTTTGAAGATGATTGCTTAAAAGATGAAGATGCTAGAGTGTAAACAAAGTGAAATATGGCATTTTTTATATAAAAGGGGCTAACTCCTGACCTAATTGACGATCTCAGCCATATCAAACTAATCAGACATTATGGTCTAGCATTGCCATAAAGTTTGAAGATGATTGCTCAAAAGATGCAGATGCTAGAGTGTAAACAAAGTGAAATCTGGCATTTTTTTAATATTAAAAGGGGCATAACTCCTGACCTAATTGACGGATCTCAGTCACAATAAAACTCAATTGAGACATTATGGTCATAAGCATTGCCATAAAGCTTGAAGATGATTGCTCAAAAGATGCAGATGCTAGAGTGTAAACAACGTGAAATATGGCATTTTTTTAATATTAAAAGGGGCATAACTCCTGACCTAATTGACGGATCTCAGCCAAAATCGAACTCAATCGAGACATTATGGTCATAAACATTGTCTTAAAGTTTGCAGATGATTGCTCAAGAAATAAAGGTGATAGAGTGTAAACACTAAAAATTGTTGACGACGCACGACACACGACGCACGATGGACAATGGACGCTCACGGGATCACAATAGCTCACCCTGAGCTTTGCTCAGGTGAGCTAAAAACCTGCGTAGATATGATATACATGTAAATGTATCAATTTCCATTAGAAAAAAAATTATTAATTGAAACTATTCACTAGCAATCAATAATATTTAATTCAATTTTACTTTCCTTTGCAAAATTTTAATATATGAATATTCTTCAACACAAGTCCCGAAATATTTTGTGCGGTATATCGTGCTACATACCGCGGTATTTACCTAAAATAAACAGTATACCGTGGTACATTTCCAACCCTTGGTTACCAGCTCTAGTATTCTTCCACCAGTAATTAGCTGGATCTTGTTATCTATTATGAAATACTGTCAAATTTTTAAGATTATAAACTCCATAGAACAACAAATTGTTATCAGTACTGATAATTATTACCAGAGCATTATCCCAAATGATTTATAGCAAAACAGAGTTTTCTCTATATTTAACACTTGATCACAGGTTTTTTTCCAGTGGCTTAGATTTGATCTGCGATCAACTGCATGATACACACATAAAAAGAAACAAGTTAACTTAGTTACTAAATCTAGCCAGAACCTGAGAACAACAAGATCATATATGGCAGGTTTATTTGTGTCAACATTTTGGTTGACAATGATACCATATTAAACCTGAGAAGCCAACACGCAAAATATTATACAGCGTTACACTAGTGGTCCAACATTCAATGAAAGGAAGATATGATGGTTCTCTAATTACTTTAAAAATCTTCATAGATTTATTTAACAAGCTTAATTGTGTGTTAGTTTTATTTTGACTGTAAAATATGCAGTTTAAAAGCTTGTGATTTGATTGTAGTAATAGTTGTTGATCTTTCTGAACATACGTAAAGAGAGATTAATATATCACCATTCATTTCTGTCTGAAACCTTCACTTACATGCAACCATTTGGATACCTTACAGTATTTTCACATGATCATTAAGACAATTTATAAACAAAGTTGATAACCAGTCACCGGCCTTACACAGTGTAAAACTGGAATACCAATGTGAAAAATGTTAAAAATTAGAAAAGAAAATGTGACATTCTAAAAGTGCATATGGTCGATGTCATAAGAATGTATAGTGCTAAGGATCTGACACTGAAGCTCACCCTATATGGCCCCCCATCCTCCTCTTCTGCATTGAAATCCCAACTGTCCCGCCTAGCTGAGAATAAAAGCGGGGCCAACAGGTCCCTAAATCTGACACTCAGTCCCATTGTGGGATACTGGTTCAATATTGTAATCTCATACCTGTCATTTTGAAACTTTCTTTCTTCAAGTCTTTTGAGATATTCTTTTTGATCAATTTCTGCAAGTTTCTCAAGTGCTTGCAAATAAACTGTTGAACAAGATTTATCAATCTCTGAAGAACTTTCCATTTTGGTTCTTGATGAAAAAGTCTTGTTATGCTTAATGATTATTAAATTTATAATGAACAAAATGTTTTAACACGTATAAGTCATACAATGAAAGTCAATACAATTTAAGTGGCTATCATTACTTAAACTGATAAATATTCAGCTTTTGATCAGTTTTTCTTCACTTATACTGAACCACAGAAATGAATATCATTTCATTTATTTTTCTTATTAATTATTTCAGAGGAATTATTAACTTTCATCAGCAACATAAACAATTTAATATGCCTTTCATCTTCAATACACAAGAACACTTTACACTAATTTCATGATAAATGTGTCTTAACTTTGATTATTGATAAGAATAATGTTTTTATACAGTCACTCTAAATGTCTGAATACAAAACAATAACACATAAATGAATACACATCCTCTAATCCAAAAACAGTTTGATCCTGGCCAGCTTCGCAAACGCCCAAGAAAGATAGGCTAGCTAGAGCAATCGCCCATACGTACAATATCCCATCTTGATAAAAAGATAAAACAGTATTTCTTAAATAAGCAATGAGATTTTCCTCCAGCTTTTCCTTGGAATCAAACAATACTTCTAATTAATAATTTATTGCTTTGCAACAAGTGCTTCTATACATGATACTGCCAGGCCATAGAAAAGTCACATGACACCATGTAATCTATCACTAATCAGAGAAAAGGAAATATTCATTTCTCAAACAAAGGCAAGATGTTTTATTTATTTAGTTGCTTTTGCTTTAATTAATGTCGTGTATAAAACCATCAACACAAATCAAGAATTATTTCTAATTATTCATGAAGTCTGATATCTCCCTTCAACATTTCCTTTTCTCTTTCAACATCATCAAAGGTGATTGGGAAATAAACAATGAAGTCATTTAAGGGTATGCATCCATCAAAAAAATCTTAACATCAAAAATCAATATAAATTAATTTAACATGTTAGTGCTTAACTGTGATATACAATTTAGAGCTGGACGAGTACTTGAGTCAGGTAACGTTTCTACCCGGGTACTAAACCCTAACCCCTAACCTACCCTACCCTAACCCCTAACCTGTTTATTATAAAGTAAAGCTATATAGATAAATAAAAATTAGTTTGATCTCTCTAATAAATGACTGAACCGTCATGTCAACATCTTCCGGATTTTCCACCAAACTGCACCTGATTTTGATCATCCGTAACATTCAAAATGATGACACAGACGTCTGTTAAAACTTTTGAAATATATTGTTTTATTTGCTTTGTCACCAGAATAAGACCAATTTAAGAATAAATTGGGGAAATTCTGCATAAGAATGGGTATAGCTATAGATACCGAAAATAGCCTATTTTTTCGCGAAAATAGCTATCATTGACGAAAATAGCCTCGTATATTAAGAAAGATTGTCAAAACTACCAGTTATCTTGATATTTTACCTTAATCATACATTCACTGTTATTTGATATTTTCTCGGCTAATCTTAGGTAATAAATTTGACTATTTTCGTGGGCTTTTTTAACGGACAGGGAACAAGTCTTCTTCTCTGAATAATATGATAGTGGTTTAAGTGAATATCAACATTGATATTATTACATATTTATAACAATGAGTCTTTAAAACTTTTTTTTTAAAATATAGTAAAATAGCAATAATATAGTTTAAGTTTTGCCCTATTTTTGCAACAAGTTCGTCTAATTTTCGTGAGCGGTTATCTTCTTAGTATTCTCACATTGGTAGTGAACTAAATTATTCCTTGCATATCATGGGTCCAAAAATATCTTTTGATGTTATTTAATCATATCAACCAAAATATACTTTAATATAGTGAATTTTCAGCTTTTGCTTCGTTTTGGGGCTATTTTCGTAAGTCGACTGCTATTTTCGTGAGCGGTTATCGTCTTGGATCCCTATTTGTAGTTATATAACTACAACAACACATATTGGTCCTCAAAGTTTTTTTTTTGGATAAAATTTAATAGTATCTTATATGCATCTATATACTGATAAATTAGGTTTTACTTTCTCTTTTTTTAGGCTGTTTTCTCCACTGATAGCTATTTTCGCGAATATAGGCTATTTTCGGTAAATACGATCGAATAATTTCGCGACATTTTAATGGATTGGGAACACCTCTTCTTCTCTGAATAACTTGATAGTGGTTTAAGTGAATATTAACATCATTTTTTTCTATATATTTATAATACTGAGTCTTTAAATCTGAATATAGCATCAGTTTTGACATATTTTCATAACATTCGTGAGCGATTATCTTCTAAGGACCTTACATTGGTAGGTAACTATATATACAAATACAAATAAATACATTTCTTGCGTATCATGGGCCCCAATTTTTTATGTTATTTAATCATATCAACCATATTATACCTTAATAAAGTGAATTGTCAGCTTCCGCTTCGTTTTTAATTGGGCTATTTTCCTAAGTCGATTGCTATTTTTGTGAGCGGTCATCATCTTGGTATATTTTGGTAATTAACTATAGTACATCAACTCAAGGAAATATTGGTCCCCCAAAGTTTTTAAAGTATTTTGATGATATCTATCATAATATACATCTATATAAAGATAGATTAGGTTTTACTTTCTTTTTTTAGGCTATTTTTAGTCACTGATAGCTATTTTCGCGAAAATAGGTTATTTTCAGTATCTAGCTATATACCGCATAAGAATGTTTAATTCTGTAAAAACAAACAATTGATAGTTTCAACAATTGTGTCTTTAAATATTCAAGTTCACATTTTGTCTACATTGATCAGCATATTGATATGCATGAAAATATAATTCCAATAATATTGTTGTTAAATTAATATTTTCTCAGTATTAAGGTAATTCAAAGAATATTAACTCCTAATTTCAATGATTCTGTTCATTAATGACTACTAAAATGTTACTTTATGATAAAGTGATTTACCATCGATCAAGTTTAGTTTGCTTCATGATCTGCACTGGACCAACAGACTCTGTGTTGAGGCTGTCGTCTGATTGCTTTTGTAGCTTCATGGGGTTTATTGGTAAGCTCCCAAAGTGACTTACTTAACTTTAGTAAGTCAAAGTTTAAGTAAAACTGCTGAGTTTAAGGATGTTATATACTGTCTTTTGTGAAATCATTTTGCTAAAGGGGAAACAAGTTGATCTCTCCATCATAAAAGGAATGGAGCAACTGGTAGAGTGTCAGCTTTGTGATTAGGAGGTTTCAGGAGTTTAAATCCCAGCTGAGGAAATTAACCAATACCATGCAGATGTACCCTTTCCTTGCATATTCAACAAATTGGGGTTTGGAGTACTCTGTTATTTGCTCTACCCAGGAACTTGTCTCCATTATATAAGTGCTATACTGGGCACATAAAATAACCAAAGGGTTGATTCATAAAATGAACTTGGTTAAACTCTTCTACTTGCTGTCTCTTCAGCCAAAAACCAAACACTTAAATAATTAATTTCACTTTCCTGGCTTATCCTTTACTGCAAGGTAAATGAATAAAACAAAAGAAAGGAGACTAGTATACAGAGAGAGAGAAAGAGAGAGATAACTGATGCAGGTAGTTCTCTCAGTTCTTTGCAAACTTGTTTAACCCAGTAATGGTGAACTAAACGACCTCCAAACACGCGAACATAAATGACAAAGACAGTGAATAGCTGATCATTTATTCATTGAAAGCCGATTTCAATGTCGTAACAAACAATTACTGTATTATTCACGGTAATTTCATCAAATAATTGTCACGATACGATTAAACCGGAAACCGGAAGTGTTAAGTTGCTACAACAAAGTCCGCCATTTTTAATATGCATGTGTCCTCTTAAGTGAAGGTTTCAACATTTATGACAATAACTGTTCTTTAATTTCCAATGCAAATGAAATTTCCTTACAATTTTCTAAAGTTATAATTTATTGAATACAATGTCCCAATTTTATGGGCTCAAAAGTGCAGTACCCTGGATTAATTAAGAGTGTATATTCGGCTACCGAATTCTATTTGACAACCGAACAATGCACGCGGTCCTGTCAATCAAATACTATATAAACAAATACATAAAATAAAATATTACCTTGCTTTTCAATAAATTGGACTGGTTTCCTTGCACGACTCCTGGTCTATTGATCTTATGTGTATCACTAGATATCCCATCCACTGCCCCGATTGTTAATCGCCTTGGTTGTTTGTTTATATCCTTCGGTTCTTTCGTCTCTTCCCTTGTCAATTTCGACCACTGTCTACGACCGCCGGCGGCCTGGGTAGCCGGTCTCTGAGCCAACCCTGCGGCAGCATCAGGTCCAGATTTTCGACTCGAGACAGCTGCAGTGGCTGGTCGTAGAGTGACATTGTCGTATAATCCGGAATTATACGACGGATGAGTCTGTATATTAGCAGCAGCTGAGCTCGGTCGGATCCGAGATTTGGCCTTTGATGCCGACGGAATTCTTCCTGGTGGCATATCGTTTGTTACTAAAGCATCCAGTAGCTTCGCCTCGGCTCTACTTATGTACTTTTCTTTTAATTCCTCAAAAGTCCACGTTGAGAAAATACTCCGATTTCGTCGACCACCAAATACTCGCTTGACAGCCTCGTTCTGAGTTCTATATCAAAATCAATTAAGCTGATATGTGACAACAAGTATATGACCCATTTCAAATAAATCGCAGTATTGAAGTGGTAAACAGCCCCTCGCTACCGATAGAGACTACCTGCACTGAGTTCGGTATGATTATTTAGGCTTAAAAGAACTCCTTAAAAACGCATGATTAGTTAGTATTATAAATTTATATACTTGGCAATCAATGTGAATTTTAAAATGGCATGAACTTTACATAACATTTAAAGTCTGAAGAGTGACGCAAACGTCAGAAAGAATTATAGATATGTACATAAATAGATTCGTTTGTTTTGTTGTTGTATGGTCGTTTCTTTCTTTCTTTTTTTCTTTTCTCCCGTTCCGGTGGCCCCGATTGGTTATGTATCTAGCGTTCGCCCCACAATCTGAAGGTAGTGTGTTCGATCCCCATGCAGCCATGACAAGCCAAGGTACGGATATATAGGACGGATTCGCCCATTATCAGGATACTGTCACTGGATGTGGAATATAGGTATACAATTTTAACTCCCCGACTAAATGATATATATACTGGATGATAAATTAACTTAAACAAACAAAAATAAACACACACACAATTCGTTTTAGTATTAAGTATTTCTCGGTAGATTGAAATCTAAAAAAAAAAAGATAAATAAATAAAAAATATTAGATAATAATGATAATAAATATAGTTAAAGACTAATTAATCAATCAACATTTCTATAATTACTTATAAAACGTAAATTCCATTGTCTATCATTCATTCTCGGAATGCATTGTAAACTGATTTTAAATCTGTAATTTTTTTTTTCCGATGAAAAAAAAATGAAACAAAAAGTCTGCGGAGACTTTGATCTCAATGAACTTTCTAGTCAATGTAGGTCTGTCAATTTTTCTTTTGTCGTTTTTCTATTCTATATACTTTACATATACATCTACTACAAATGAATCTATTCACCTGCCAGTAATACCCGAAAGGGGAGTTTGTGCAGTATATATAGATAGATAGATACTACTTACATGTACTTATCTTTTTTTCATGTTTACAGTCCATCAAATATATAATCCTTTGTATATTTAGCATAAGCGATACTTTTTTGACTGATTTCTTGCCGAGGTGTAGAGATACATTAAAACTACGAGAAGATTAAAGTCATAAATTCATATGTTTGATATAAAACAGGAATACGTTTGACAACAAGACAGAAAGAAAGGATGTAGATACGATATAACGGCCCTCCGCTAAATTTAACAAATATCGGGGAAAATAAATAAGGTTCTTATTTGGGTTACAATTGCTCACCACTGAGCACAGGGACTTGCTCCTGTATTATTTTTTTATTATTTATGTGTGCAGTGGGATTAAAAAAACAAACAAACAAAAAAACATACAGGAGCAGTCCCTGTAAATGGATATGTACCCGCAAGTACCGCAGTTCCTTGTCATTTATGGAGAGAAGAAAGAGGAGATAAAGAAGGGGGAGATAGAGAAGACAAAGAGAAAAAAAGTAAATGGAGAAGCAGAGAAACTTACACTTTCTTTGAACCACGGTGGAATCTTTTCTGGCCAGACATCTTGAAGATGTTCTTTTTCTTGTCCGGAAAAAGAAGCCGGGTTAAAAATGTTACATTATCAGCTACATATTGTTTTTGTGTCAGATCTTGCTAGAGAGTGTGTTCGAGTCACGTAACTATGGTCGTAACGTTAACGTCATCCATGTGACGTAAACTTTTCGTTATTCTTATTACCGGTAATTATTATCATTTTTTATGTGATATAGATATATGTAGAATAAGCGAGGATAAAACAAAGGGGTATTATATAGAGAACATTCGTTTGTTTTGAGTGAATATGAAGTACATCTCACTAAGGAGTGAGAAATTTTAGATATGTTCAAGAGCGCGAAGCGCTAGTGAAAATATATAAAAAAAATATCACTTCGAAGTGAGATATATTCTATATTAAACCAAAACAAACATATTTTCTTTTTATCTTATGTTGTTTTCTATATTTTTTGCATCAAATTAGTCAGACATTACCAAATATGGCGCCAAATCACTTCGAATTATTTGACGTAACCGTTACGTCATGAAAATCTTTGTCCGTTTTACGTTCTACTTTGCTTTATATTTCAATGTACAGAAATTTTACATTCTATGTACCAAAATTCTATATCTCACTTACATAATATATCATGAATGATATCTCACTGATATATTTCAATATCTCATCGAAAATCCTAAGATAAATAGAGGGTAATTAACTGGAAAAGAAACTAATTATTGAAATAATTAAGGGATACTGGCATAGTATGAATCTTTTTTTCGTATACAAACAAACTATCCACCACAGCAATTTGTAGATATCCATTCTATGAATTCATGATAACCCAATTTATTGTGATTGGCAACTTAATGTAATTTATTTGCTAGTCTCTGACTTCTGACTTACCCAAGATATTTTGAATAACAGTTTTGCCTGCGCGCTTTTCAGGAAAATATAGTTTGTTTGATTTGAACGTCTTATTGATAGCATTTGAATATTTGAGGACTTTAGTAAACACGATACAGGGTTCTTGTTTCCTGCTTGTGATATTACGCAGTAGACAGGTCACATGGACTGAGCAGAGGTATACATGTACTCAGCGTCGGAGACCCACGGCTGCCGATATTACATTTGCGCTGTATGAAGGAACGGAATAAGCGCTCGTGGGTCTCCGACGCTGACATGTACTTAGAATTACATGTACCCTAAAATGCTTAGCGCCAAGCGCGCGGGTTTTGATGAGATATAGCGACATGTTATATAATAATACTAATATTCGATATTTTATTAGCATTAGCTGATATGCATTGTTACACAATATATAAGAATGTTTTACTTTGATATTTCATACATATTTATGAGCAGACGGAAAAAATATGTGGTTTTGTGTAACTGTACTAAATATCCATCTCTTTTCACGTGATTGATTGATTAATATACTAATATTTGTTAAGGTGACTTATAGGCCCGTTGGGCCGGGTGTTCATATTAAATACAGTTATATGTATTTCTTTAATTTCATGTTTTTGCAACACAAGTCACGATAATAAAAGAATTATCTTCACGTTACTTATTTTCTGATTTGAAGGTAAAAACTGTCATATGCTTTCAGAAGCTTCTTATCCCAGAAAAGGGATTGACCCCAGTTTATATGAGTGGCTACCGCGTAGTCAAAGTTCAATATGTACATTAATCGATTAAATGGTGGACAGATATGAATGAAATATATAAGGAAGCTATATTCAAACAGTTTATATCAAAAGGTGCACTTTATTCCCCCAATACTGTGTGTTATAAATATTTGAAATTGGTATTCCATTATAAATCAGTAATCGTAAAATAACTGCACATTAACCTAGGCAGTCTCTCATACATATCAATAGGGGAAAATACTTTTCAATTTCACAAATTCACAAATAATACTGAGACCACACTGTTTAACCTTCATCCAAATTATATTACTGTTGCAGTAAAGTTAATCGTTGCTGCGACATTAATTCAGTCATATAGCATCTATACTAGTATGTGCTGAAGCATATATTTGTATGCATGATTTTAGAATCTATAGTCTTCCATATTTCTGTATAGAAGGCTTGCATGTTAATTTTATAGATATTTATCTGTTACATAATGTGTCATGAAAAGTGAGACTTTAATAAAGCAATGAATATCTATATTTCAGCTAATGTAGAAGAGGAACCCCCGTGCACAGATGCACCTATGTAAGCTGGAAGGCCACCTTACATGGAAAATTCGAGTGAACCTGTCGGACTTTCCGGTATAAATAACCCCTTGACTAAGCGCTATAAACAGATCGTTTGTGCCAAGTGAAATGGAATTTTAACAATGATTGAAAATAGAACTTCTAAAGCTTTTATTTCAAATAAAATTATTCTGGTTGTCATGGCAGCAAGTATTCTATTCTATGAAGGACCTTCCATGTCAATTTACCCAGTGGTTTAAGAAGAGAATTCATTAAAAGCAACTTGTTGACGGCGAGGACGGGCGCAGACCGATCACGTACCTTAGTTAATAACTTCATATTGAGCTCGTTTTACTTTGATCAGCTAAAGCAGCAAAGATAAAACAGGTAGTCCCTGGATATGATCATTCATTTGAGATCATATGTTTACAAGGAAGGCATTGCTATACTAATCAAAAGGGCACCTATCTTAGAACATAAAACAAAAATATAATGTATATACAGACAGTAACAGTTAGTTCAACTGTATGTTATTACATAGAAAGGGAAAACCCAAAAAAAAAAGGAAATAAGATTGTTGAGAATAGGGGAAAGGGGAGGGAAGAAAGAGGGGGGAAAAGAAAAAGAGCCCCAAAAATAATTAAACATAAAAAAAAAAAAAAAAAACCAAAAAAAAAAAAATTTTAAGGGTCTTTTAAAAATTTAATTTTAAAATCTTTTTAAATTTTAAACTTTTAACTTAGGGAAGGGAATTAAAAAAATTTTGGGGTTTTAAAAATCATTAAAAATTTTTCCCAAAAGGAGTTTATGTTTGAATTTTTAATTTTTTGGTTTTTTTTAAAAAATGGGTTCTTAAAAAAATTTTTTCTTTTCCCCCTTTTCCCCTGTAAAAAAAAGTAAAAAATTTGTTTTTCAATCATTTTGAAAAAAAGGGTTTTTCTAAGGGTTTTTAAAAAAATTTTTTTTATAAAATTTTTTCTTTTTTGGGGTTGTAAAACCTTTATATTATTTTTTTAAGTATAGTTTTAATTTAAAAAATTGATTCTTTTAATAGTTTTTAAAATAAAATTTTTTTAAAAAGAGTTTTTGGGGTATTTTTAATTAATTATCATTTAAAGGGTTTTTAACCATTTTTTAAAAAAGGGGGGAATTTCCCTTGTTTTAATCGTAAATTTTTGTTGTGGGGAAGTAAAAAATAAAGATATTCACAAAAAAAGGTAAAAAATTTTTTAAGAAGGGGTTTAAATTTTATTTTGTACAAAAACATAATTTTTGTTTTTTTTTTTTCCCTAAAGGTTCCCACGCTTTCTTTTTTTAAAAATTTTCTAAAGGGATGCTTTAAAAGAACCCCTACCCTTTTGGCTTAATTTGCCCCCTTTTGTCAAAGTTTTTCTTTAAACCCAAAAATTAAAATCCCAGAAATTATGTTAGTTTAAAAAATTCCTTTAATATGAAAGAAAAATTTAAATTTAAACCCCCTTTTTTTTTAAAAAAAGTGAAAATTTAAAATTTTTTAATTTTAAATTTTTTGAGCGAACAAATGTTTTCAATTGATTAAAAATTTTCGTTGAACTTAAGAAACCCCCAATTTTTATGGTTTTCAAAATTTTTTTCCCCTTTTTTTTTTAAACATAATTTTTTTGGTTAAATTTGATTTTTTCAAACTGAAAAGAAAAAATTTTGGTTTTTTGGGGAATTTAAAAATCACACCCTTTGGGTTTGCCCTTAAAAAATATAACATTTAAAATGGGGTTTAAAACTATTCAAAATTTTCTTAATTTGGGGAAAGAAAAACAAAACAGGGTTTTTCCCCCAGCAAAAATTTTGAAAAACCCTTAAGTTGGCAAAAATTTTAACATGTTTAAAAAAAAAGAGGGGGGGGGGGCCCCTTTGGGGAACACCAGAGGTTATTTTAAAGTTTAATTAAAGGGAAATTTTTTTTAAACCTGATTTTTTTGTCTTTTGGGTTAAATTTTTTTGGGGCACCCAATTAACTTTTCCCTTTTTAAAAATTTTTTAATTTTAAAAAAACCCCTTTTTTAAACCCCCTTTTGGTTTTAAAAATATCAAAAAACAAAAAAAAGGAAAATTTGGGGGAACCTTGATCAATTTTGGGGGGAAATTATTTTAAAAGTCTTAACTTACACGTTATGTTTTGGGAAAAACCCGGACTAAAAATTTGTAAAAATCAATCTGTTAATTTTGGTAAATTTTTAAAAAAACTTTCCCTCAAAAAATTTACCACAAAATTTAAAAAAAAATGGGACCGGTCTGTATTTTGGGAAAAATTTTTAAAATTAACCTTTTTTAAAAGGTGTGCCTGTGAATTCCTTTTAAATAGGAAAAATTTTATAAAGAGAGACAAAAATTTTAAGATAAAAAAAATTTAAAGGAAAATTTTTAAACACTTTTTTTCCCATTTTGGCAATTTAAAAATTTGGTCCCCCCCTTTTTTTTTAAAATTTTGAAAACTTAAATTTTTCCGGAAAAAAAATGGATATTAAAAATTTTTTCTTTTTTTAAAAAAATTTAAATATTTTAAAATATATTTTATCTGTTCATTTGGGGAAACCCCTTGATAAAAGAAATTTTTTAAAAAATTTTCCCCTTTTAAAAAATTTGGGGTTTTAAAAAAATTTTTGGGCCCTTTAAAATTTTGGTTAACTTGGGGGAAATACTTAAAATTTTAATTTTTGGGTTATTTTTTTTTAAAAATGTCTTTTTTTTTTTAAAAGTTTTTTAATTTTTTTAGGTTTAAAGAGGTTTTTCAACTTTGAAGAAAATTTTTTTGGGGCTTTTTTTTTTTTTTTTAAAATTTATTGACTTTTTTTTTAAATTTTTTTTAAAATTTACAGCATTTTTTTAAAACAAAAAAAAATTTTTCCCTTCCCTGCTTTTTCCTAGAAATCTTCTAAAAACATATCCGGGTTTATTAGGTTAAAAAAAAACCCAATTTTAAAGGTAGCAAGTAGGGGCCAATTTTAAATTAAAAGGTTTTTAAGAAAATTTTAATTTTTTAAAAGTTCTTTAAATGTGTTACCTTTTTTAAAGAATGACAACAAACAAAAAATTTATTTTAATATAAAAAATTAGTTTTAAATAATTAAATTTGTATAAATTTTGGGGTTTATACAAAAAAAAAAGGGTTTTAAATTTTTTGTTTTTTTTTTTCCCTTTTTCGCGGAAAAAGCTAAGACCAATTCAAAAAACTAAAAAAAGGGTAAAAGTTTGGAACCAAAAATGCTGGTTTTAGTTGGGAAAAAATCCCATTAAAAAAGGGTTTTAAAGAAAACAAAGATTTTAAAAATGGGGGTTTAAAAATTTTATTATTCCCCTTTTTCTTTTTGGGGGCCTTTCCCCAAATGGTTTTCAAATTTAAATTAAAATTTAAAAAAAACCCACTCACCCTTTGTTTTCTAAAAAAAGGGAATTAAAGTTTTTTCATTTTTAAAAATTTTTTTTAAAAAAAATGACCCCCCCCAAAAATTTTTTTTAAATAAAATATCATAAGACATATGTTTAGGTATTAAAGTTTTTCCTATAAATGATATTCATTTTCGAACACAATGCATAATGAACATTATCTTTCTTTAGGATACTATTTTAATATTACTAAGTCCCTCACTGCTGTGGATTCGAGACCCCGTCTGGTCATCTGGATCGTGAGGAAGTCTTCCAGCTAGCTGGCGGTAGGTCTGTGGTCCTCTGTATTCGTTTTATTTTCTCCACCTGTTCTTAACTGGACGTCGCTATATGTACAGTTTATGAGATGATGCTTACAACCCGCCCCCACCACACACACAAACACATACACATCTCTGAACAAAATGGTTTCTTAGTCTGCAAGAGAATTCTTCATTACCAACATTTTGGGCATACCTAATAGAAACCAAGATGAAAGAGTAGGTAATATTACTTTCTCAATACATAGTAAATATCCACATCTTCTCAATTTTTACGCCCTGTTTTCAAAACATAGCCAAATTTTAAAGCAGCTTGTAGTGTCATGGAATTAGTACACACACAAGGAAGTCTTTTAAATACCTGGCGGTTTTTTAAAATTTTGAAATGAAGGTGAGTTAGTTTTTCCAATGGTCCACTGTGTAGGTAATCTTGTAAACAATCCGGGGGGGGGGGGGGGGGGGGGGGGGGGGAATGAAAACGGAAAACTTTGACGCCCTTTTGGAAATTGTGGGATTTTAGCGGAAGAATCGCGTTTTGCTATCTGCACACAATGTCGGAGAAAACTGTTTACTTCTGGAGCAAAATCGAAAATATTAATGCAGTGGTCATCCGATGTAGCAGTGCTGGGCAGCATTTTGCATGTTTCCTTCATTCCTTCGAGTTCGTTTTTTTGTCCACGAACAGTCAAAAAAACATGCACGTCTTCACCTGATTCGCGGGCTTGTTTAATTTTGACTTTTGATTTTTCTACGTTGTCCTTTAATATAAGGACATTTTTCTTTTGTATATCTGTCTTTTGAACAATATCTGTTTCAAGGCTCGAGAAATGCTGAAGCATCTGAGTGCGGAAGTCTCGAAAAGATACATCGATACAGGTTTTAAGGCTGTCGAGAGAAGTAATGAGTTTTTTCTTTTCAGAATCCACATTTACTCTTCTTTCATTTTCATGTTCTAAAAGTTCATTTGCAAACTGAACCAATTGATCGTGTTCAGCTACGATATTGGATTCACTTCCTGGTTGACATTCGGAGGCCTTTACTGTTATGGATACGATATTTTGACATTGTCTATGATCAAGAATAGTACAATCATTACAGCAAGGCACAGAATGGTTCTCACAAAAGAATCTTATTTCATTCATGGGATGCGACTTACATTTTGTGATAGCACTCAGCTGGCGTAGGCTGGCCAAATTTACATTACCTCCCTGCAGATCCGTAACTTTATGATCCTGTGTGTATTTGCTCCTCGCATGATGCGTGTTGCAAGATTTACACAACTTCTCATCACAAACTGAACAATAAAATCTTGGCTCTGTGTATTGTTTGTCTTTAAAACACAGGTCACAACTTGTGTCGATGTTTTCCGACATTTTAGATTGGTCAGCCATGATCAAGATTACCATCATAAAATAAACGACTGCGCATGTCCTGGGGTTTTTTCAAATAGGATAATTATAGATACGCTGTAATACCGGTATGGACTAAGACCACAATTACCTGCCCTTGGTCATCCATAAATTAGGCTGATCACAGCTGATTGACTCTTGATTATGACCTTAATATACATCATCATAGCCCATGGAAATCATCTCACCTTCCACAAGTCTTATGCCCAAAGTTAATGCTGCATTCTGCTGAGAGCCCTAGATGTGGGTCCATGTTAGCCAAAGACGTCTGTGCTGTTTTAGGAGTGGACTTTCTTCGCCTTACGGATTGACCCTCAGTCTCAAAGGCCTCTCTGCTGCAGTCAGTATGAATTATGTAGGTAGACTGACTGATAACGTTTTTTTAATTAGGGTCCGTCTGCCTGCTCGGCTCTGTGGGCGGACCCCGTGTGTTGTTAAGAACTTAAATTTGCTCTTTTATATCATTTAGCAAAAGGGAGATAACTCATGAAATTATTTCTAGTACATAGGCATCGTTATCTCCCCTTCATGATGTTTTTGGATTAAGTTTTCTTTTTTTCCTGTTGTCTCCTTTAATGATATATATTTTATTATACTCTGTGTACTGGGTTGGCAGCCAATTCTCATTCAGGTCCTGGATAGCCATTCCTATTCTATCAGCTGCTTTCTGCTTGCTGCTCTTAGCTGGAGGTCAAATATAACAATTTTAGCTAATATGTACCAGCATCGCCTGTCACCAATTTAGGCATCATTTGACCCTTCTGCCAGTCCATGATCATGCTGGGGTGTTTGACTCATGGTAAGGAGTTTGAACCTTATGATACAGCTTGTCTTGGGTGTGATTTAATGTGTGATGTTGTTGCAGTTAGTGCATTTCAAGGTAGGAGATGCTTTTTTCTCCTTCCCACCCATAAATTAGGCTGATCACAGCTGATTGACTCTTGATTATGACCTTAATATACATCATCATAGCCCATGGAAATCATCTCACCTTCCACAAGTCTTATGCCCAAAGTTAATGCTGCTTTCTTATGAGAGGCCTAGATGTGGGTCCATGTTAGCCAAAGTCGCCTGTGCTGTTTTAAGAGTGGACTTTCTTTGCCTTACGGATTGACCCTCAGTCTCAAAGGCTTCTCTGCTGCAGTCAGTATGAATCATGTAGGTGCCCATAGATGAAGAGTCAGTCAGTTTCAAGCCTTTGCTCTGTGGAAAATGGCCAGTTTTGAAGTGTGCAGCCATGTCACCTCTCATTGTGTTGATGAAAGTTTTTTTTGCTTAAATGTTTTTTTATTAGGTTTTTGATGAAAATCAGCCATATATATACCGAGAATGGTCTCCAGAGAATGCAGACATCTTCCAGGGATGCTGGCAATGGCATATGAAAGATACAATGACAACTGCATGTCACCCTTTGAAGTTTTGTATTACCCCGGTGAGATGGGGCCATCTGGCATTTGGCCATCCAGACCCCCTGAAGTGCCTGCAGTGGCCTGTTTCATAACAAGATATCTCCACAGTCTTTTATAGTAGAATGGTAAAAAAATATGTCTCATTTTAAAGACAAAAGTGTATTTTGTCAAATGAACAAAAATTTGACAGGGTGAGACTTTTAATTTTTTTATATTGTTGTTTTTGTTGTTTTTTCAACAATTTAAAAAATCCAAAAATGTTACTAAAAATAGTAACAAGTTAATCGAGTAAAAATAAGTTTTTATTTTCAGTTGTTTTACATTTTCTAATGCAGATTAGTTGATAGAACACACAATTTTTTATTTCATTGAAAAATTCCCATAAGTAAAGAAGTTATTAAAATTTCAGTGTTGGCCATGTAAGCTAGACTGCATTTGTAGCTGCAGGTATTTTGGCTATACACCTATCTTACATAAAATGCTGTATTTTGATAAAATGAAAGAATATTTTGCTACAAATTCATCCAATGGCTCAGTAAACATTGTGCATCACTTTTAGACACTTTTTGATTTTTTTTGTACTAAACAGGACTAAGACCACAATTACCTGCCCTTGGTATCCGGATGTGCCTACACAGAAAATAGTGACCCTGTTCAATGCTGAATTAAGGTGAGTTTTTGACTGAAAGACATGCAATAAAGGATTAAATCCTATAACACAGTTAAAATAGTCATAAAATGCCAAATTTTGAGGCCTTATTGCACATAAATCTTAAACGTTGAGCATTACTGAGAGGGGAAGTTTTGCGAAAATTGGTGTGAAATGGCCGACCGGTGCACTGAATTCATATGTATGTTATTTGGCCTTAAATAGGTCAAAAAGTAGTCGGATGACCCCATGTTTAAAATGTACAGAATTATTTCTCTTGAATAGATCTATCTAATGAGGGTAAGTTTGGGTGTCAATTTCCCTTACAGAAATTGTCATTTGCATATATGCTTATATAGAACATATAGTAAAATTAATTGTGGTCTTAGTCCGTATCACGTTACGGAAGTTACCCCGTGATGAAAGTTCCGGATTGATGTTCTGCTATTGCGCAGAAACTTAGGTAACTGCATATTGAAAGTTACCCCGTGAGGACAGTTCCGGATACCTCAATATTTTAAAGGGGAATAACAACAATTTGTAAACAGTTGTCTTTCTTATACAGTGTTTGGGCCCACAAAGGGAATACAGTCTATTCACGATGGAACGAAATGACGGTGTAATGCGAAGTAATTGCCAGGTCCCGGCAATATTTGTTCTTTATTCAATGTAAAAAAGATGCGATGGTACGAATAGGATGGAACGAAAGATGCACTGGAGCGAAGTATGTATGTGGTCCGATTTGCTAATTAACAACTGATTAATAACGCGTTCGAACGAAGTGTCAGTCAGTTTGACACCTGTCGCTTACACGCGTCCGCCATTATATTGTCTGTAATCAGCCTATTAGCACGTCATCCGTGACGTTGATTGTTGCAAACTGACTCGAAGCTTACAAGCGAGTTTGTTTGTTTGTTACAAAGATTAATGAGTGATTTTATGTCAAAACTTAATAAGCAGCAGTATAAATATTGGTCTCCAAGTCTGACTTGTTATTCCATTCTACTTCATGTTAATACGAACATATAAATCTAAGACTAAATCTTTCATGTCATAGGCGATTTTTGTAGCCTGTAAGTATTTATTTTTGACACAGCATTATTTTCAGCATTTTGCTTCATTCTAGTATACTTACGTTGTAGAGATATATACAATTGTTTGATCACATTTACACTGTTGAGAGGTTATTCGGTTTTAAATCTAGGAGAACCTGGGTTGAAAACGTAGTACTATAATTGGTGTGACTGACATCACACACAACTAAAAACAAAATTTTGATTAATATACTATTTTAAGAGGAACAAACGACAAAATAAATTCTTAGTAATGTTTCGCTTTTTATTTCTCGATATTTTCGTTAATTTTTACGGTTTTTTGTGTTAAAGAGATTTTTTTTTAAAAGTAGAGTTTCTCATAAAATGGCGACCATAAAAAAAACATAAAACGAACACGTGCATCATTTAACCAAATAGCGTTCTCTTTTATTGCAATATACACATTTAAAGGTAATATAATAAATGTTGAAAAATTGGACTATGCCAGGAATAGTTGAATAAACCTGTAAGATGCCGAGAAACACCTAGATTTATGGGACATAACTTATTAAAATATCGTTAAAACACAAAGAAGAAAGGAGGCCATCAAGTCAAAATGACGAATACAGGTTTTACGGTGAACCAACTAGTGTTCTCTGTTGTTGTAATATACATATTTTAAGGTAATATTGTAAATGTTGAAAACGTTGACTATGACAGGAATAGTTTAATAAACCTGTTAGGTGACGAAAAACATACATTTATGAGACGGAAATCGTTAAACAGGGAGAAATGGCGGCGACGAATGTAAGCTATACGGTGAACTAGTGTTCTCTATTTTTGTCATAAATATACACATTTAAAAGTAATATCATAAACATTGAATGATTGAATTTATAAACCTGTTTGGTGCTGGGAAATACCTAGATTAATAGATATTAAATGTATTTATTAACTTGATTCTCCCTCAGAAATTTTACAGTAGTAGCTATACATGCACAATAGTTTAGAAATAATATATAGGTTCTCACATGAGTTTCACATAGAATTTTATTTAACGAGTTCAAGAAAATGGTAAAAAGCGAGCCTCTATCATATTCTTGGACGAGTTTAATAAAATTTTATATTATATGACAACTTATGTAAGATTCTTTTTTATCACATGACTTTAAATGCTGAGATTTAACGGAATAATAATATTTGAAGTTTCGCGCGCGTTTTTGCACGTTGTTTTTTATCCTTTGAATTATATAGGGTTAAACGACGTCATGACGTTATATTACACGTGTTAAATGTAAAAAAAAATACGTAATGGTTATATTACACGGTAAACAAGGAACGTCATGTGATAAAATGTATGATGGGAAAATAAAACTGATTGTCAAAATCACGTGATATATTTATGCAATCCAAAAGCGTCAAGTGTTTGAAGGACCCTGCAATAATTAGAAATAAAGCTAATGAATATTCTTCAGAAAGTGTTGAAAATAAAGCTGCAACAATGTTTTTCAGATTGTTACGACTGTAACAGTTGGGTACGACTGTTAAATAATTCCTGTATATTCATAGTTACAACTGCAAAAATGCTAGTTTAAATCCAGTTACAGCTGTCAAACAAACGTTGCAGACAACTATAATAACACACACACGCGCGCGCGCGCACACACAAATTGCCATTCACATGCATCATTTAAAGTATCGTAGAAATAAAAACTCAATTCGGTATAGTGTTTGTCTTTTAAACAGAAATCACAGGTTTTATTGCTGTCCGACATAATTCAAACATATATGACCTCAATTTATATACAGCTCGCATATATGAGCTTTTTCGAAATACAAACAAACATATCTATAAGTTATACAGACTGTATCAATCCACTTGATAGGTTTGATCATTGATTTCGTTGTCTCTATGCAAACCATTAATGCACATCTTGTTTTGATTTATTGCCAATTTTTGTAATTCATAATGATAAATTATCAACGGCCAGTTACCTTTTGTCAGGTGCGTAATTGGACCCAAACTTAATCGATCGTTATGATCCAACCTTGGTGGTATGCTCGTCATGATTCTTCCAGCTCTAAAGTATATATACAGTCAAACTTGTCTTTAGCGGCCAGTCAAGGGAACAAGAGAAAAAGACCGCTTAACAGAGATGGTCGCTAAATGAAGGTTTAACATATAACAAAATGCTTATTTGATAATATCAAAACTGACCACTAATACAGGTTGGCCACCACTGGCCGCGACATTCCAAAATCATTAAAAGTTGCACAGTACATATACATAGTTCCAGTGTAGATGACATTCACCAATAGGTTGGCACAGTGTCGGGATTTGTGACTTCGTGAGATATTATGCCACTTATCTACGGCGTGAAATGAGGCAGCATTATATCTGTCTCATGTAATTACCCCAAATGACTAAAATGATGTGTGCAATATACATTGATTATGCACGTACGTATATACCCGTTTAGACTTTACTATGTCATGTCATCAACGCAATTTCGAAACCCTTTGTCTATTCTAATCGATACCCGCATGGTAAAATTTTGGGCAAGTCTCCTTATGGGCAAACATAACAAAATATCTTATAAAGTTTACTCATTTATATTAAACGAACATCATAGCTACAATTTTAAATGGATATATAAGATTAAATCAATTTTTCAAAAAATTGGGCGGCCTGACATTTGGTTAAACCAAAACATAATAGATCTTAAAAATGTCAATAAGATTGTAAAAATAGACCAATTTAAGAAATTGGAAAAAACAAATAACCTATTAAACAATAAAAGAAATATTCAATATATTTAGATACCGTACAGCAAACCATTCACTTCCAGTAGAAACCGGCCGTTATGATACTATCCCTTTTCAAGAAAGAACCTGTCCTATGTGTCAAACTGGAGCAGTAGGAACAGAGGAACACTACCTGCTTCATTGTCCCCTCTTTAATGCAGAGCGTGACCGTTATCTGTGGTCGAAATTTGACGCAATTTCTAATAATACACATATCAAATACTTTCTGTCTGGCGAAAACTTTACATTATTAAAAGCCGTTAGTAAGTTTTTTGACTTCCGGTTCCGGTCATTGTGTGCATGCACAAAAATTCTCTCATGCAATAAAATACAAATATCAATGTGTTTACGGATTTTACTGGTATAAAACTGTTGCTGGTAGCTGCATTAGTACCTCCTCAACATAATGTCAGATTCTGAAGGAGAAAGTGAGATCTCTACAGATACTCAGGTAGGAGAAGTTCATCTCTCTCAACAACCGGGGGATATAAATGGCGGGCAAAATGGCGACGACGCTATGTACAATCAACCGTCAGACCCCACTGACGATGAGGGTGAATGGACAGTAAAGCAGGATAGGAAGCGTCCCCGTTTGAGCTCGTCTCAGTCTCAGTTTTCTGTTAAAAACTTCAAATCCCTATCAGTTAATGACAAACTTGATGCATTGTTTTCTGAGATGATGGGTGTGAGGGAGAGTGTAAACAAATGTGTAGCTCTACAGAGCAGAGTGAGTAATATTGAGTCACACTTAAATGAACACGATGATAAACTGACACTGTTACAATACAAGTCCATAGACCTAGAGGCCCGCAGCAGGCGAAACAATTTACTTATTGCCGGTATTCCCGAGTCTTTTGACGAGGACTGTCTGTACAAAATCAGGAACTTTCTTAAAGACAATCTTGATATCTGCCCCTGTCCAGCCATCCCCAGGATTCACCGCCTTGGTCCATACCGCAGGGGCAAGATAAGACCCATCATTGCCTATTTTCTCGATTATCGGGACACTGAATTGGTATTGTCTAAAGCACGCAGGTTAGCGGTCACTTACTTTCACATTAACAGGGATTATCCCAGAGAAATTTCTGATGCTAGAAAGCAGCTTTGGCCAGAAATGAAAAAACTAAAGCAAGCCTATCCTGAACGAAAGATCACCATGGCATTCCCGGCGAAGATTGTGATTGACGGTAAAGTCTATGCAGACATGTTCCCTAAATGGAACCTCATTCTCAAGGGTGATCGTGTAAAGGTTGAACGTCCGGCATTCACACAGCACGCACAGTGGCAAGTTGACCCTATACGCCAGACCGTTAAATCTTCAACTGTTCCACGTGACAGCCAGACAAAACACAGCCACGCTTCAGCCAGCCCTCGCCGTTCACGAACAGGCATGGACCGCCGTAGCGGCAGGCCACAATCAACGTCACCACGAGCAGCGGGTGGACAAAGACGTAGAGCACCTAGTAGAACTCGGTCCGACCACGCTTCATGGGCGGGTCCAACTCAGTCCTTCCGTCCATGGGACACTGACCATTCTAATCAGTCCAACGTCACTGCAGGCGTTTTTCATTAGGACACTTGGGGGATAACAGCAACATCTGAAAAAAATAAAAACAATTATAATGCAAATGAAATTAAACAAAATGACTTAAATATATGTGCCTTAAATGTAAATGGACTTAAAAGAAAATTACAATATCCTGATTTTATTGATTACATTAACCAATTCGACATTTTTTGTATTTCTGAAACGCATATTGATGACTCTGATATTGTAGATATAGATGGATACGATTTTATAGCAAAGCACAGGTCCCAATTGTACAAACGTAAGTCCGGAGGTATTGGCATATATATACGAAAATGTTTAAGTCCTTACATCAAAGTTATTGATTCCGACTGTGAATACATTTTGTGGATACAAATAAATAATCATCAATCCTTTTCAGAAGACCCGATCATTGTGGGTGCAGTATATATTCCACCTGAGGGTTCAAGATTCCTTAATAATGATCATCTATTTAAATTTGAAAATGAAATAAATGAAAAATGCTCGACATTTAAACATGTACTCATAATAGGAGATACAAACTGCAGAACTGCATGTCTGTCCGATTTTTTACCCTCCGATCCAACATTTGACGATATATTTGATATAGATAATGAAAGCATAGAGTTCTTGAATAAATACACTGTCCTGGAAAATTTAGAAATTCCTCTGGAGAGGTGTTCCAAAGATCACAGATCTAATACAAATGGTATACGATTAATTGAAATATGTAGAGTAAATAATCTATTCATTTTAAATGGCAGAATGCACAAGGACAAAAACATTGGCGCTTACACATTCAGAGATAAGTCTGTAATAGATTATGCGATAGCTACCCCTGATCTTTTCCCTTTCGTAACTAATTTCGAAGTAACTGAAACGGACGCAATTCACTCCGATGGGCATAATTTAATTCGTCTTAATATTCACTTTTTCGCTGATCGCAAAAGAGAAAGTACTAATAATAACAGGACATCGAAACCAGCATGGAAACCAGAGCTATCTAACATGTTTATAAACAATTTAGATGAAAACAAAATAGCCTCACTTACAAGTACTTTTATTAACGAAGATCCTACGCCTACCTTAATAAATCATGTTACAGATGAGATATCGTCAATATTCAGCGAGGCTGCAAACACTACTTTCCCTACCAAGAGTAATACTAAATCTTTTAGCAACTCCAAAAATAACAACAAACCATGGTTTGGAGTACAGTGTAATAGAGCTAGAACACATTATCATAAGGCTAAAGATCTATACCGAAGGCACCCGACTAATGACAATAAGGTAAATTTACGTAACGCTAGTAAACAGTATAAAAGAACGATGAATTTCCATATTAAAAAATACCAAAAACAAACTCAAGATAAACTAAGGCGCCTAAATGACAAAAACCCAAAACAATATTGGAAAATCTTAAAAATTACATCGAAAAATAATGAACATGAAACTCCCTCTTTAAGCGAATTTTTCGAACATTTTAAATCAATAAATACGGATAATATTGATGACGAAATTACATTTAATGACCCATTCATATCATCGAACGACTATCTGAATTTCCCAATAACTGAATTCGAGATAATAAAGTGTATACAGAATCTAAAAAATGCAAAATCATCAAGTCCCTATGATAACATACTAAATGAGTATATCAAAGCAACGAAAAATATAATGCTCCCTCTCTATGTTAGGCTATTTAACTCTGTATTTGATACTGGATACCTCCCGAATTCGTGGTTGGAAGGTTACATTGTTCCCATTTATAAAAACAAAGGTGACCCTACAGATGTTAATAATTACCGCCCTATAACAATATTAAGCTGTCTTGGTAAAGTTTTTACATCTATACTTAATATCAGGCTATGTACTTTTCTGGAAGATAATAACATACTTAATGAAAATCAAGCTGGTTTCAGGAAGAGCTTCTCGTGTTCAGATCATATTTTCTCTTTATACTCTTTAATAGAAATAATGAAAAAACAGAAAAAGAAATTATTTTGTGCTTTCGTAGATTTTTCGCAAGCTTTCGATAAGGTATGGAGGGCGGGACTTTGGCATAAAATCTTACAATACTCAGTCGATGGCAAATTCTTTAATGTGATCTATAATATGTATAAACATATCAAGTCTTGCGTTTCACAAAACGGTACATTTTCTAATACTTTCGAGTCTCAAATTGGTGTAAGACAAGGTGAAAATTTGTCACCAGTACTATTTTCATTGTTTTTGAACGACTTGCAAATGTACTTACATGAACGTGGTGCAATCGGTATAAAGCTTGACGACAATGAAGATTTATCACAGTGGCTTAAACTGTTGGTCTTGCTTTATGCGGATGACACTATTATCATTTCTGATTCTGCCGATGACTTCCAGAATAGCCTAGACATCTTCCATGAATATTGCTGTAAATGGCACCTGAAAGTAAATATAAATAAAACCAAGGTTATAGTATTTGGAGCTAGACATTTAAGAAATATAAACTTTAAACTTGGAACTCAAATGCTAGATTTTACTGAGCAATATCACTATTTAGGTGTTACTTTTTCTAGTAATGGTTCCTTTCTAAAAGCTCGTAAACACGTTTCTCAACAAGCAAATAAAGCACTTCATTTACTTTTCATGAGAGCTCGTAACGCTGATTTACCCATTGATCTAACTGTAAAACTATTTGACCACACTGTCCTTCCAATATTATTGTATGGCTCCGAAATTTTTGGCTATGAAAATCTCGACATAATAGAAAGAGTTCACAATAACTTTCTTCGCAAAATTACCAAAGCACGTAAATCCACGCCCATCTCATTCTTGCACGGAGAACTTGGCAGATACCCAATTTCCATTGTAGTACAAACTCGTATGATCTCCTTCTGGGTGCGTCTCATAACTGGAAACAGAAACAAGATTAGCTATAAATTATATAAGTACATGATATCTAAAAATAGTGAACAATTCAAATGGATAGAGAAAATTAAAAATATTCTTACATCGATCGGAAGACCAGATTTGTGGTTAAATCAAGAATATATTACTAACAAGAATTTAAACAAAGATATTATTCAAACACTAACAGACCAATATAAACAGAAATGGCATGACAGTTTACAACACTCTAATAAAGGGGTTATTTACAGTGCTTTTAAAACTACTTATGAACTTGAAAAATATTTTACTATTTTAAATCAAAATGCAGCAATTAATTTCTTTAAATTTCGAACAGCTAATCATCACTTACCAATAGAGTCAGGTCGGTACGATGGAACACCTCTCCAGGATAGGAAATGTACCCTCTGTAGTTCAGACAGCGTCGGGGATGAAAGTCACTATCTTCTTTATTGCAACTATTTTAACGGTGCAAGAAATAAATTCCTTTGTCAATTCATACATAACGCAACAGACTCAAACTCTCTACTGTCAAGTAAAGATCCGTGTACTTTAAGAAATCTAACCAAATTCATTCGAGAGATAATGCAACGGTTCAGTCAAAATTAAACTAACATAATATGTAAATATGCCAATACCTCCTCATGCAAATTTTGTTGTTTCTAAATCCTTTCCCTTATCTCAATTTTAATCATCATGTATGTATATGTACATATTCAAAATTATTATCATTCATTTCTCATTGTTAAATATATATCGATATTTACTTACCGTAGGTCAGCTCGAAATTTTGCCTTGTAAAATTTCGTTCCATGATACCTCTGTCTATGTCTAGCCGACACCACATGATTAGCAATTGATTCACGTGATAACCTTACTGCCGCTACGAAATCATGCTTGATTAATTACTCCACGATTTATTTCTCTCCACGTTTTTTTTGGTAACTTAAAATTTAATTTTTTTTTTGCAAGAATATTTTTGTATAACCTTTTCGGCCTAACTGACATCATTATTATTATTACGAAATCTCTCTCTCCCCCCCCCCCCCCCCCCCCCCATTGTTTAACGTTCAACATGGTTATTATTGTTTCTTTTTTCCATATTATATTTTTTATTCCTTTTCATTTACATACTAGGCTATCATGATGTCTACACCATTTATATTTGTACGTATATAAAATACCTTGCCATCTTTCGCTTTCGACTTAGGCAAGGAAACAAAGTCACGATAGCCTAGTATAATGAAAGTTAATTGGAAATTCTATGTAAGTAAATGTATATGTGCATCTGTCCTTAACTGTGTTTCGCTTTCGGTATCTGTTAAGGACTGAGGCGCTATCTTGAAACATGTATATCGCAATATACTTTCTCTCTCTCTCTCTCTGTTTCTCTTCTCTCTCTATCTCTCTCTATTGGTGTATTCTACTTATTATTAAAATGAAGACCAACAAAAACGATTTAAGAAAATTCCTATGGTTATTTATTAATAGCTAAAATTTATTTTGATAACAAATTTTGCTGTGTGTTTACTCTCTCTCTCTCTCTCTCTCTCTCTCTCACGAAAACACTGGTTATTCTGATATATTCATTTACCTTGTAAATTGATACTATTTATTCGCCTATATAGCGAAAGGCTCATTGACACTATTATTAAAGATATTATTATGATATAATAGATATATAAATATATATAAATATCTATATTTCATAAATGCAAAATTTGTCTTCTCCCATATTTTAGTAGGTCAGTCTCTCCTTTCTCTATTAAATATTTGGATATATACCCTTAATAATGCCATATTCTTTTTTCAAGTGTTAACGCGATGCACACGTTATCCCCAACCGGAAGAAATGTATATATTGTATTGTCTATGTATTTTCTTCTCCATATTGTACATGATTGTACTTGGATGAAAATAAAGTTTTGTTCTGTTCTGTTCTGTTCAGTTCGCAGGTTCACATCAGAGCGCGCTTAACATAAACTATTCACATGGTCACGTGGTCATGGCTACGTTTCATTGATTAGTAACACCCTTCTGCTGTGTTGCTCAGGAAGTTAAAATGTGGTAATAAACGTTATCCGGAATTCAGCAAATGTGGGGTTTTCCCATCTAATCCTGGGGTACAAACAAACTGTCACCGTTATAGCTTCACGGTGCACTGCCGCTCAAAACAGAGTGATCAACTTGTTGCGCTTGTTTGTGATATATTAAACATTAATAAGTGCAACACCACGAAGTTGTAACTGTAAAGTTTTGTTTGTACCCTCGGATTAGCAGGAAAATTCCCAAATATTCTTAATTCCGGAGTAACTCTATCGTAATAGTAAATGTATCAAACATGTCACAAATAGGAGAAAAACAAAAAAGTGTTATTACATAACTGAATAAAAATAAACAGTAAAGTCTAACAGCAACTTTACCAAAAACAAACGGTTGTTTTTTTTCCTGGTTAAATGTGAAAGAAAGTTAAATGGGATTTTAACTGCATAAGAAAAAATGTAGGAAACTTTAAAGAAAATGTTAAATATGGTAGTAACTTTATAAAAAAAACATTAAATGTGATAATAATTGTATCAACACATGGTTGCATGTGATAGAAACTGTAAAAAGATAAAAAAAATGTGGTTGTAACTGTATTAAAACCATGGGGTAAATGTACCAAACACAAGTAGTAAATGTTATGAAATAACTGTAACAAGTCCATGTAGTAAATGTTATAAAATAACTGTAACAAGTCCAAAATAACTGTAACAAGTCCATGCAGTAAATGTTATAAAATAACTGTAACAAGTCCATGCAGTAAATGTTATAAAATAACTCTAACAAGTCCATGCAGTCCATGCAGTTAAAAAACTGTTTCAAATACAAGTGATAATGCTATGAAAATTGTATCAAAAACATGAAGTAAATTTTATAAAACTGTATCAAATACAAGTGGTAAATGTTACAGAAAGTGTAAAAACATGTTGTAAATATTATAAAAATGAATAAGAAACAAGTAAAAAAAAAATGGTAATATTATAGAAAGTAAAAGCTAGAAGTGGAATGTAAATGTAACTGTATCAAAACACTTGGGGAATGTGTCATTTTGTGAATTAGTGTAAATGAGTGGCAAATGATTAATACATCTACGTACATTACATTTGAATAGTCCAGACACATCTCAATATGGAATGTTATCCATGCACCGAACTAGCAATTTAAATATGAACATAAAATTGTAGTGTAAGTTACAACATGACGCGAAGATTTACTCTATATTACCTTTTTCAATAATATTCTGATACTAAATTTCAATCAAATCTGTGTTAAGATTACGTTTACTGGTTTCAAAAATGATCTGTTTTTATTAATGCTTTTCGATGATTACCAAGAAATAACAGTGGATTATATCCTGATAATTTCAAAACAGTGAAATTATCAGGAAAACAGTGAAATTATCAGAAACTTGAACCCGACACTACATTAAAAACTGACCGGAGCGTCAATTGTGCTGGGTTTTACGCAAGAAATGACGTCATAAATAACGTCACGCACGCGAGATAATCCTGTCAATTTTGACGTGTTTTGTGAATAGCAAAGCTAATTTCTGTCCTTTAAAGCATTAAATAAATAGAGGATATATGTTTGCTTTGGGTGAATATGGAATATATCTCATCGAGAAGTGATACAATTACAGGTAGCGCTCGTGAAAATATGAAAATTACCAAAAATGGCGCCAAATCTCGTCGAATTATTTGACGTAAACGTGACGTCATGGAAATCTTTATCCGTTTCACGTTCTACTTTGCTATATATTTCTATGTACAGATCGGGAACCAAAATTCTATATCACTCACAGTTTCAACTGTGAGATATGATTATATCTCACTGATTATTAAAAGGTTTTAAAATTTTTTTAAAAAAATTTATTCTATAGCATCATTATTTATTTATTCCTCTTTACTCATTTCTTAAACCGCATTCTGCATTTGTCTTTCTTTCATTCTGGTACATTGTGTAAACCTATATTATTGTATCCGACTGTAAATTTGAAATCAATTTGTTAATGTCCGTTTCTTTTTTTCTTTTTTCAGAAATAAGTAATACGTTAATAACAAAGTTCTAATATCAAAATTAGATGTATGAAAAATATTTATCCCAGAAAATATATTATGCTACATATATAATCACATTAGAATTGTATCCTATCATATATGTGTATTGTAAATGTGAGAAGAAGTGTTCGTATGTACAAGTTAATAACAATATATTTTTTTAGAAATCGTTTGAGTGAAATGCTGAAATCAGGGCATTAATCAGGGAACATGCATTCGATGTAATTGATAAGATGAATCCAGATGTGCTGTTTTCAATTACATTGTACTTGCTTAAAACTTTAAATTGAGTATTTGGATTATGAGGATCAGATGTCAAATTCTATGTATCGAAAATGAGTTCATGTAATTTTTTACGCATACGCAAAACTTATTTTTTTTGTAAAATGGTGCTTTGCAAAAGTTTTCATGAATCAATGTCGATTGTTTCCTTAAAAAAAAAAACTAAACCTAATCTTAAGTATGCAAGTGACTTTTGTCATCAACTATCCGAGATAACTAATTACTTGGAATTCGATCTGCAAGAGTTCTAGAATAAATTTAAATCACGTTTAGGTATTTGCAAGTGAATTGAGAATAATCGCTACGCAACCTAGGACATGCACAATTCCCCCGATTGTATAAATGTATACATATAAGGAACGTGTCGGTGTTGTCCGTAAATATGTTTTAAAACATAATCCTGTGTTCACCATCATCTGCATACATGTTTTAAAATACAATGTTAGACTTTAGCCCCTTCTTATGAAATCGTCATTTAATGTAATTTAATTTACGTGCACTTTAAGTGTATGAATTATTAGAAATACTTTAAAATCTCTGTTTTTGGACAAGTTTAAAGCAGCTCGTTCATATCATAGATGATCTGTAGAAATAAATGTTTTTTTTCTACTTTCTCTCACTAATGTTGGTGAAGTCTGTTTTTCCTGACAAATAAACTGGGCAAGTATATGTCACATTGCACGGGAAGACGCTATTTCCGTAAACGCCCACTTCGGTGAAATCGGTTAAATTAGAATACGGATAATTGCAGTAGCACGTTCCGCATGGTACCAATTTCGGGTAGCGAATTCTTAAGGTCAGCCTGTGAAGTGAGCAGTTAACGTGACGGCACGCGGAAATAGAATGTCTAAATATAGATTAATTTTTATAATGTTAAATATAGATTCAATACCGTTCGTGACGCTACTGCCTTTGATGGAGAAACCACCAATTTCATACAAATACGTTACATGTTTCATTGGCTGACCATGCGTCTGTAGATGAGTATTGTTAGACGTAATACACACAGATAGTTGAAAATCTAATACTTTGTTAATGACTATCTGTGAACGAGATGCTTTAATACGCAATCCACATCACAAACATTTACGTTATCCATTTTTGAGAAATCGAAGTGAGTGCATGTTGTTGTTGTTGTTGTTGTATTGGGGTTTACCGTCGCTGCGATAGTATTTCAATCATATAGCGTCCAGCTAATTACAGGTGGAGGAAGACCTCGAGTACACAGTGGTACCCGGGTAGAACCACCGACCTACCGCAAGCCAGCTGGAAGGCTTCCTCACTTGAAAAATCCGAATTCCCTACTGGGATTCGAACCCACAGCGGTGAGGGTCTGAGAGATTTGTAGTCCACGACTGTAACCGCTCGGCCACGGCGGCCCCTGAGTGCATGTTACTTGTGGCAGTTGAAGTAAGATTTGAGCAGACAATAATCATGTTCGTTTACTTTAACCATGTAAACATGAGACGTATGCTTTTCTAGACGTACACTCGAACTTATTTTTCCGCTTTGCAAACCACGTGTATCATATATCACTCACAGGTGCATTCATGCTGTTATGTTTGCATACATTTCTTAACCTAGGGATGTTAAAGGCAATGAAACATGTATTTAACTTCAAATGTGTTTTACATACCATAGATAATTGGCGGAAAACATCCTGTGTTGCATTAGAGGTCCAAAGAAAGCTAAAAATATATAAAATTTTCTCATACATGTATATGTGTCACTAAAGGGCTGTTTCGACGAAAACTTCAAGCTCCATAAAAAGGAGAATAATCCTCATAAACAAAACCTTATTACATTGCATACCGTGGCTTGATACATGGCACATCCTTTATCCATTTGTAAGACCTTTTTCCACTCATTTCTGCATGCCCTATGCCTACAGTAGGCCTACAGGTTGTTGTAATCAGTTGCTTATCGCCTTGCATATGTTAAAATTGTTACAGAAAATAAGCTTTTAGCGCGATAGTCTCTTTAGTAGTCCTTCCTTAGGTCATCCTCATCTCCTTGATATTGATGTTGTTGTTTCTTCACTTTATCATCCTCATCATTCAGTCGAAATATACTATGTTGTGTAAGTCCATTTTTTTCATTATTTTTCACGCATTTCGAAATTTTTGAAGAGGACTTTCCTGAAGAAGTTGCTTTTATAAGGCGAGTCAGTTATGTCGTAAACTGTACATTTTACAGTGCGTATACTTTTCTTCAATAGACTTTTCTGATTGCCATATATGTTTTGTAAAATATTGTTCTGAATACGAAACAGAAAAAAAGGTCACACTGCTCGTTTTTATGCTACGTGCGTGTGTTTATCAATTAAAACTAATAAATTCCCAAAATTTTAAAACTCATATCCACAGTCTGTATATAACAATTAATTCCATTCGTTTCCTCATGTCTACATAAATACATCAGTGTATACGAGTTTGTTGTATCCAAACGCTTATCGTTTGCAATTGTGTTAAAATGTTCTGTTACAGAAAACCATGTAAGGGCTTTAGTCCCTGTAATAAAACTCCATCATTGTCTACTTTGTTACCTATTATCTCTTTTATTTATTTCTTTTTTTATAGTCCTTCAATCGCTCTGCTCAATCCATATCTACTTTGTTATTTATTTAGTTCCACTCCTTTCATATTTCTTTTGCTGTGCACATTTGTCTTCAATCTTTACACTTTTTCATAGCCACTTTGCTGGGCTTATTTTTTTTCTAGTTTTCTTCAGACTCTTCACTCAATTTATATCCATCATATCTACTTGATTGTTTACATGTATCTTCACTCTCATTATCCATTCATATCTACTTTGAGTTTTATACTTGGATTTTTTTCTCTTTTTTTTTACCCGATTTTTATTTTGCGTCTTGGTTCGGATTTATCATTTTTATAAAAAAAATCATTACACTGAATTTTATACGGTATGCTAGAAATCTTTTCGGTTCTCTGTACTTTTGAAATCTGTACACACTTCTGAAGCATTTTGTTTACAGCAGTATCAAATCTTTCAGTTTCAACAAGTAAGTCATCCTTTGTTGCCGATCTTCGCAGAGTATCGTAAGATACCTCAAGCGCTTGAAGGTCTTCCTCCAAATTAAGAGTAGTCAAAAACACATGTAATTCTTCTCCTAATTCACGTGCCAGTTTCAACTTGGCCTTTGACTGTTCCACCCGTTCTTTAAAACCATTTACCATTTCTCTCTGATGTGTTATTTCCAAGGTTATACTTGTTCGCATGTTTCCGTTCTCCTGAATCATCGAGTCGCGGAACTTCTGATAAGCGTCATCTATAGTCACTTTCAGGTCGTCGAGATGTTTAATGAGCGTCACATTAGATGCAGCTGCAGTATCCTCTTTCTTTTTTTCATGGTCCAGTAGTATGTCACCATGTTGAAGTAGCTGATCCAACTTTGTTTCAAGAGGAGTATCTCCCTCTTGACATTCAGAAGACTTTTTAGCTATGGATACGATGTGTTTACACTGTCTATGATCAACAATTGCGCAATCATTACAGCAAGGTAGGTTGTGATCCTCACAGTAGAACTTGACTTCATTCATGGCATGATTCTTGCATTTTGTAATAGCGCTAAGTTGACGAAGATTGGATAAATTCGTGTTTTCTCCATGCAAGTCCACAACCTTATGATCACGGGTGTATTTGTTCCTAGCATGGTGTGTTGTACATGTTTCACACATCTTCTCATCACATGCAGAGCAGAAAAACCTCGATTCGGTATACTGTTTGTCCTTTAGACAACAATCGCAAGTTTTATCAATGTCCGACATTTTTCAAACATTTAAGAACTCAATATACATTTGTGTTCATTATACACTAACAGGTATTTGTGACTCAGTACACGGGTACACACGGTAATCTCAAGCCCGGTAAACGATATGACTGCAACTCAATATTATGTCGCATATTGAAGATAAGAGAGAAGTGGGGGATTAAAGTAGTAGACTGCAATTTTAAGCGTGAAGAATGTTGAATTGCAATGGAGCTTCGAAACGCCACCGCTGCATATTCATTCGATGTTTCTTCATATTGTACTAAATAAGCACGGTGAAGCAACAATGCGTATTTTGTACTACATTTCAGATATTCAATATGATTACTCACGAGTATGATTTATTCATGTCCCCGCTAACTTAAAAACATTTTGAAATTCCCCTCCCCTGGAACACACACACACACGTTTAAAAATGACCTCCCGCGTTTTCCCCGTAACTTTACTCCCCCGGGCACTTAAAACCATTTTCAAATGACCCTATCCCTTTACGCTGGAAAAACGTAAAACGTAAACACGTATAAACAAATGTAATATGTATTATTGATATTTCTATTGA
>CM037777.1:72661102-72711102 GCA_021229015.1 Solen grandis
CAGGGGTCACTTGTTTTCTAGAGTTTATAGGAAAATCTGAAAAATCTTCTTCCATTTTAAAGCTAAGGCCCGAGCTTAGATATTTGGTTTGAAGCTTTCATCTTTTGGGCCATACCAGATTGTACAAATATAGCCTATGGTGTAAAAGGACCCGCACAGGGGCATTGTTTTACATAGAGTTATATAGGAAAAACTTAAAAAAAACTTCTTCCATGAATGCATAAGGCCTAGAGTTAGATATTTGGGATGAGCATCATCTTATGGGCCTCTACCAAGATTGTACAAATATAGCCCTATGGTGATAAATGGGCCCCCCCCAGGGGTCACTTGTTTTTCATAGGGTTATATAGGAAAATCTTAAAAAATCTTCTTTATGAATCCATAAGGCCTAGAGCTTAGATATTTGGTATGTAGCATCTCTTATGGGCCCTACCAAGTTGTACAAATCATAGCCCAATGGTGATAAATGACCCCACACCAGGGGTCACTTGTTTTACATAGAGTTAAATTGGAAAAAATTTAAAAAATTTTTTATGAATCAATAAGGTTAGAGCTAAGATTTTGGGTTGAGTAGCTCTAATGGTTCTTACAAAGTTTTCAAAGTCTTGGCCTACCCGGGGATTAAATGACCCTGCGCCAAGTCTTCTCGAAACCATTTGGCCCCTTGCTTAGTTATTTGGTGTGTAGTATTGTCAGGGGTAAAATGTTTTAATTAAGTTTTTTATCGAATCCTTGTTGTTTAAAAAACCCTTGACATCAGTTGAAGCAATGGTATCAGGTGAGCGATTAGGGCATCATGGCCCTCTTGTTTCTTATTATTATTAGGACTTTCTGCCTACTGGCAGAAAGTCTTTGGGTTTGTACGTTTTTTTTTTCTTTTCTTAATATTTCTTTTTTTTTCTCTTATATTTGTGTTAATTTTGAGGTGTTGCCATTCACTCGAACATAAAATTTTATGGCATATATTTCAAACCCTAAGCTTTCGGATGCAATGAATTTATATTCATTGAGTATATTAACGTCAGATTTGACGTGGGTGAAAAAGTTTTTTACGCGGTCTACAGCCATTTATTGGGGGGACAATTGGCCAAAAAGTAGCTTATTTAAGGAGTAGGTGGCCATAAAGTAGAACAAGCAATGTTATATACCAAAATGTTCGCCCAAAGTCTGTACTTATGAAACTGCTGGCATAAATTGCCAAAAGCCTGGTGCGGACTCGGAAATCAAAGATGGCGTACATTTTTGGGATTTTAACATTGCTTGTTCTACTTTTATGGCCACCCCAACCCCCCAAAAATCACTGTTTTTCACCCCACTAATTATTTCTGGACCCATTTCATCAAAAGTGCAAAGAATGTGTATGTTAGGCTTAGTTGTGCATCCCGGTGTCGTTTTTCCAAATTCGAAAAGGCAAATGCTTTTTGGGATCCAAGATTCGAACTAATGACGTCAAATTTCAAATGCATATATAACCGCTTCCAGATAAGCTAGAAAGCTGATATTTGGACTGAATTATTGTCTTTCTATCTTCTTTATATTCTGAAAAGTGAACGCCATATGACGTCACTTGACGTCAAAATTTGCAAATAAAACTTTCGTATAAAAACTAAACGGTTTTTAAGCCCTGTAGGCTTTATTTTTAGCTCACATGAGCACGAACGTGCTCAAGGTGAGCTTTTCTGTCGCCTTTTGTCCGGGTCCGTGTCGTGCGTGCGTCCGGCGTCAACAATTGCTTCAAACAACATCTCCTCCAAAAAGGCTTGGCCAATTTGAAAAATATTTTGCAGGAATGTTTTTTGGGATGAAGCTTCTAAAGTTGTTAAAGGGTTTTCTGGTCCATCGCCTAATTAGGTCACAGGAGCTAAAAATAGATTTTAAAAATAAAAAATTTAAAAAATCTTCTTTCAGAAACACAAGGCCTAGCCTTTTGTTTTTGGTATGTGCAGATCTTATGACTGTCTCCCAGGATTGTACAATTATGCCCCGGGGGGTCAAAATTGGCCCCGCCCAGGGGTCATTTGATTTCACATGGCTAATATAGGAAAACTTGAAAAAAATCTTCTTCTCCGAAACCACAAGGCCTGCCTTTTGATTTTTGGTATGTAGCATCATCTTATGGGCCATACCAAGATTGTACAAATCATGCCCTATGGTGTAAATAAAACCCCGCACCAGGGGTCACTTGTTTTACATAGGTTATATGAAAAATCTTAAAAAATCTTCTTCTATGAATCCATAAGGCCTAAAAGCTTGGATTTTTGGGGTATGTAGCATCATCTTATGGGCCATATAAGATTGTACAAATCATTCCCTATGGTGATAAATGACCCCGCACCAGGGGTCACTTTTTTTTAATAGAGTTATATAGGAAAATTTTAAAAATTTTTCTTCCTGAATGCATAGGCTAGAGCTTGGGATTTTGGTATGAAGAATCTTCTTATGGGGCCATACCAAATTGTACAAATTCTTAGCCCTATGGGGGATAAATGACCCGCACCAGGGGTCACTTGTTTTACATAGAGTTTTATAGGAAATCTTAAAAAATTTCTTCCATGAATGCATAAGCCTAGAGCTTAGATATTTGGTATGGCATCATCTTAGGGCCACTACCAAGATTGTAAAAAATTCATAGCCCTTTGGTGATAAAGACCCCGCACCGGGGTCCTTGTTTTTACATAGGTATATGGAAAATCTTAAAAAATCTTCTTTATGAATCCATAAGGCCTAGAGCTTGTATTTGGTATGTAGCATCATCTTATGGGCCACTACCAAGATTTTTTACAAATCATAGTTAGGTGAAATAAATAACCCCCCCTTAGGGGTCACTTGTTTTTTTACACAGAGTTACATAGGAAAATCAAAAAAAAAATTTTCTTCCATGAATTGCATAAGGCCTAGAGCTTGTATTTGGTATGAAGCTTTCATCTTATGGGCCACACCAAGATTGTAAAAATCATAGCCCTATGGTGATAAATACCCCCACCAGGGGTCCTTTGTTTTCACAGAGTTATATGGAAAAATCTTAAAAAATCTTTTTTCTATGAATCCTTTTAAGGCCAAAGAGCTTAGATTTTTGGTATGTAGCATAATCTTAGGGGCCCACTACCAAGATTGTACAAATCATAGCGTTTATGGGGGATAAATGACCCCACACCAGGGGGTCACTTGTTTTACATAGAGTTAAAATGGGAAAATTTAAAAAAATCTTCTTCTATGAATCCATAAGGCTTAGAGCTTAGATATTTGGTTTGTAGTAGAAATTTAATGGTTCATTACAAAGATTTTAAAAGTCTTGGCCCTACGGTGTTTAAATGACCCTGGGGCCCCAGTCTTCTCTGAAACCATATGGCCCTTTGCTTAGATATTTTGGTGTGTAGTTTGGGAGGGGGTTTTTAAAAAGTTTTAGATTAAGTTTTATTCAGTTTCCCTTTTTTGTTTAAAAAACCTTGACTTTAGTTGAAGCAATGGTAATCGGTGGCGATTTCAGGGCCTTCATGGCCCCCTTGTTTGTATGTTTGCTTGAAATTTTGTCTGAAGATGCAGTATAGATTCTATGGAGCCATGTCACTTCCCCTTTCCGGAAAATCCCAAAGGTCAAGGTCATATATCAATTATCGGCTTTTTCTTCGGCCTTAAATATCTCAAAAAAAGGTAAATATTCTATCGGGGCACTATGCGTATAATTTGTAGTATTGGAAAGACCTTTCAGATGTTAATTAGTTTTTGATGTTTGGGGGTTGAATCGGTTGGGGTTATTTGGGGGAAAAAAAAAATTTTGGTAAAAACCCCCGTGTGTTTAACAGTTTATATCTCGAAAACCTTTGATTTTTGAAAAAAATGATGATGAATATCATTTGTAGGCAATGTTTGACCGTTTTTTTTGATACTTAAAATGTTAATGTTTGGCCAAAATTCATGGAGTTATGGGGGAAAATTTTGTGCATTATAGCTTTGGTGATTTTTTCTTTCTTCAGGAGGTTTTAAAAGCTTCTATCTCAAAAAGTATTAAAAATATTCCTAAACATAAAGTGTGTGAATGTAGAGAATTTTCAGACGATTATTTTGGTACCATAAGTTTTGAAATTGATCAAAGTATAAGGAAGTTACATCAAAAATGGGAATTTAAACATGTAGAATTTCAGCGATTTTTTCCGGTATGTAAGAGTTTTGGTTTTTATCTTAAGAATCATTGGGGGAATAACTGCACCAATTTGGGTGAGATGTAGAGAATTTTTAAGCGATTATTTTGGTACCTAGAGTTTAAAATTGATTAAAATATAAGGAAGTTACATCAAAAATACGAATTTAAAACCCAATTGTAAGAATTTTCAGAAAATCCTTTCTTTCGCTTTCACCTTATTGAAGCATTTTCGGAAAAATTTTAAGTTTACGATATGTATTAGTCATTAAATTGCAAAATAAACTTTTTATAATATCATATTGATTTTACTAGCTAATTTTGTGTTGAAATAAATTAATGGTGTGTCAATTTCTATTCTTTATAATATAGTAAAGTGCAGTAGAGTCCCCAAAGCAATAACCGGAAGTAAAGAAATAAAAAGGTCGCCCTCGTGTAAAAAGTGGTTTGCAAATTAAAACTTTTAAAAATACAATGTTTTACCAATAATCAAAAGGATTTACTTGGCATAAACCTTAATTATAATTTTGTAAAAGTGGTCAAGCTGGAAATGACATCTAAACCACAATGAATATCTAAATACAGACGATGTGTGACAGTGACACGGCGGTTTAGAGAAATTCCTGGGTTAATGCATTAATTTGATAGTTGATAAGTCAAATAAGTCAGTCAACTGTCAAAAAATTTATGTGATTTGTCAGAGAAAGCTGCAATCAGGAGCCAAGACAAATAAAAAGATATGTAAAATAAGTAATGCCTTGGCATTACATTATTGCCTTTTAAAAAATCTGAATGCACTTTTTTCTTATATGCCTGTGGTAAAAAATTTTTTTAAATTTATTTATTTTTGTTAATAAAAAAATAGGAAAAAAAGAAATGCTGAACGGATGTTTATTTTATTGTTTATTGCTCTTTCTTTTTTACATCTTGTAGGTTTTGATTTTGAACATATTCTGTCATAATGCGACAACCATCAAATTACAGGTCAATCTTTACTTAACAAATGTCCAATTATACAGCTAGTTCATTGGTGTTAAAATTTACATGAACTAAGTATACTCCAAAATGTCACGAAACAGTCAAAATCTCTATTGAAATACAGCTCAGTTAAGATTATATAATAGCAAAGGATTTCAATCATGTACTTGGAAGAATATATACACACGCATGTGTATTTCAGTGCATGTAAACATAGGTCCCAGTAGGGATTATGGATATGTTGGCAAATAAAAGCATGTTGCACATCAACAGGCTAGTCGCAAGCGCATGGGGAAAACCCCATTATGAAACATTATGAAGTTGAACTGAGTTAACGGTTTAAGACAAATCATTAACCATGATAATTTGAGTTTCAATGTATGAAATATTCTTGCGTCCGAGGAGACGCACATAATTTTTAATTTTTAAAGTGTGAGAGAGATTGATTTAATGTAACTTAGTGTTTTATATATTTTACGCACACATGTACTTGAATTACTGATTTTCTTTATGGCAAAAATTTATGTATGCTTAATTATTGCAAAAGAATTTAAAAAAAAAACAATTAGCTGTAAAAAACAAAAGGAAAAAAAAAACGACTGGACTCAAACCTACATTCTTTTGTCACCTATTGCTGGAATTTCCAGCCAGTTTTGGTTCGAAATATCTAAGCATGAATTTGGGAATTTGCCTTCTGCATAATTATTGTTTTTCATTACAGTTTATTACAATATCTCCAGCATCTATTTTCAATACATTTTTATTTAGTTTTAATCGCAATTGTTCTGAGTCTGAAATAAAACATGAAAATTGTCACCATTGAGTGTTAAGAGAGAAAATGAATTTTGGACTTTTTTCTCTGTGTAGTAAAAAGAGGGAAATCTATAAATAAAAAATTTCTTAATATAGCCCAAAACTGTTGTCAAATCCAAAATGTGTTTCCTTAGAACTGTTTTGCAAGCAACCTGTTCTAAAAAACCCTAAGGATTTTATTATTAATTAATATGATACTAGGTTTTTATTGATTTGTTAATCCCCCGCCGCGAAGCGGGAGGGGGGTTATAGGAATGCCCCTCGTCCGTCTGTCAGTCAGTCCGTCCGGACGTCAGTCCGTCAGTGTGTCCGAAACATTTTCGTGTCCGCTCCATATCTCATGAACGTTGGACACATTTTCTTCAAACTCGGCTAAAATGTTAACCTCATGGAGCTGATGTGCAGAAGGCATGAGGCGGTCACGCTGGCTCAAGGTCAAGGTCATACTTGAAGGTCAAATGTTTACTTTTCGTGTCCGCTCCATATCTCATGAACGCTTGGACACATTTTCTTCAAACTCGGCTAAAATGTTAACCTCATTGAGCTGATGTGCAGAAGGCATGAGGCGGTCACGCTGGCTCAAGGTCAAGGTCATACTTGAAGGTCAAATGTTATTTTCGTGCCCCTCCATATCTCATGAACGGTTTTGGGCACATTTTCTTCAAACTCGGCTAAAATGTTAAACCTCATTGAGCTGATGTGCAGAAGGCATGAGGCAGTCCGCTGGCTCAAGGTCAAGGTCATATTGCAGGTCAAATGTTTATTTTCGTGTCCGCTCCATTTCTTATGAACGCTTGGACACATTTTCTTCAAACTCGGCTAATATGTTAACCTCATTGGCTGATGTGCAGAAGGCATGAGGCGGTCATGCTGGCTCAAGGTCAAGGTCATCCTTGAAGGTCAAATGTTATTTTCGTGTCCGCTCCATATCTCTGAACGCTTGGACACAATTTCTTCAAACTCGTCTAAAATGTTAACCTCATTGAGCTGATGTGCAGAAGGCATGAGGCGGTCACGCTGGCTCAAGGTCAAGGTCACCTGGAAGGTCAAATGTTTAAGCCTCCACTTTTTCATGTCATCTCGATATCTCGTGTCATGTTCACAATCATACAAATTATGTCATGATATATAAAGTTTTTAATTGAGTTACACATGTATTTTGTGGTTACCTAACACATCCTATCTTCATTGATGTTCACTTTTGTACTGTTTCCCATGTAAAACTTGTCAGTAAACTTTTATATATGTGCCTCCGAATTCTGAGATTCTACATAACTCCGGAAAGTTAAATTGTCTTAAACTGATCTTCTATGTCTGCTACAACCATGCCAGGTTAAGGTGAACATAATCCTTGACCAAAACAAATTCTAATATTTGGCCAGCGGCGGGGGATATAGCTGTCTTTGGACTGCCTTGTTTTGAATTGAAAACCCCTGTATACCAACACAAATGGAAGAGAATCAGCCTGTTGGTCGGTTGGTAGGTCAGTCAGTCATGCAGTATTTAAGCAAAATCTTGTCCGGTACTTTCAGCCATTTCACCTGATACTTGGCATAAATATTTATCAGAACAGGGCTACAGATAAGGTTTGAGGTCAATTGGGTATTTACTCATCAATTTTTAAAGGAATTGGGGTTTCACAATTTTAATTGAGTAATGAAAATATGGTTACTCCATCAAAATTAAGTCAATTACTTTTTTTTCATCAACTTAATTTTGGAATTGAAATAACAGTACATGTTCTTACTGGTATATGCGCCTGCTGTCCTTGTATGCAACAATGTCAATTTAACAATTATCATATGCAGGATTTATCATTAGCTCCTCAACAATTAAATTAAAAAAAACCATTCAATCATATTTGATCTTCCTGATCCAAAGATTTAGCACTTTTAAATATTGAATTAAAACATATTATTTACTGGTTAACATGGAATTGGATGCTATCGCTTCTATCTCAACTTCCAGATCGTCAAATATTGTGACACAAATGCCTGATGTTTGGTTTGCAGTGCTAGGTATCTACTCAGTGTTTTTTTAAACGTTTACCCGTTTCTTCCTGCCTTATGTAGCCATATTTGAAGCAAACAAATAGAAAAGAGCAAACAAATAGAAAAGCGTCAGATGAACAAATAAGACAGACTGGATTTATGTTTTACTTGAATGGAACCCAAAGAAGGAAATTACCGGAAATCGTTTGAAGACTATTTTGCGGATTCGCAAGTAACCAGTCAAACATATTTTGGAAAATTGCATACCAGTACGCTTTAATATTTTGGATTTATAAAATTTTTTGCTTTTTGATACGCTAGAATTTAAAAAGAATTGGGTTTTTATCTATTTTTTTTGTGTAATTACGCAAATACGCAGCTTATCTTGATCCCTGACAGAAGAACTAAATGTGCAAGATGCAAATTCCACTTTATTTCCACAAGGATTACAATGTTATTGCCCCTGAATCAACTTGAAATGTCTTGTCCAGTGAATTCCTCTTTCAATTTCAGTCTGATTCATCTCATACTTTGCAAAAAATGTTCTTCATTAGCAGTAGATGTACAAGACGCAAAATTCACTTCGTTCCCACGAGGATTACGGAGTTATTGCCCTTGATTTGACTTTAAATATCTTGTGACGCGAACTGCATTTCTTAACCAACTCCGTTCAAATGTTGTGTGTGAATTGATAATCAGGTGGATAGGTGCATGTCATAAATTTCACTTGAGTTGTTTCAATTATTGCCCTGGTTTCATTTTTGCATTATCTCCCTTTGGTTAATTTTGTATTTCTTGTCCGGAACATTGCTCAAATATTATACAATGTATTGACTTGAAATTTAAAATGTAACCAGAATCTGATGGCAACTAGGAAAACTGCGTGTCAAGAACTGTAACTCTACCTGGTCCCATTTTAAGCTCACCTGAGCACAACGTGCTCAAGGGTGAGCTTTTGTGATGGCCCTTCGTCCGTCGTCCATTGTCTGTCTTGTGTCATCAACAATTCGGCTTGTTAACACTCTAGAGGCCATATTTTAGGCCAATCCTCATGAAACTTCTTCAGAATGTTTTGTCTCAATAAAATCTTGGACAAGTTCGAAATTGGGTCATGAGGGGTCAAAAAGAAGGTTACGAGGTCAAATCTTAGAAAAACCTTGTTTACACTCTAGAGGCCACATTTTTAGCCCAATCCTCAGGAATCTTGGTCAGAATGTTTCTCTCCATAAAATCTTGGACAAGCTCGTTTTTGGCCCAATCTTCATGAAACTTGGTCAGAATGTTTGTCTCCATAAAATCTTGGACAAGTTCAAAATTGGGTCATGTGGGGTAAAAAAGTAGGTCATGAGGTCAAATCTTAGAAAAACCTTGTTAACACTCTAGAGGCCACATTTTTGGCCCAATCTTTATGAAACTTGGTCAGAATGTTTCTTTCCATAAAATCTTGGACAAGTTCGAATTTTGGCCATGTGGGGTAAAAAAGTAGGTCATGAGGTCAAATTTAAAAAACCTTGTTACACTATAGGCCACATTTTTGGCCATATCTTCATGAAACTTGGTCAGAATGTTGTTTCCATAAAATCTTGGACAAGTTCAAAAGTGGGTCATGTGGGGTCAAAAAGTAGGTCAATATGAAAAATCCAACATATGTTGCTCATTTATAATCAGGTGAGCGATTCAGGGCCATCATGGCCCTCTTGTTTAATTATCTCCCTTTGTTAAATAGCTTTTTTTTTTTGTCTCAACATTAACTTGATATTATACATGGTATTTACTTGAAACATAAAATGTAAACAGATGGCGACTAAGAGAAGTGCAATGTCTAAGAACTGTGACTACACTTTTATACTGCTGTACCAATTAACCATAACTGATTCTCTATCCGCTTTAAAAAATGACTTTATTTACTTATTGATTGCTATCATATATAATATATTGTATACAAGTGCTTATCTATGCTCTGCCTGGAGTCTGGCTTCTCCTGTATCAAAGCATTTTGTGGAGGTATTAATCATCCACAGTGCAGACATAGGTGCCGATATCAGTGCTATATTGGCCCGATAACTTCTGCTTACTGGGTATATGACAACATAGATGCTAGATTTGATATCAGTTAAAACGTTTGTACGCGCTCTGCAGAATTTATTTTTGAATGGATTTTCTAGTAAGTTCACAAAAGGTATAAGTTAGGATTTTGTTGTGCATCCTTACTTTCGTTTCCAAAATATTGAAAGGACCAAGGTTCTGTGGTGAAACCAAGTTTAAAAAAAAAATGTGACCTGGAAATTAAATTTAGTACAATCTGACTAAAGTACACGATCTTCCTACAATCTTATGTAGTGTAGCGTTTATATAGGAGATGACTTTAATCAGATTGATTATTCCATATGAGATAAAAAGCTGAAATTCACACATATTGTAATTTTAAAGGTTTTCTTCAGATTTTCATAGGCCGGACGTCATTTGACATCATAGGTTATTATTTGTTTTCATTTCTCGTGCAAAAAAATTCAGTGTGATCCCAATGGTCCAGAACTACAAAAAATTTAGGGGATATATATTAAATATGCTGAATTTTCATATGCAATTATATTCACAACCATATGACTTCAGAATAGACGTCGGATCAAAAAGTTTGTAAGCGATCTGAAACATTATAAATTGATGAATTTTTTGAAAATTTTCAAAGAATGTATAGGTTACACTCTAGATACCTAATATTTTCTGCGTATTCCGTATTAATAATTTTCAGTTTGATTGAGTTTTAAGCGTTTTGCAGAAAGTCCTATCGTTTGCTGTGCAAACGAAATCTAGTTAGGGCTTTCTGCCTCAAGCAGAAAGACCTATTGGGTTTGTTATGTTTTTTCTTATTATTAGGACTTTCTGCCTACAGGCAACCTATTGGGTTTGTACTGTTTTTTATTAGGACTTTCTGCCCTTTCGACAGAAAGTCCTATTGGGTTTGTACTGTTTTTTTATTATTAGGACTTTCTGCCTACAGGCAGAAAGTCATATTGGGTTTGTACTGTTTTTTTATTATTCTTCTTCTTCTTCTTATTCTTTTTTTCTTCCTCTTATATTTGTGTTAATTTCGAGGTGTTGCCATTGATCAGAACAATGAAAATTTTATGGCATATATTTCAAAACCATTGAGCTTTCGGATGCAATGAATTTTATATTCATACGACGTCATATAACGTCAGATTTGACGTCGGGTGAAAAAGTTTGTACGCGGTGTACAGCCATTATTTCTGGATCGATTGTTATCAAAATTTCACAGAATGTGTATGTTAGGTCTAGTTGTGCATCCCGGTGTCCGTTTTTCCAAATTTGAAAAGGCAAATGTTTTTATGGCGAATCCAAGATTCGAACTAATGACGTCAAATTTCAGATGCGTATAAAATCGCTTCCAGAAAAAGTAGAAAGCCGAGATTTGGATTGAATATTAGTCTATAGGTCTTCTTTACATTCTGAAAAGATGAACGCCATATGACGTCACATGACGTCATAATGCTATTAAAACTTTCGTATTAAAACTAACGGTTTTTAATTCCTGTAGGCTTTATTTTTTGTATGATTTGCTTGAAATTTTGTCTGAAGATGCAGTATTAGATTCTATGGAGCCATGTCACTTCCATTTCCGGAAAATCCCAAAGGTCAAGGTCATATATCAATTATCGGGTTTTTCTTCGGCCTTAAATATCTCAAAAACGGAAAAAAATCTATCGAGACACTATGCGTATAATTTGTAGTGCTTAGAAAGACCTTTCAGATGATATTTCGTTTTTGATGATCGGGATTGAATCGGTTGAGTTATGGCGGAAAAAACAAAAATTCGGTAACCCTCAGTGTGTTTAACAGTTTATATCTCGAAATTCTTTGATTTTTGAAAATATGATGATGAATATTATTTGTAGAGCAATGTTTGGCCGTTCTTTTGATGCTTAAAGTTTAATGATTGACCTAAGATTCATGGAGGAATGGGGAAAAAAACGAAATTCGTGCATATAGCTTTGGTGATTTTTTCATTTTTCAAGAGGTTTAAGAGCTTGTATCTCAAAAAATATTAAAAATATTCCTATAGATAAAGGGTGTAAAATGTAGAGAATTTTAAGACGATTATTTTGGTACCTAAAGTTTTGAAATTGATCCAAGTATAAGGAAGTTACATCAAAAATAAGAATTTAAACATGTACGCTTATATCTTAAAACCGATATTAAATAAGTCAACATATTAAGCGAATGAGATGTAGAGAATTTTAAGACGATTATTTTGGTACCTTAAGTTTTGAAATTGATCAAAGTATAAGGAAGTTACATCAAAAATAAGAATTTAAACATATAGAATTTCTGCGATTCTGCCGTCATGTCAGAGTTTTCCGGCTTATATCTTAAGAATCATTAGAAATGTGTGCTTACATTAAGCAAGTGAGATGTAGAGAATTTTAAGACGATTATTTTTGCACCTAGAGTTTTGAAATTGATCAATTTTCGGAAAATGTAAGTTTACAGATATGTATTAGTCATATAAACTGAAAAAAAAAACTTTTTACTTATATCATATTGATATTACTAGTTAAACAGGTGTACCGTTCCCGGTGGCCGAGTGTTTAGAGCGTCCGCCTCGGGAGCGGGAGGTCGTGGGTTCGATACCAAAGTCGTAAAAAATGGTACTGTTATAGCTCCCTTGCTTGACACTTAGCATATAAGGTTAGTTGCAGGACTGGTTGGCCCGGTATCAGGATAATGTGACTGGGTGTGGTATCATGCCACATGTCTACGACGTGATACTGCAGTGTGGCAGCACTATAACTGCATTAAGTAGACATCGTCTCCAAATGACTGAAATACTGTCGGTGGGACGTTAAACCCAACAAACAAATAAACAAACTAAACAAGTGTTGACAATGATTTAATGTTTTGTCAAATCATTTTATTTACGTTACTTATGAATATCAGTTGCAGCATTGCGTTACCCATAATTTTCTTAAATTTATGATAAATGATAACCTATGTGAAAATATATGTTATAGTACAATGTAATTTAATTGCCAGCTTGAGATACCATGAGCGTGTATAAGTGTAGACGTTTGAAACAAAATGATCAACACATGTCATCCGTTCAAGACGCTGCAAGCTAATTTGTCTGTAATGCGGCGTTCACACAGTGCCGATAATGGCTCCTGTTTGAGATCAGACAGCGCTACGACACGAAAAGCGAAAAAGTCGGATTACTATCCTCAATGTCCTATCATTGTCTGAACGCAGTCGTATATGTTCGTAACAGAGTCCTACGGATCGGGAATGGTCCGGAGAGGTCGGCCAAGCACTCCTGACAGTTAGGTGCGTCCCGTAACATTCGGGAAACTCAGCCGATTTTGTCTAGTCGGATTACAATCGTGACTATGTCGTGACAGATTCTGCTGTATCGGATCAGACTCGGATTGAGAACGGGATAATCGGGACGAATTCTGCTGGAAACGGCTGGATCGGGACCCTCCTGAACAATATCTGATTGTTGTCGTGATTAAATAAATGTTTTTACAAATTTTAATAAGTTTGAATTTCCAGCCACGAATCACAGGATCTTGATCAGACTTTTGACACATTTTAATTGGGAATGGTCCTATCAAGGACGGCAGTAAAAATCCTGAATGTGTGACCAAGGCATTAGCTAAAAGCGCAAAATTTAGTAACTTTGTGTAATACAGTCGTCTCGATCGTATGTACAAGCGTTATTTGAATTTTACTCACGAGGCTACACGCGTCGACGATTCTATTGCATGGTAGCATTTACTATTTCATTCCCGCGACTGTACACGAAAATAAAAAAAGAATTTTGATATGCAGAATTAAGAGGTTTAAGTTTAATTGTTTATATTTTGAATACCTATAAAACTAGAACCAAATATGCTACAATGGAATTTCAGGCCATTTATTTTGGTACCTAGAATAGTAAAATTGGTCAAGTTATAAGAAAGCGATATCAAAATAAAGATTTATTAGTCCCCTACCGGAGTTCACACCGGAGGGAACTATAGGTTTGCCCTCCGTCCGTCCGTCTGTCCGTCCGTCTGTCTGTCCGCTCAAATCTGGATCCCGCGATAACTTAATAACTAAGCAAGCTAACTTGATGAAACTTGGTTTATGACTAGATGCCAATGTGTATTTTTGTTCTTCGATTAAAATTGTGGTTGCTATGGTAACGGAAATAGTGAAAATATGGCAAAAATGGGATCCCGCGATAACTTTATAACTAAGCAAGCTAACTTGATGAAACTTGGTATATGACTAGATGGCAATGTGTCGATTATGCACGTTGTTTTATTTTTGTTCTTCAACTAAAATTGTTGTTGCTATGTTAATGGAAATAGTGAAAATATGGCAAAAATGGGATCCCATGAGAACTTTATAACTAAACAAGCTAACTTGATGAAACTTGGTATATGACTAGATGGCAATATGTAGATTATGCACATCATTTTATTTTTGTTCTTTGATTAAAATTTTGGTTGCTATAGTAACGGAAATAGTGAAAATATGGCAAAAAATAGGATCCCGCGACCGCGATAACTTTATAATAAATTTTATAAGGCATGTATATAGTCAGGGTGGTGATGCAGAGTGAAAGTTCTCATTTCTCATCAACAAGACTAAACACTAAAGAAAAACATTTTGGATCAGGCAAGGTAACTATTATTAATTCTATTTCTTGCATCTGTCTTGCTTGCATGAATTGTATAGTGGGCACAGCAGAGACAACAACTCTACATGTAAGTCTTGCTTAAATGGTCATAACTTAAATATTCCCTTACATTTACTTTTACCAAAGTTTTGTTTTTTTTTGGACCAAAATTCTGGTTGGTGTGGTAATGGAAAAATTATGCACCTCACCGGTAGGGGACTCATGTGTTGCTTGCAACACCAGTTACTTGTTTATTTTTGGAATATGGCTTATTTCAAAAAGTTCATGCATGAGAAGTCCATACGAAAAAAAAAGAGTAAAAGGTAGGGAATTTAATATATATTCTTTCTAACGGAATTAATCTTTATATTTTTCAATGTTAGCAGAAAGTCCTATCATTCGTATCAACGAATGAAATCTAGTTATTATTATTCTTTTTTTCTTCCTAACTAAACGCTTATTTTTAGCTCACCTGAGCCAGAGGCTCAAGGTGAGCTATTGTGACGGTCTTCGTCCGTCGTCCGTCCGTCCGTCCGTCCGTCGTCCGTCCGTCTGTCGTCCGTCAACATTTTGCTTCAAACAACATCTCCTCCTTAACCGCTTGGTCAATTTTGATAAAACTTCACAGGAATGTTCATTATGGGGCCCTTAACCAAAGTTGTTAAAATTATTTTGATTGGTCAAAAATCTAGGTCACAGGAGCTATGAAATGAAAATTTTAAAAATCTTCTTCTCCGAAACCACAAGGCCTAGCCTTTTGATTTTTGGTATGTAGCATGATCTTATGACTCTCTACCAAGATTGTAAAAATTATGGCCCTGGGGTTAAAATTGACCCCGCCCAGGGGTCACTTGATTTAACATAGGCTAATATAGGAAAAACTTGAAAAAATCTTCTTCTCCGAAACCACAAGGCCTAGCCTTTTGATTTTTGGTATGTAGCATGATCTTATGACTCACTACCAAGTTTGTTCAAATCATGGCCCTGGGGTCAAAATTGGCCCCGCCCAGGGGTCACCTGATTTTAACATAGGCTAATATAGGAAAATACTTGAAAAAATCTTCTTCTCAGAAACCACAAGGCCTGGAGTTTAGATATTTGGTATGTAGCATGATCTTATGACTCTCTACCAAGATTGTTCAAATTATGACCCTGGGGTCAAAACTGGCCCAACCCAGGGGTCACTTGATTTAACATAGGCTAATATAGGAAAAACTTGAAAAATCTTCTTCTCAGAAACCACAAGGCCTAGGGTTTAGATATTTGGTGTGCAGCATTGTCTATTAGATCACTACCAAGTTTGTTCAAATCATGGCCCTGGGGTCAAATTTGGCCCCGCCCCAGGGGTCACCTGATTTTACATAGGCTAATATAGGAAAAACTTGAAAAATCTTCTTCTCAGAAACCACAAGTCCTAGCCTTTTGATTTTTGTTATGTAGCATGATCTTATGACTCTCTACCAAGATTGTAAAAATTCTCTACCAAGTTTGTTCAAATCATGACCCTGGGGTCAAAATTGGCCCCGCCCCAGGGGTCACTTGATTTAACATATGCTAATATAGGAAAAACTTGAAAAATCTTCTTCTCAGAAACCACAAGGCCCGGGGTTTAGATATTTGGTGTGCAGCACTGTCTAGTAGATCACAACCAAATTTGTTAAAATCATGGCCCTGGGGTCAAATTTGCCTGCCCAGGGGTCACTTGATTTAACATAAGCTAATATAGGAAATACTTGAAAAAATCTTCTTCTCAGAAACCACAAGGCCTGGAGTTTAGATATTTGGTATGTAGCATGATCTTATGACTCTCTACCAAGATTGTTCAAATTATGACCCTGGGGTCAAATTTGGCCCTGCCCCAGGGGTCACTTGATTTAACATAAGCTAATATAGGAAATACTTGAAAAAATCTTCTTCTCAGAAACCACAAGGCCTGGAGTTTAGATATTTGGTATGTAGCATGATCTTATGACTCTCTACCAAGATTGTTCAAATTATGACCCTGGGGTCAAATTTGGCCCTGCCCCAGGGGTCACTTGATTAAACATAGGCTAATATAGGAAAAACTTGAAAAATCTTCTTCTCAGAAACCACAAGGCCTAGGGTTTAGATATTTGGTATGTAACATGGGCTAATAGACCTCTACCCAGTTTGTTCAAATCATGACCCTGGGGTCAAAATTGGCTCTGCCCCAGGGGTCACTTGATTTTACATAGCCTAATGATATCAGGTGAGCGATCCAGGGCCATCATGGCCCTCTTGTTCTATGTTGCAATACTCCTAGGACGATGAAATTTTTATGACTTATTAGTCACGTGAGGAAATTTTGATTTCTATGATTTTCATATGCCTATGACGTCATATGACATCACAGTTGAAATATGCTACAAAAGTTTGTACGCGGTCTACAGCCATTGTTTGTGAACCGATTTTCATCAAATTTTCACAGATTGTGTATATTAAGTTCTAGTTGTGCATCCCGGTGTCCGTTTTTCAAAATTCGAAAAGTCCATGGTTCTATAGCGAATCCAAGATTCGAACCAAGGTCGTAAATTTTTAAATGCTTATAAAATCTGTCCTATTTAAGATAGAAAGTTGATATTTAATCAGTATATAGGTCTCTAGAAGTTTTAAACATTTTGTGAAAATAAATGTCAAATGACGTCACGTGACTTCATTATATGATAATGTAAATTGAAGGACAATAAAATTTAATGACAAATGAAAAATTTTGATTTCAATGATTTTCAGAAGCCTATGACGTCATATGACGTCACAGTTGAAATATGCTTCAAAAGTTTGTACGCGGTCTACAGCCATTGTTTGTGAACCGATTTTCATCAAATTTTCACAGATTGTGTATATTAAGTTCTAGTTGTGCATCCCGGTGTCCGTTTTTCAAAATTCGAAAAGTCCATGGATCTATAGCGATTCCAAGATTCGAACCAAGGTCGTAAATTTTTTAAATGCTTATAAAATCTGTCCTATTTAAGATAGAAAGTTGAGATTTGGTCAGTATATAGGTCTCTAGAAGTTTTAAACATTTTGTGAAAAAAAATGTCATATGACGTCACGTGACGTCATTATATGATAATGTATTTCTAATATTAACAAGAGTATTTCTATATGTTGAAATTGTCGAAGGGCAATGAATTTTTTTTTTTTTTTTTTTTTAACATTTTATTGTCCCCGTACATAGGTAGCAGTGGGTCGGGGGACCATCCCACTGACCACCTTACAATAACGATAGACATACATTCATATTTATGAATAAGACAATAAAATGAAATTTACAATGAAACATAGAGAAAGAAAAACAAAATTATACATGCATACACAGCTAGTCTCAAAACATTTTTCTATTTTTTAGATATGTGGATAATGTCTATAAGTACTTTACCACTGCCCAATTTTTATTTCTGAAACCATTTTTCTATTATTTAGATATGTGGATTGTCTATAAGTACCTTTACAACTGCCCAATTTTCTATTTCTGAAACTTTGATATTGGTGCTTTTGTAAATTTGCCAAGCTAAATTTAAGTACTCTTGTTATTTTTTTCCTTTGGCATATAAAAATGTATCTTTTAATATGTAAAAACAAAACATAAAATTTATCAAACTCCTTTTTGCTTTTTCCTATAAGAAATTCTTCACATGATATATGAATGTTTACTTCCTTGTATTCTAAAAATATTTTTACTTCTTGTATCAACTTTTGAATAAACCTACACTCCCAGAACAAATGTAAAATCGTCTCTTCCTCGTCTGTACAAAAGGTACACATGTTATCATTTACAATATTCATATGACATAATAAAGATTTTGTACCAATAATTCTATGAAGAATTCGTAACTGTAGCCACTGTAGATAGGAATCTCTTGTTAGTAAAAAAACTGCTTTATAAGCATATTTCCAGTTAATATCATTGAAATGATCGTTCCATTTTTCCTGGCTTGTTGGTGTATCCCCATTTGCAATAAGTACATTATATACATGCTTACTGTCTTTATTAGAGTATGCAACTTTTGAAAAATAACATGACATAATAGGTCCACAGTAGCTACAGTTACCAATTATTTTAATGTTATTTATTCTTATATAAGATTTTATTGAACTTTTAAGACCTTCATAAAAAAGAAAATTAATCTTTTTACCAATATAATTTTCTATGTATGAAATATCAACAAAATCACCTGTAACTGTCAATATATCACTTACATATCTTATTCCTCTATCATACATACATTTATCAAATACTCCCTTGTTACCAACTTTAAATGAGCTGTTAAAAAATAATGGCAACATCAGGAAATCTTCTACTGATTCTATAGACAGCTTATCCATATAACCAATAAGGCTTTTTAGAACATCATACCCTTTCCAAAATTAACCATTTTATGAATGTCTATTACAGAATTTATCAACAGATAACACTTTCCTTTACATCTTAAAAATCTTCTAATCCATGAAATTTTCATACTTTTATTAAATTGTGTTATATCTATCATTTTTAATCCTCCTTCCTCATAGTCTTTTACTGCAACAGAGCATTTAATCTTATTTGGGCCATTCCATATAAACTGGTATAGCAATTTATTTATTTCTTCCATTAACATAATAGGCGGTGAAGGTAACATTGTAAACAAATGTGTAAAAAGAGGCACTATCAATGTTTTCACAACAGTTATTTTACCAATAGGAGTAAGAATTCTTCTGTTCCAGAAGGATATAATTTTTTTAACCTTTTCTAACTTGCCATTAAAATTAAGTTTTATCATATTTTCTAAATCTACATCAAAAATGACACCAAGTACTTTAAAAGTTGTGGTGTTCCAATTAAGTTTGTATTTTGTTTTTATTGACCGAGTGCTGTATTTCATTGCACCAATCCATATAACATTTGTCTTTTCAAAGTTAACTTTTAACCCAAAAAATTTAATGACACATGCTTCAATCGCTGAAAGTTTGATTTCTATGATTTTCATATGCCTATGATGTCATATGACGTCACACTTGAAATATGCAACAAAAGTTTGTACGCGGTCCAGAGCCATTGTTTATGAACCGATTTTCATCAAATTTTCACAGAATGTGTATATTACGTTCTTATTGTGTATACCGGTGTCCGTTTTTCAAAATTCGAAAAGTCCAAGCATATATGGCGGATCCAAGATTCGAACCAATGACGTCAATATTTAAATGCTTATAAAAACTGTCCTATTTGAGATAGAAAGTTGAAATTTTGTCAGTTAGTAGGTCTCTGGGTGTCTTAACAATTATGTGAAAATAAACGTCATATGACGTCACGTGACGTCATTTGTTTATTATTATTATTCTTTTCTTCTTCCTAACTAAACGCTTATTTTAATATGTTGCAATAGTCCTAGGACAATGAAATTTTTATGGGTTATTAGGCACGTGAGGAAATTTTGATTTCACCCCTACTGCATACATGTAGCCATATCTCAATAAATATCGATTTTTGTAAATATATGTATGAATAAGAATTATAGCTGAATAATTGACGTTTCCAAAAATATTTAGTTTATTAAAATTGGTTTACGCAATACAAAGTTATAAGCAAAAAAACTAAATGAAATGAAGCTAATTTTGCTGATAATATGCTGTTTTCTTGAGGTTTAACTGTCAGTATCTCAGAAACGACTGAAGATAAGTTTATACTTTTAAGATTTCTAACGGTACCAAGTTTATTGAAATTGGACTTCATATAAGAAAGTTACATGGAAAATAAGATATTTCATAATCATGCATAATAAAAATATGGAAAAGGTCACGCGCAGGGGTCACCAAGCTTAAATACTTGCGCAATGACTTAAAAAAAAAAATAAAAAAAAATATCTTGATTTTTTTTTATTTTTTTTTTGTCGAATGTTGACTGTTTCCAAAATAAGCATTGAAGTTAATACATGTACAACGGCACAAGACAAAAATCCGTATTTGCAACACCAAGCCTTGAAAAATTCACACGTAGTCCACACTTTTAGACCATCTAAAAACTGCTTTGTTATGCTAACGATATTCATATTGCATCAGTTTGTAGGCTGGGATGTTACCTTTCAAAATATCACCATAGTTCGAAATTCCAGGAATTTATGGCAAAACTACAGAAGCCCAAACACGCCAAAATCCCTAAATACGTTTAACTACGTTACAGGTGTCGAAAGGATATAGCACTATACAAATATTCAATACTTCTTCCTACTGAGGCTAAAATAAAACAAGGTTACAACTGAGCTGGAGTGATGAAATTCTATGTGTGATGAAAGTTAGAAACTTACATTTGAACACTGTTTCATTTTTCTTCCATGTCATATGACATAGTATAAATTTTGTATGTAAACTACATGTGCAAGATATGGGCGGACTTTTATTAAAATTCACAGAATGTGTTCTATTTGTGCTATTTTATATAGAAATAGAGGAGATAGAAAGTTGCAATTTGGACAGATTATCTATTATGTCATCTTCTATATATACTATATAAAGCAGATGTTGCAGAAAGTCCTATCATTCGTTTAAACGAATGACATCTAGTTATTCTTCTTCTTATTATTCTTTTTTTCCTCCTTTTGAGGTTGTAATTAAACAAAGTTAAAATTGAGATAGAGTCTTCAAATTGTTTCAGTGATCAGCTAAATAGAGTCCCTTTCGATCTGCATTGTTTCAACTATTAGTGACGTCATATGACGTCATAGCTGAAAACTACTACAAAAGTTTGTTCGCGGTCTACAGCCATTGGTTATGAACCGAATTTCATCAAAATTTCACAGAATGTGTATATTAATATCTAGTTGTGCATCCCGGTGTCCACTTTTCAAAATTCGAAAAGACCAAGGTTCTATAGCGAATCCAAGATTCGAACTAATGACGTCAAATTTCAAATGCGTATAAAATCGCTTCCAGAAAAACTAGAAAGCTGATATTTAGTTTGAATATTAGTCCCTATGTCTTCTTTACATTCTAAAAAGATGAACGCCATATGACGTCACATGACGTCATAATGCTATTAAAACATTTGTATTAAAACTTAACGGTTTTTAAGCCCTGTAGGCTTTATTTTTTGTATGATTTGCTTGAAATTTTGTCTTAAGATGCAGTATTAGATTTTATGGAACCATGTCACTTCCGTTTCCGGAAAATCCCAATGGTCAAGGTCATATATCAATTATCGGGTTTTTCTTCGGCCTTAAATATCTCAAAAACGGTAAATATTCTATCGAGACACTATGCGTATAATTTGTAGTGCTTAGAAAGACCTTTCAGATTATATTTAGTTTTTGATGATTGGGGTTGAATCGGTTGAGTTATGGAGGAAAAATGAAAATTTGGTAACCCCCAGATTGTTTAACTGTTTATATCTCGAAAACCTTTTACTTTTGAAAATATGATGATGAATATTATTTGTACAGCAATGTTTGGCCGTTCTTTTGATGATTAAAGTTTAATGTTTGACCTAAGATTCATGGAGTAATGGGGAGAAAACGAAATTCGTGCATATAGCTTTGGTGATTTTTTCATTTTTCAGGAGGTTTAAGAGCTTGTATCTCAAAAAATATTAAAAATATTCCTATATATAAAGCGTGTGAAATGTAGAGAATTTTGGTTTTTTGGCCAAAGTATAAGGGAGTTACATCAAAAATAAGAATTTAAACATGTAGAATTTCAGCGATTTTGCCGTTATGTAAGAGTTTCACGGCTTATATCTTAAGACTCATAATTAATAAGTCAACACATTAAGCGAATGGTATGTAGAGAATTTTAAGATGATTATTTTGGCACCTAGAGTTTTGAAATAAGGAAGTTACATTAAAAATACCAATTTAAAGCCAATTGTAAGAATTTTCATAAAATATCCTACTTGAGCTTTCACCTTAATTGAAGCATTTTCGGAAAATGTAAGTTTACAGATATGTATTAGTCATAGAAATTGCAAAAAAACAACAACTTTTTACATATATCATATTGATATTACTAGCTAAACAAGTGTACCGTTCCCGGTGGCCGAGTGGTACGAGCGTCCGCCTCGGGAGCGGGAGGTCGTGGGTTCGATACCAAAGTCGTAAAAAATGGTACTGTTATAGCTCCCTTGCTTGAGGCTCAGCATATAAGGGTAGTTGCAGGACTGGTTGGCTCGGTATCAGGATAATGTGACTGGGTGTGGTATCATGCCACATGTCTACGGCGTGATACTGCAGTGTGGCAGCACTATAACTGCATTAAGTAGACATCGTCTCCAAATGACTGAAATACTGTCGGTGGGACGTTAAACCCAACAAACAAACTAAACAAGTGTTGACAATGATTTAATGTTTTGTCAAATCATTTTATTTACGTTACTTATACATATTAGTTGCAGCATTGCGTTACCCATAATCCTTTGAGCTTTTTGACACATGTCATTTAGACCATTGTTGAAACATTGCAAATTCCCGACTTTATTGTTGCATCAATCGATAAATGTTGTATAAGCTATATTCCAAATTTATGATAAATGATAACCTATGTGAAAATATATGTTATAGTACAATGTAATTTAATTGCCAGCTTGAGATACCATGAGCGTGTATAAGTGTAGACGTTTGAAATAAAATAATCAACACATGTCATCCGTTCAAGACGCTGCAAGCTAATTTGTCCTTTACCTAAAGGCGCAAAATGGAGTAACTTTGTGTAATACAGTCGTCTCGATCGTATGAACAAGCGTTATTGGAATTTAACTAACGAGGCTACACACGTCGATGATTCTATTGCATGGTAGCATTTACTTTTTTATTCCCGCAACTATACACGAAAATAAAAAAGAATTTTGATATGCAGAATTAATAGATTTAAGTTTAATTGCTTATATTTTGAAAACCTATAAAACTAGACCCAAATATGCTACAAGGGAATTGTCGGGATTTTCAGGCCATTTATTTTGGTACCTAGAATACTAAACTTGGTCAAGTTATAGGAAAGCGATATCACAAAGTTCATGCATGAGAAGTCCATACGAAAAAAAAATAAAAGGTAGAGAATTTAATATATATTCTTTCTAACGGTATTAATCTTTATATTTTTAGCTCACATGAGCACAACGTGCTCAAGGTGAGCTTTTCTGATCGCCTTTTGTCCGGCGTCCGTGCGTCCGGCGTCAACAATTGCTTCAAACAACATCTCCTCCTAAACGGCTTGGCCAATTTGAAAAATATTTTGCAGGAATGTTCCTTGGATGAAGCTCTACTAAAGTTGTATAAATGGTTCTGGTCCATCGCATAATTAGGTCACAGGAGCTAAAAATAGATTTTGAAAATGAAAATTTAAAAAATCTTCTTCTCTGAAACCACAAGGCCAAGCCTTTTGATTTTTAGCTCACCTGAGCACAATGTCCGTCGTCCGTCGTCCGTGCGTGCGTGCGTCCGTCAGTCGTCAACAATTTGCTTTAAACAACATCTCCTCATAAACCGCTAAAGGGATTTTGACCAAACTTCACAGGAATCATCCTTATGATGCCCTCTATCAAAGTTGTACAAATTATTCAGATTGGTTAAAAAAGTAGGTCACAGGAGCTAAAAATAAATTTTAAAAATGCAAACTTTGAAAATCTTCTTCTGCAAAACTGCAAGGCCTAGAGCTTAGATATTTGGTATGTAGCATCATCTTATGGGCCATTACCAAGATTGTACAAACCATAGCCCTACGGTGATAAATACCCCCGCACAAGGGGTCACTTGTTTTACATAGAATTATATAGGAAAATCTTAAAAAATCTTCTTCTATGAATCCATAAGGCCTAGAGCTAAGATATTTGGTATGTAGCATCATCTAATGGTTCATTACCAAGATTGTTCAAATCATAGCCCTACGGTGATAAATGCCCCCGCACCAGGGGTCACTTGTTAGCTCACCTGAGCACAATGTGCTCATGGTGAGCTTTTGTGATCACCTTTTGTCCGTCGTCCGTCGTCCGTGCGTGCGTCCGTCCGTCGTCAACAATTTGCTTTAAACAACATCTCCTCATCAACCGCTGAAGGGATTTTGACCAAACTTCACAGGAATCATCCTTATGATGCCCTCTATCAAAGTTGTACAAATTATTCAGATTGGTTAAAAAAGTAGGTCACAGGAGCTAAAAATAGATTTTAAAAATGCAAACTTTGAAAATCTTCTTCTGCAAAACTGCAAGGCCTAGAGCTTAGATATTTGGTATGTAGCATCATCTAATGGGCCATTACCAAGATTGTACAAATCATAGCCCTACGGTGATAAATGCCCCCGTACCAGGGGTCACTTGTTTTACATAGAGTTATATAGGAAAATCTTTAAAAATCTTCTTCTATGAATCCATTAGGCCTAAAGCTCAGATATTTGGTATGTAGCATCATCTAATGGTTCATTACCAAGATTGTTCAAATCATAGCCCTACGGTGATAAATGCCCCCGCACCAGGGGTCACTTGTTTTACATAGAGTTATATAGGAAAATCTTTAAAAATCTTCTTCTATGAATCCATAAGGCCTAGAGATTAGATATTTGGTATGTAGCATCATCTTATGGTTCATTACCAAGATTGTACAAATCATGACCCTATGGTGATAAATGCCCCTGCACCAGGGGTCACTTGTTTTACACAGAGTTATATAGGAAAATCTTTAAAAATCTTCTTCTATGAATCCATAAGGCCTAGAGATTAGATATTTGGTATGTAGCATCATCTTATGGTTCATTACCAAGATTGTACAAATCATGACCCTATGGTGATAAATGCCCCTGCACCATGGGTCACTTGTTTTACATAGAGTTATATAGGAAAATCTTTAAAAATCTTCTTCTATGAATCCATAAGGCCTAGAGCTTAGATATTTGGTATGTAGCATAATCTTATGGGCCACTACCAAGATTGTACAAATCATAGCCCTATGGTGATAAATGACCCCGCACCAGGGGTCACTTGTTAGCTCACCTGAGCACAAAGTGCTCAAGGTGAGCTTTTGTGATCGCCCTTCGTCCGTCGTCGTGCGTCGTCCGTCGTCAACAATTTGCTTTAAACGACATCTTCTCTGAAACCACTGGATAGAATTTAATGAAACTTGGCAGGAATGTTCCTTGGGTGAGGCTCTACAAAAGTTGCTAAAATAAAGTTGATCCATGAAGAACTCTGGTTGCCATGGCAACAAAAAGAAAAATAATTTGAAAACTTTAAGAATCATCTTCTTCAAAACTACTGGCCAGATTTTAAAATAAATTGGTACAGATGTTCCTTGGGTCAACCTCTACCAAAGTTGCTAAAATTATTCCGATCCGTAAAAAAACATGGCCGCCAGGGGCGGGGCTTATTTGCTTTATATGTATATAGAGAAACCTTTAAACAACATCTTCTCTGAAACCACTGGACAGAATTTGATTAAACTTGGCAGGGATGATCCTTGGGTCAACCTTCACAAAAGTTGCTAAAATAAACTTGATCCATGTAGATCTCTGGTTGCCATGGCAACAAAAAGAAAAAAAAATGAAAACTTAAAAAAATCTTCTTCTTCAAAACTACTGGCCAGATTTTAAAATAAATTGGTACAGATGTTCCTTGGGTCAACCTCTACCAAAGTTGCTAAAATTATTCCGATCCATAAAAAAATATGGCCGCCAGGGGCGGGGCTTATTTGCCTTATTTGTATATAGGGAAAACTTTAAACAACATCTCCTCTGAAACCACTGGACAGAATTTGATTAAACTTGGCAGGGATGATCCTTAGGTCAACCTCCACAAAAGTTGTTAAAATAAACTTGATCCATGAAGAACTCTGGTTGCCATGGCAATAGAAAGAAAAAAAAAATGAAAACTTTAAAAATCATCTTCTTCAAAACTACTGGCCAGATTTTAAAATAAATTGGTACAGGTGTTCCTTGGGTCAACCTCTACCAAAGTTGCTAAAATTTTTCCGATCCGTAAAAAACATGGCTGCCAGGGGCGGGGCTTATTTGCCTTATATGTATATAGGGAAAACTTTAATCAACATTTCCTCTGAAACCACTGGAAAGAATTTGATTAAATTTGGCAGGAATGATCCTTGGGACAACCTTCACAAAAGTTGCTAAAATAAACTTGATCCATATAGAACTCTTGTTGCCATGGCAACAAAAAGAAAAAAAATATGAAAACTTTAAAAATCATCTTCTTCAAAACTACTGGCCAGATTTTAAAATAAATTGGTACAGATGTTCCTTGGGTCAACCTATTTATCTCAGGTGAGCGATTTAGGGCCACCAGGGGTCACTTGTTTTACACAGAGTTATATAGGAAAATCTTAAAAAATCTTCTTCTATGAATCCATAAGGCCTAGAGCTTAGATATTTGGTATGTAGCATCATCTTATGGGCCACTACCAAGATTGTACAAATCATAGCCCAATGGTGATAAATGACCCCACACCAGGGGTCACTTGTTTTACATAGAGTTAAATAGGAAAATCTTAAAAAATCTTCTTCTATGAATCAATAAGGCCTAGAGCTAAGATTTTTGGTATGTAGTAGCATCTAATGGTTCATTACAAAGATTTTCAAAGTCTTGGCCCTACGGTGATAAATGACCCTGCGCCCAAGTCTTCTCTGAAACCATATGGCCCATTGCTTAGATATTTGGTGTGTAGTATTGTCAGGGGTAAAATGTTTTAGATTAAGTTATATCAGAATCCTTGTCTGTTTAAAAACCTTGACATCAGTTGAAGCAATGGTACTCAGGTGAGGGATTCAGGGCCATCATGGCCCTCTTGTTCAATGTTAGCAGAAAGTCCTATCATTCGTATCAACGAATGAAATCTAGTTATTATTATTATTATTCTACTTTTTTCTTCCTTTTGAGGTTCAAATTAAAACAGGTTGCCAATGAGCTAGCAGCATGAAAATTTAACAGTAGACACAGTGACTTTGGCGCTTTTGATCGTCATATTTTTTTTCTTCATGTGACGTCACATGACGTCAGGGCTGAAAAAAGCTACAAAAGCTTGTACGCGCTCTACAGCCTACGATTTTTTTACAGAATGTATATATTAAGTTCTTGTGCACGATTATATACATTTTGCAATATTCGAAAAGATCAAGGATCTTTGACTGAACCAAGTTTCGAACTTTGGACCAGAAAATGTATTGAAGTATTACGAAGCACTCAGATAAGCTAGAAACATGAAATTTAGACAGAATATGTGTCCTGTTGATTTCTTTCTGCTCTGAGAAGACTGGCGTCGTATGAAGTAAAATGACGTCATGACGCGTCATCAAAATTTTTATCCAAAATATACGTTTTTTAGCACTGGAAGACAAAGTTTTTCACCGATTTCTGAAGTAAATATATTCAATCTTTAGAACAATGTTTATAGCCATATCCTTTCTGCCGAGTTTGATAATTCCTGACATCTGCCAATTAGGTCAAGAGTTATGCCCCTTTTGATGTTTAAAGTTGTGTTTTACGCCATAATTGTTCAGTCAAGTTTGACTTCAAATTTCGACAACAGGCTCTCTTTAGGTCGTGAAATTATAAATAATCTGATGGATTAATTATTTCTTCAGTACAACTATGCTATAATTTAGTAATTTGTTCTGGCAATGAAAGCAGTTTTTTTCGGGTGAGAGTCTTTAGGGCCACCTTGGCCCTCTTGTTGAAAGTATCATAAAGAACAATATTTTTATCATGATGCAATGCGGTTCTAATGCTATGCAGATCTTAATGATCAATCTATTAATTATTAAGTTATTTGTGGAATGGTAGTAGTTGACATGAATATCTTTTTGCTGATTTTTGCCTTTTTGGGAGGAGGAATAACTTTATAAATCGCAAAAACAGATAGGTTCAAACATAAGGTAAGTACATGTTTGAATTCAGAAGACCTTTCTAACGTACTTGGGTTTTTTTTAAAAACGGACATCATATAAGGAAGTTGCATGAAAGTAAGAATTTCTGGGGAAAAAAAACAAAGAAAAAAAAAAAAACATTTTTCCTTGTGCTTCTGCAGTTGATCCCACATATTATTCTAAATTTTATTTCTGTTACATTAAAGGTAAAATGTGAAACAGTAATTTATTTTAATGCTCTGTGTCGCCTTCAATTGAACAAGAAACTTTAATGAAGATATGAGAAATGAATATTTCGTAGAAAAGGAATCTTGTATGTACCTCTTTAGCATGTTAAGAGGACTAGTGATATTTCATTCCCTTGCAGAACACGAAGATTGAGTATTATTGTAGTTATCTTAAAGATGGTTCTGGAATCATTAGCATTATGAAATTATAACTGAAAAAAAGCCACATATTCCCTTTTGAATGCAATGACTTTAAAATTTAAATTATGTTATATGACATCACAGATTTCCTCTGCTATTTATTTATGTTTGCACTCTACAGCTGTCAATTCGGGACAGTTTTTCTTCAATTTTTGAAGATGGTGTATTTCAGAAAACTAAATAAGTATGATCAGGTTTGACATTGTTTGCAGTGCAGAAAGCCCTTTCTTTTGTCCAGAACAAAAGAAGTCTAGTTATTATTATTATTATTATTATTATCAAACAATGAACTATAAGCATAGAAAAACAAACAACAACAAAACTATGTAACATTATGTAATGTATGCATCATCCCAATATGTTGTTGTCTTTATCTCAAAGGCCTCTTCTAATTTTGTGACACTGGGTTATTTCAAAGTAGGTCTGCATATGTAGATACAAACTGGCATCTGGCAGACTTTAAAACCATGTTTGCTACCACAGAACAGAATAATGTTCATATCAAATAGTATTTTCGTACAAATTCAAATCATTTCCACTTCGTGCAAACACGCATTCCGCACAAAGGTATTACACACACATGCGCGCATGCCTGGGAGTGACTAAAAGGTTCTTTTTTTGTTTTTCGTATTTACAAATGGAAAAGGAAAAGGTTTTTTTTTGTTTTGTTTTGTGTGTTTTAAATTGAAAAACGAAAATTGATCTGTTGTTTTTTGTTGTTTTTTTCATTCTTGAAATTGCATAAAGATAACAAAAATGGGTTGGTTTTTCAAAATAATGGTGTATATACACAGACCATTAATGCCCTAGAAACTGTTTGATTTCTGAAATTAATGTTTTTTGTGATGGTTAATGTTCATGGATAAAACCCTTTGCTAAATCCACGAAAATTTATGTTCCATGGAAATTAATGATTTTAATGTGAAATTGTACTTAATCAACAATAAAACCTATGAGAATTATATGTGAATGTTGTGTAGTGTAGTGATGTTGATCATGTGATGTGTATGTGAAGGTGATGTTGATCATGTGACATGTGTATGTGTAGATGATGTTGATCATGTGACCTGTTGTGTATGTGTAGATGATGTTGATCATGTGACATGTTGTGTATGTGAAAATGATGTTGATCATGTGACATGTGTATGTGTAGATGATGTTGATCATGTGACATGTGTATGTGTAGATGATGTTGATCATGTGACCTGTTGTGTATGTGTAGATGATGTTGATCATGTGACATGTTGTGTATGTGAAAATGATGTTGATCATGTGACATGTTGTGTATGTTTAGGTCAGCCACATCAAGAAGCACCAGCTTGTTGGCTTGTCTCTAGAGGGTGTGTCCCTCAGTAGGAGTGGAACACTGTGCTGGCTTCAGGTTCGTCTCTTATTCTTTTACTTTGTTATCTCATTCTCCTCTTTCTCTTTCTTTTTATCCTCCACCAGGGGATATGGTAATAGTCTCCGTCCCTCCATCTGTCCAACCTTCTGTCCCACATTTTTGTCTGGAGCATATCTAAAAAGTATATGAGGTATCAACTTGATACTTCATAGGTGGAAAGATCTCATCGAGGAGGGGTGCAGTGCACAAGAATGTTAACTCTACCTTTTATAATTTTTGAGTTATTGCCCTTTGTTATTTTTATATGCAGCCGGAGGCGGTCGTATATTGGCGTCATCTTCTCCGTCTGTAGGTCTGTCCGTAAGTCCATATCTTGTGAACGCAAGGGTGAGCTTTTGGGATACTTGATTGTCCGTCGGCCGTCGTCCGTCAACAATTTGATGTTTACACACTAGAGGCCACAATTTTGATCCAATCTTCCTAAAACTTGGTCAGAATGTTTGTCTTGATGATATCATGAACCCTTTCGAAAATGGGTCAGGTTGGATCAAAAAGTAGGTCAGTAGGTCAAATCTTAGAAAAATCTTGTCGTCCATCAACAATTTTGATGTTTACACACTAGAGGCCACAATTTTGATCCAATCTTCCTCAAACTTGGTCAGAATGTTTGTCTTGATGATATCTTGAACCCTTTCGAAAATGGGTCAGGTTGGATCAAAAAGTAGGTCAGTAGGTCAAATCTTAGAAAAATCTTGTTTACACACTAGAGGCCACAATTTTGATCCAATCTTCCTCAAACTTGGTCAGAATGTTTGTCTTGATGATATCTTGAACCCTTTCGAAAATGGGTCAGGTTGGATCAAAAAGTAGGTCAGTAGGTCAAATCTTAGAAAAATCTTGTTTACACACTAGAGGCCACAATTTTGATCCAATCTTCCTCAAACTTGGTCAGAATGTTTGTCTTGATGATATCTTGAACCCTTTCGAAAATGGGTCAGGTTGGATCAAAAAGTAGGTCAGTAGGTCAAATCTTAGAAAAATCTTGTTTACACACTAGAGGCCACAATTTTGATCCAATCTTCCTCAAACTTGGTCAGAATGTTTGTCTTGATGATATCTTGAACCCTTTCGAAAATGGGTCAGGTTGGATCAAAAAGTAGGTCAGTAGGTCAAATCTTAGAAAAATCTTGTTTACACACTAGAGGCCACATTTGATCCAATCTTCCTCAAACTTGGTCAGAATGTTTGTCTTGATGATATCTTGAACCTTTCGAAAATGGTCAGTTGGATCAAAAGTAGGTCAGTAGGTCAAATCTTAGAAAATTCCATCAAAATTTTGTGTTTAAACTAGAGGCCCAATTTTGATCAATCTTCCAAATTGGTCAGAATGTTTGTCTTGATGTATCTTGAACCCTTCGAAAATGTCAGGTGGATCAAAAGTAGTCAGTAGGTCAAATCTTAGAAAAATCTGTTTACACACTAGAGGCACAATTTTGATCCAATCTTCTCAACTTGGTCAGATGTTGTTTGATGATATCTTGAACCTTTCGAAATGGGTCAGGTTGGATCAAAGTAGGTCAGTAGGTCAAATCTTAGAAAATCTTGTTCCACACTTGAGCCATACCAATTTTGATCCAACTTCCTCAAATTGTCAGATGTTTGTCTTGATGATATCTTGACTTCGAAAATGGTAGGTTGGATCAAAAAGTAGGTCAGTAGGTCAAATCTTAGAAATCTGTTTACACATAGAGGCCACAATTTTGATCCACTTCCTCAACTGGTCAGAATGTTGTCTTGATGATATCTTGAACCCTTCGAAATGGTCAGGTTGGATCAAAAGTGGTCGTAGTCAAATTTAGAAATTTGTTTACACTAGAGGCCACAATTGATCAATCTTCCTCAAACTTGTCAGATGTTTGTCTTGATGATATCTTGACCTTTCAAAATGGTCAGGTTGATCAAAGTAGGTCGTAGGTCAAATCTTAGAAAATGTGCATCAACATTTGTGTTTACACACAGAGGCCACAATTTTGATCCAATCTTCTCAAACTTGGTCAGAATGTTTGTCTGATGATATCTTGAACCCTTCGAAATGGGTCAGTGGATAAAAGTAGGTCAGTAGTCAAATCTTAGAAAATTTGTTTCACACTAGAGGCACAATTTTGATCCAAACTTCTCAAACTTGGTCAGAAGTTTGTCTTGATGATATCTTGAACCTTTCGAAAATGGGTCAGTTGGATCAAAAAGTAGGTCAGTAGGTCAAATCTTAGAAATCTTGTTACACACTAGAGGCCAATTTTGATCCAATTTCCTCAATTGGTCAGAATGTTTGTCTTGATGATATCTGAACCCTTTCGAAATGGGTCAGGTTGGATCAAAAGTAGGTCAGTAGGTCAAATCTTAGAAAATGTCAATTTGAGTTTACACACTAGAGGCACAATTTTGATCCAATCTTCCTCAACTTGGTCAGAATGTTTGTCTTGATGATATCTTGAACCTTTCGAAAATGGGTAGGTGGATAAAAGTAGGTCAGTAGGTCAAATCTTAGAAAAATCTTGTTTCACACTAGAGGCCACAATTTGATCCAAACTTCCTCAAACTTGGTCGAATGTTTGTCTGATGATATCTTGAACCCTTTCGAAAATGGTCAGGTTGGATCAAAGAGTCAGTAGGTCAAATCTTAGAAAAATCTTGTTTACACACTAGAGGCCACAATTTTGATCCATTTCTCAACTTGGTCAAATGTTTGTCTGATGAATCTTGAACCTTTCGAAAATGGGTCAGGTTGGATCAAAAAGTAGGTCAGTAGGTCAAATCTTAGAAAAATCTTGTTTACACTAGAGGCCACATTTTGATCCAATCTTCTCAAACTTGGTCAGAATGTTTGTCTTGATGATATCTTGAACCCTTTCGAAAATGGGTCAGGTTGGATCAAAAGTGGTCAGTAGGTCAAATCTTAGAAAAATCTTGTCGTCCATCAACAATTTTGTATGTTTAACACTAGAGGCCACAATTTTGATCCAATCTTCCTCAACTTGGTCAGAATGTTTGTCTTGATGATATCTTGAACCTTTCGAAAATGGGTCAGGTTGGATCAAAAAGTAGGTCAGTAGGTCAAATCTTAGAAAAATCTTGTTTACACACTAGAGGCCACAATTTTGATCCAATCTTCCTCAAACTTGGTCAGAATGTTTGTCTTGATGATATCTTGAACCCTTTCGAAAATGGGTCAGGTTGGATCAAAAAGTAGGTCAGTAGGTCAAATCTTAGAAAAATCTTGTTTACACACTAGAGGCCACAATTTTGATCCAATCTTCTCAAACTTGGTCAGAATGTTTGTCTTGATGATATCTTGAACCCTTTCGAAAATGGGTCCGGTCGGACCCAACCGTAGGTCAGTAGGTCAAATCTTAGAAAAATCTTGTTTACACACTAAAGGTCACAGTTTTGATGCAATCTTCCTCAAACTTGGTCAGATTGTTTGTCATGATGATATCTCGAACCAGTTTGAAAATGGGTGGGGCTGGATAGAAATGTAGGTCAGTAGGTCAAATCTTAGAAAAATCTTGTTTATACTCTGAGGGCAACATTTTTGGTCCAGTCATCCTCAAACTTTGGCAGAATGTTTGTCATGATGATATCTTCTGTGGATGGGGTCAGAAAATTCCTGAACATTGTTTCACCTCATCATTTAATTCTAAAGCAATCTGTTTTGTATAGGCAATGAATGATACTTTTCTCAGGTGAGCGATCTAGGGCCATCTTGGCCCTCTTGTTTTTCTCATGTAACTGGTAATTCGCCTGGTAATCTAAAGAGAACTAAAAGGAGAGAGGAAAAAACTTGAAATAAGCTTATCTGTTTAACTTTTTTTTCATTTTTTCCCACTTTTTCTATTTTGCATAAAATTCTGCCAGATTCATGGCGATGTCACGTACGCAAATTGCCGATTTTGTTACGAAAATATTTTAATGTAGAGATGCATTGTTTTGTGGATAAAAGCTAAAAAGACACACTGTAGGTAATTTGGAGAGTTCTTTTAGTATTTTGCAAAATAGATTCACAACTTTCTCTGACCATGTAAATAAAATTAATAACCAAAAAAGCTTTGCATTTCTAAATGTCATCAGTTTTCGCGGATTTACTTTCTCTTTTGACAACTTGTAAATAAAAGGAATCTGAAACGATATTAAAGAATTTTCGAAATATTTTGTTACAGATTGTTATTTAAAAGTTTAATCATGTTATGTATGTTAAATCAACCATTTTAACCAACTGCTTTCATTTTCTTCCCGTACAAAAAGCCCTGTGTCTTTCAAACTATCATGATAAATTCTGCTAGTTTATTTTTCGAACACCATTCACATCGTGTAACTGCAACTGATAATACAATATATTATATTATCTTCAATTAATACATTTCAGAATTTTACTTCCATGAAATTAATGGTCAGGATTGATTTCATGAATGTCTGCCATGATTGCTAAAATGAAGTTGATCTTTGGTTTGTCATTTGATTTCCTTATAGAAAAAATCATCTTGAATATGCTGATGTACACTGGTGAGCGTTTATGGCCCTTGGGCCTCTTGTTTAGGTAGCTGTAAGATTCATTAATCTTTACAAACTTGAAATGGCCTTTCTGTTAAATATAATGGATATGTCACAGTTCAGATCTCTGTCTTTTTTAGATTGCCACACCAGACCATGTTTTCATGTTTGATATCCTGAAACTTGGACATGCCGGCTTCGACGGTGGTCTGAAGGATGTACTGGAGCATAAGGACATCCTCAAGGTATGTTGTTTTGGTGGACTTTATAACTTTTAGTATCATCATCATGCTTGAAATAAAGTTAAGTTTGTTTGCCCTTTACTGACTGACTTGAAAAAAATCCTGCCGACTCAAAACATTTTATTGCAAAATCTTGGAGAACTTTTTTTTTCTATGTGCGATTTTTGAGTCGCTTTCAGATCTTTTCTTCTTTCCGGTCATTTTTTTTTTGCATTTTCATGGGCCAATAAGTCTGGTTATCAATTTTGCTCACGCAGTTATGCGCTGGACTTAGAAAAATTGTTAAGCAGTCTATGACTATGTGTATTTCACAGTTATGGCAGTTTCAACGCCTGACTCTTCAGTGTTGAGGACGTTTTCAGCAAATTACACTGATTGTATGGGTGAATGTAGGATACTGCCAGATAAGATAATTGTTTAATAACTGGTAGAATCAAAAGACAGTTATAAGTTGAATTGCGATGGCTCTTATTTACAATGGGGCCTCCGTGGCCGTGAGGGTAAAGTCGCTGACCTTGACACTCACTCAGCCCATCACTGCCTGGGTTCGAATCCTGGCAGGGTAATTCGGATTTTCATGTGAGGAAGCCTTCCAGCTGGCTTGCGGTAGGTCGGTGGTTCTACCCGGATGCCTCTGTGCATTCGGGGTCTTTCTCCACCTGTAATTAGTTGGACGTTGCTATATGATTGAAATACTGTCGTAGCAACAGTAAACTTCATAGTCAAGTCTTATTTACGATAGACTTTTTTAGCAAATGAAAATGTGCAGTAAATCTAATTGAAGACAAAAGCACAAGCAAACTAAATTACTGACATCATTCCGATATATATCCTACGATACGATACTTGATCAACCCCTCGTCCTATTCTCATTCATGTGTTCTAAAAGTAAATGAAAATAGATTTGGTCAGTATAACAACCCCTCCATCAAAGTTGGCGATGTTAACTCCATTTTAAAGAATCATCGAAAATTTGTTACACATGGCTGAGATACTGTATTAAGGCTCAGCTATTACTTATTTCATTTCTGCCATGATTCTTGAAGAAAAAAATGTGATTAGGCATGTAACAAAATGTATGTAAGCATAAATAGTGTTATCATATGACATTCATATAGTTAACTATAAAAATATATAATTAACTACCATAATAATTAAAATTACTAGCATGACAAAAAAACAAAAAACAATAAAAGATATAACTTCAAACTTATAATTTATGTGATCAAAGAATGTAGTTATTAATTTTAAGCATATAAACATCTTTATTAATGTTATACATGCATGTGTCCTTTAGTTTCTGAACTAAATTTCTTGCATTAAAAATGTTCGTATTTTGATTATATTATTGGCTCATAAAGTGGCTCATGAAAAGAAAAAAATGACTCCAATTATTCAAATTTGGCTCATACATTGGCTCGGTCAAAAATTTAGCCAGAGGAAGCCCAGCCAGTAAGACATATGATCATAATTGCGGAAATGCTAGGTATTGGTATATATCAAAATCAGAAGAAAAAAATAAAAATTCCTACCTTCCAAGCCTCTTCTAAAATTCAGGGTTGGTAAAGGGCAAACAAACATATTTTTAATTTAGGCCTCAGTTGTCCTCCTGTAGCTTAATCTTTACTTGCAGCAAGTGTTTTAAGCTGTAATCTCTTGGTCAAGTTAATATATAACTGTTTGGTCAGGAGTTAAAGCATTGAATTATTTGATAATTACAGATTTTGCTTTGTTTATATTCTATCTTCATCATTCAAAACTAGGAGTTAAGGCCAGGTAATGAAAGTAGGACCATCTTGTTATATTTTTCTGTACTAGGGTAAAGGGAAGTGTGCATTATTACAGAATGATAAAACCTGTATTTCATCAGGTGCTGCACGACTGTCGGATGGTGGCAGATCTCTTACATCACCAGTATGATATCAACCTTGTTAATGTCTTCGACACACAGGTATGGTTTAGGCTTTGGTATCTAGCCTGCATTACGGGATACATATCAAATTGTGTTTTCCTCAATTCAAAATTTAGTAAATAAAAAACTCCTTATTTGTTAATATAGAGAATAGTAATTTAAAAAAACATATTTGTATCATACTTGTGAAAAAAGTGGTCTTAATTTCTTCAAAATGGCATATTTGTTGTGATAAAGAAATTGCTTTTAAGTTGTAAAAAAAAAAGTCAATTTGAGATGTTACTCCATCGTAACAGAATCATTTTCCTATATATATAATTGTTGATATTGAAGAGGAAGTGAAACTTTGTTTGTCAAGATGAATGATCTGTAGGTGATTTGTGTAAAATTATAAGATTCAATCACTTACAAGATGAGTTGTCTTATAACCTTCTTAGACAGTAAAGTAAATCATTATTTTGACATTTTGTGTGTAAAGCTTTTTGAGGAATTCCATCGAAATCCCACAGATGTTTTACATACAATATCTTTGTTACAAAATAAGATTGAAAAATTAGACATATACTTCATGAATAAAATTTTAAATTAAAAATAATGAACATTTAACCAAACTAGGTAGCCAGTGTGTTTGTATATCGAATTCATCACAATGGCAACTGGCCACGCTATGTGGAGGGATTAGCGGCATGCCTGGTTCAACATCTGGACCTCTCTAATGAGGAAGTCAACTGGGCCGTGGTCAGAGAGAGGAGCAGAGAGGTAACAACCTTTTTGTGGTGTAAATCTTTTCATGTCGTCTATGCGGTAACAACCTTTTTGTGGTGTAATCTTTCCATGTCATCTACGCAGTAAAAACTTCCTATGAAAATGAATCATTGATATCTCAAATTTTGTGAAATTATTCTCTGATTGCTAAATTATGGTAGTCTTTGTATGGTAATGGTATAGCTCTCTTGCTTGGGGCTCAGTATATAAGGGAAGTTCCAAGACTGATTGGCCTGGTGTTAGGTTGATGTATCAGGGTGTGGTATCATGCCATTTGTCTACATCGTGATACTGCAGTGTGGCAGCAAATGACTGAAATACTTTCAGCAATAAACAAATTTTTCATCACTACATAAGATCATGACATGACAGGAAGACGAGGCAGTCTGGATGCTGCGACCAACAAAGCACCACCTGGTAGAGGCAGCAGTGAAGAATGTGAAGCACCTGCTGTCCCTGCGCCAGGTTCTGATGGAGGAGATGATGGCCGAGTATGTGGCAGGTGTTAATATCTACCTCACTCATGTCCGCGATGCTTCACAGTCCGACTCATCTAAATATCAGGTATGGTATGGCTGGTGTCTGTGGTTCTTTGAAAGGTTTGTTGTTGGCATTTGTTTTCTCTTTTTTTTTGGTCAAAAACATGATGACAATAATTATTGGAACTTATTGTGTCAGTATATACATTAATTTAGAAAAACTACAGTGCTATTATAATGCCATATTTTGTGTCCAAACCTTGATAGTCTAGATGTTGCTGTCTGGCAACTATTAATAGATTTTGGACCAATGTTTAGAACATTGTAATATTGGTATGTACATTATATATGGATTGGTACTGTGCCATCTTGCTGTACTTATCCAGTAATGAATGTAAATAAAATATGTTCAAGCTCAATATGCTGAAAGGCAGACCAGCAATGTCCTCATATGATGTTTTATTGAGATATAATGTGGCCAGGTCTGTATTTCATGAGACACCTTAAAAGTGAGAGTCTCCACTTCCACCTTTATTTTTAAAGCTCTACAACTGCTTTACTTATTTGCCTAGGGAAAAGAAATCTTATTTTCAGATAGTCCTTACAGAAATTGGTCTTCAATTTTATTCAAAATAATACTGATTTTTAGCTCGACTATTCGAAGAATATGAGAGCTATTGTAGTCACCCTGGCGTTGGCGTTGCAGCTTTTGGTTAAAGTTTTGCGTGCAAGTTACTATCAACCTTATATCTCAATAACCATTTATGGTATTGACTTGAAAGTTTATAAATATGTTCAGGGGCATCAGAAAACCAAGGTAGATAACTCTTGACTGAATATAATATGAATTATGGCTCCTTTTTAACTTAGAAATTTTGGTTAAAGTTTTGCATGCAAGATTCTTTCATGCTTATATCTCAGAGAAACATCTTTAATATGTTTAGGGGTATCATACTATAAAGGAACATAACACTTGATGGAATAAATTAAAAATTATGACCCCCTTTTACTTAGAATTTTGGTTAAATTTTTGCATTCAAGCTACTATCCAGCTTATATCTCAGAAATTGCTTGTGGAATTGACTAGAAAGTTAAGGAGTGTCTTCAAGGGCATCAGAAAACAGGAGGATAACTTTTGGACTGATGCAAATTATGGCCCTTTTCTAACTTGGATTTTTGGTTTAAGTTTTGCATGCACAGTGTTATTGTGCTTATGTCTCATTAACTAGGCATGGGATTGATTTTAGACTTCATAAATATATTAAGGGGTATCAGACTATCAAGGTATATCATTTTTGACTATTATTATGTACAGGGAATGTCAAGGACCAATAAGCATATTGAATAGTCGAGTGTGCTGTCCTCTGACAGCTCTTGTTATGTTGAAGAAAATCTCAGATTGAAATGTTATGAGTAATTGGGCCAGGAGATTTGTTAAAAAGCTATAGGTACAACAGGAGATATGTTACAAAGCTCTAGGCACAATACAAGATATGTTACAAAGCTATAGGCACAACAGGAGATATGTTACAATGCTATAGGCACAATACAAGATATGTTACAAAGCTCTATGCACAACAGGAGATATGTTACAAAGCTATAGACACAACAGGAGATATGTTACAAAGCTATAGACACAACAGGAGATATGCTACAAAGCTATAGACACAACAGGAGATATGCTACAAAGCTATAGGCACAACAGGAGATATGTAACAAAGCTATAGACACAACAGGAGATATGCTACAAAGCTATAGACACAACAGGAGATATGTTACAAAGCTATAGGCACAACAGGAGATATGTTACAAAGCTATAGACACAACAAGAGATATGTTACAAAGCTATAGGCACAACAGGAGATATGTTACATAGCTATAGGCACAGTACTTCTAAAGTTAATGCTTTTACAGTTTTTAGATGGCAGCCTGCTGTCATCTTTAGTAGCTAGAAACGCTTACCAGGCATCGCTGACATCCTACCCTCACATTACATGAAGTTTGGTAACTGGTGTAGAATAATGATTCATCATGATAAGTCCAATCAGCAGACAAGTGCAGATAACTGTGTCGGATTTAATAAAAATTTAGTGCTTTTTAGTTCACCTGAGCATGAAGTGCTCATGGTGAGCTATTAGGATCACAATTTGTCCGTCGTCCATTGTGTGTTTGTGCGTCTTCAACAATTTGCTTTAAACAACATCTCCTCTGAAACCCCTGAACATAATTAGATTAAACTTAGCAGGGATGATCCTTGAGTGAACCTTCACAAAAGTTGCTAAAATAAACTTGATTCATGCAGACCTCTGGTTTCCATGGCAACAGAAAGAAAAAAAAAAGTTTTTTTAAAAAACATCTCCTTCAAAACTACTGGCCAGATTTTAAAATGTTTTTGTACAGATGTTCCTTGGGTAACCCTCTACGAAGATTGCTAAAATTATTCTGATCCGGAAAAAAACATGGCCACCAGGAGCAGGGCTAATTTGCCTTATTTGTATATAGTGAAATCTTTAAGCAACATCTCCTCTGAAGCCACTGAACAGAATTTGATTAAACTTGGCGGGGATGATCCTAGGGTGAACCTTAACAAAAGTTGCTAAAAAGAAACTTGATCCATGTAGGATGCTGGTTGCCATGGCAACGGAAGGAAAAAAAATATAAAAAATTTAAAAAACATCTCTTCCAAAGTGGTGCTATCATATCAGTTGTCAAAATCAGTGTATATCGTTCGTATCGTATCACATAGTATACTCAATCGCATCATTACGTATCGAATTGTATCCTATTGCATCCAATCGTATTTGAGATAATGAGCTTGATCGTATCGCATCGTAAAGCAATGGTATATTGTAAATCGTATATCGTACATCGCATAACGTATATCGTATCAATTCACTCTAAGATTTTTGGGTAAGTTTCGGGACACCCTTTTTTTTATTTATTTTCTTTAGAAAATAATTATTCATCGTGTCTCTAAATGTGTATTAATTATGTATCAAAAATATATTATGTTATATAATCTTATTATTTGTTTAGTTATAATATCATTCATTTACTTTTTATGTACCGGTATATACATGTGTAGTGGCCTATGTGACTTTCTGCAACAGATGCCGTGCGTCGTTAAGCAATTTAATGCACGTATGAAAAATGTGTATTTGAAAGCATTATATTGGTATTTAAGTATACGCTGGGTTACATTCAGTTCTTTAAGTTAATTTGATGTGTTTGATCAAAATTTACATGATTAGCTTGTCTGAAAACAAACAACTTAAATCTGACCTAATTATGCATAATCAAACTCCGATTTCATCCAAGATGTTGCTTCCATGGAATAACTTATTTTCATGGACCTTTTTCTTCTGCAATATTTGCTCGCGTGCTCTTATTAAACACATTGAAAAAGATATTGGTAACTTAGGCATATACATGTACCTACAGTGTAATTCTAATGTGCATTTTTTTTTTTATTTCCTACTTTTTTAACCCTCCCCCCCCCTCCTCTCTCTCTCTCTCTCTCTTTCCCTCTCTCTCTCACTCTCTCTATATCCACAAATGCAAACATTAAAATGAACAAGTCATAATATGCACAGAACATATTTCTTTTCTCTCTCTCTCTCTCTCTCTCTCTTATCAGTTTTGAATAAGCAATATAATATCAGGAAATTTTGGATTCGAATCTAAACTGGGGCACATTCCTCCAGTGATCGCGTCAAACCAAAGATGTAAAAAATTTGTACCAGATTCGCCCTCGTCTTGCACTCAGCAAATTTGGGTTGCTATGGGAACTCGGAGAACTCAGTACTGGTTCTACCCAGGAACTTGTCTCCTGTGTATCGTTCATTGCTATTCCCTGGACACGTAAAAGAACCTATGAGTCTTTTCGCGAAATGAGCAAGGGTATCACACCCGGATTCCCTCATATCTAACCACTGTCTTTTTCGATTTTTTTTTTTTTTTTTTTTTTTCAGCAAAAAAAAGGACTCCTTCAATAGAAGGTTCACATACTGCCTTTGAGAATAGAGTCATGTGTTTTTAGTAAAATTACCTATCTCTGCTTATCCGTGAAAACATGAAGTTCACTACATGATAAAAGTTAAATGGGAAAAAATCTATAACTTCTTTGTTGTTACTTGTATATTTTGCTTAAAATACGTCTTTGATTTTTTTTATCTCATTTTTGCATGAATGTGTATATTTAACCAACATAATTGTATTTCATAACACCAGACTCGTGCCATACATTCTTATCAGCGGGCACAGCATGTGTTTATTTTGACCGGATATGTCACATTTATCAGTGGGCACAGCATGTGTTCGGATATGTCACCTTTATGTATCGCTGGTACCGGTATACCGTCACTCACCCCCCACCCCAAGGCGAGGAAGGGACAATCAAAGTGAATGTTATTACCGGTACTAACATGACAGAAAACATGAAAGATGGTCGCAGGACTATTGTGAGAATATTATCAAAGAAAGAACCAGGGTAGCTTAGACAAAAACTGGTCCTCTGTTATAATTAATATTAATACAATAAATTACAAGTAACTTAGAATAACTATGTGTATATACTTACATACATACACTATAGTGCGTTTTAGAGTATATATTCACAACATTGCAAGTGAACGTAAAGTGCGACCCTTAGTACAGAAAAATAAAAAATTCTTCATCCTACCAAGGAGTGCACCAAAGACAACAGAGGAATCTATCAGACAACAACAACATGACTACCAAATTCTGCCATTAATTAATTATACCCCCGAAACAAAGTTTGGGGGGGTATATAGGAGTCACCCGGTGGTCGGTCGGTTGGTCGGTCGGTCGGTCGGTCTGTCCAGCGGTCCATTGCATTTTCCTTGTCCGGAGCATAACTTGAAAACCACAAGTTGGAATTCAATACAACTTCATGCAATGATCAAGCACATGGAGAGGAAGTGCAGTGCACAAGAACCATAACTCCATCTTGACTTATTACAGAGTTATTGCCCTTTGTTACTTTTCCTTGTCCGGAGCATAACTTGAAAAGTACAAGTTTGATTTCAAAACAATTTCATACAATGGTCAAGCACAATGAGAGGAAGTGCAGTGCACAAGAACCATAACTCTATCTAGAGTAATTACAGAGTTATTGCCCTTTGTATTTTTTCCTTGTCCGGAGTATAACTTGTAAAGTACTGATTGGATTTCAAAACAATTTCATACAATGGTCAAGCACAATGAGAGGAAGTGCAGTGCACAAGAACCATGACTCTATCTATAGGAATTTAAAACAATTTCATACATGGTCAACCACAATAGAGGAAGTGCAGTGCACAAGAACCATAACTCTAGAGTAATTACAGAGTTATTTCCCTTTGTTACTTTTCCTTGTTTTTCTTGTCCTGAACATAACTCGAATATTATACATGGTATATACTTGAAACTTAAAATGTAAACAGATGGCGACTAGGAGAAGTGCAGTGTCCAAGAACTGTAACCTTATATTTTTAAATTACTGTGACAAACAACCATTATTGACTCTCTATCAACTTTAAATAAAAACTTTACTTACTTATTACTATCACAACCAATATACTATGTATACAGGTTCTTATCTATGCTCTGCCTGAAGTCTGGCTTCTCCTGCATTAAAGTATTTTGCGGGGGTATTAATCACCTTCAGTGATAGCTCTAGTTTGATTTTATATCATTATTACATTATTATTTTAAAATTAAATATTCATCATAGAAATATTATATTCCGAAGAGGAAGACATTCTATATATCAGTATACATGTATTTCTATATCGAATCTCGTTGATGATGATATTGATAGTAAAAGATTTTTTTACAACTAAAAGACTAATGGACTTTTAAAAAAATATAGTAATCATATACCAGTAAGTCTTAGAGTATTCTTATGATAGATAAAACAAAACTAGAATCACTATCGTGATATCATCGGTTTTCGTGAAAGCAATTTCATTCTGTGTGAGTCGCATGATTCCAAAAACATTTCTTCGTTCACTGGCTTGTTGAATACTGTTAACAGCGATCTTTCCAACATTTTTGTCGCAATGTTTAAGCAGACTTTTTCTACCAAAAAAGAATATTTTTGAGTATTATCTGTCAGTTATGTAGTCGCAAACTTAAGAACTTTTTTTACTAAATTCGGTTAGTGCCAAGTTAGATGTGTATGTTGCTTTATGATGGCGACAAACGACAATTGTAATTGATAAACATCAATTGTAAACGACACACAACAGTATAAAATGACACACGACAATGCGACATGACACTCAACATTATTACGAAATAATGTTGCATTGAATTACTATCATTTTCATGAAATATCGCATCAATTTTTGAGTGTCGTTTCAAATTGATGTCACCAAGGAACAGAATGCAAAAAATCGCATAAAAGTCAGACTTCAATTTTTTTAGTTATAAAGAGTGATTTCAAGCCAAGTGACCCCTAGCGGCAAAATTAGAAACAAAATTGAGTAAAATTTTACTATTAGGTATGAAGTAATGCAGCAAATGGTTCAATCAAGTGTACAAGTCGCACTAGTCAAACATTCTATTTTTTATATATTACAATTTGAAGCATAAAAACTGATTTACATTATTGTTCTAAAAGAATCAAACCTTGGACTGCCGTAAAATTACCAAAACAAGTCCGATCCTCAAAAACTAAACATCACTGGAAAGACCTCTTCAAGAACTAAAACTTTTGTTCATACACTCTCAATGAAATAATTTTAGTTTTGTAGCTATTTGGGGCCGAATGAAAACACAATAATTGTAATATGACCTTGACCTAAGCATTTTTTTTTACTTTTTAATTGTGAGGCCTTTTCAAACATAACAATACATAAGGTGTAAATATTTCAAGAAGAATGTACAAAAAATAAAGTCAGGTGCGACAAAAAATATGTTTTTGAAATTTTAATTTTTCCTTAATTTTAGTGAAGTTTGACCGTTTCTAGAGTACAAACCATGCATTTCTCAAATTCGCCACCCCATATATTTTGTGCGTATATGTCTTGCAAATCGTATGCAGCAAACAGAATTCTTATATCTAATCTTAAACAAAAAAGGGAAGGTTTTTCATAGACCTACTCCCATTTGTCCACTGTTTTGCAAAATTCGAACATTCAGCCTCTCCTAACACAGTTTTTTTCAGTTACTCGATGCTAAGAAACCGATCATATTTTATTGGGCTGTCAACTAGAAACAAAATGCAAAAAATTGCATCTAATTCAGACTTCATCTTATTGAGTTATTAGCAAAAGAGGGATTTCATATTTTGCGCCCCCAAGTGGCTGAATCAGAAACAAAAGATAAAAGTTTGACCCATTAAGCACAGGTTCAGAAACATGTGATTGCAAGTCTAAAATTTCATTACTGTAGCTTTCATCATCTGGCCTCTAGAGCGTGTACAATAAATGGGTGGAAGAAAAAAATTAATAAAAATAAAGAAAAAAAAATCAACAGAAGAAGAACAATAGGTTTTGGCACTGCAAGGTGCGAAAACCAAAATATTTTGGTTGTTAAAACAGTGAGTAAAATATAGCAACAATTATTTTAAAGGAACAAATAATTTGCACTTAAGGTTGAATGCATGGGACCACTTTAGAAGTTGTTTGTAGATTACTTAGATTTTCTGCTATCCTCTTCGGAAAAAAATGGATTTCAGGTCAAACGCCACACAAGACATAGAAACGAATTGTTTTGTAAATACGTTAACAGTTGCTTAGCTACTGATTTATTTCTCTCATGCTTTCCCCCTTTATAGATGTCAATCTAGCAATTCAAATTTTATATCAAATTTTCTGCAAAACTTTACCCTTGACCACAAACATGACGGCGTATGACATTGGGCATGTATACCTGCTAAAAGTTGGGAGCTATGTATAAGCTGCAAAAGATTCTATGACCTCTTCACTAATTACTTCTCTTCAAACGAGATAACCTTCCGGCCTGATTCTTTTTATACGCCCATCTTAAGATGGGGCGTATTATGTGAACACTCACGGCGGGCGGGCGGGCGGGTGGGTGGGCGTGTAACATTTGTTGTCCGGGCTCTAACTTCAATACCGTTTGCCCAATCCTTTTCAAACTTTCCACACATGTGCATGGCCATAATATCTCAGATGAGTTCGATATCCAGCATTATGGCGTGAATGACTTAGAAGTTATGGCCCTTGACGTACACAAAATACTTGAAATTGTGATTGTCCGGGCTCTAACTTCAATACAGTTTGCCCATTTCTTTTCAAAGTTTTCACACATGTGCATGGCCATAATATCGCGGATGAATTCAATATCCAGCATTATCGCATGAATGACTTAGAAGTTATGGCCCTTGACGTACACAAAATACTTGAAATTGTGATTGTCTGGGCTCTAACTTCAATACCGTTAGACCAATCCTTTTCAAACTTTACACACATGTGCATGGCCATAAAATCGCGGATGAGTTTGATATTCAGCATTATCGCGTGAATGACTTAGAAGTTATGGCCCTTGAACACTTGAATAAGTCAAAAGAGACATTTTCCTTCAAATTAATGGAAATGTTTCAACATGATTGTTTTAATAAGTAACATTCATTAACTAATGGGATTTAGGAGACAATAGCTTGTTTCTCTGAGCTATTTCTGAGAGTCCCCATACTGTGATGGGCGTATTTTGTGGCAGTCCTGACCCTTGTTTATTATTAAATTGTTTAAAGAAGCGGCAGTTCGGGTATCTCTTTCTCTCTATATATAAGGTGCATGTTACATGCAGTTGTGCATATCATTACATTCTTTTTGGCTATTTGACAGTTAACCAGCAGTTCCTAACATGTGCTATACTTTTATGTGTTGGTTCACGTGCGCTCATTGAGCGGTCGCGATCTTATACGAAAGGGCATGGACCAATTAGCACATAGATTAGCGCAAGCGCTAGATGTTCGTAGGATTGCATTATTGATTTAATGATTTCCTGCACGGAATTGAAGTACAAATTTTTTTAAGGACCTGTCCAATAAAGAAGACAGGACAAAATCACATGCACAAAATTTAAACCATAAACATTGAATATTGTCTAATATTGATAAGATTTAGTCTGTCTAAATAATAATAATTTATCATAGCTGTTTGGATTGTTTGACATGCATGCAAATCAGAAAAAAAATCATTTACAGGCAAAAAATACTATTTTCTTTAAATAGCAGCTGATTATCCCAGTTCCTCATTAAAGTTCATAAATTAATATAATATTCAATCAGTAACTTTGACAGTCACTTAACATATATATTGGAAATACAGTAAAAAAAAATCAAAGCTTACAAAGTTTTGTTAATGAGAAAAATACATACGATATTTCTCTCTTTCTCTCTCTCTCTCTGTCTCTCTCGCTCTCGTTAGATACTTTCTTTATACCTTAAATATCATCTGTAGTATGTGTACATTTTATTTAGTTTGGTAGGTTACTGTTTATCTTGAAAAAAAATGCACCAAATGATATTGTGTTAATTAACACATGTAGCAGAGTACTAGATAAACTATCTGTAAATTATTGCTATCATTTGTTTTTTAGCTCACCTGAGCACAAAGTGCTCAAGGTGAGCTATTGTGATCGCCCTGTGTCCGGCGTCGTGGGTCGTCAACAATTTTCTTTAAACGACATCTCCTCTGAAACTGCTGGACAGAATTTAATGAAACTTGGGAGGAATGTTCCTTGGGTGAGGCTCTACAAAAGTTGCTAAAATAAAGTTGCTCCATGAAGAACTCTGGTTGCCATGGCTACAAAAAGAAATATAATTTGAAAACTTTAAAAATCATCTTCTTCAAAACTACTGGCCAGATTTTAAAATAAATTGGTACAGATGTTCCTTGGGTCAACCTCTACCAAAGTTGCTAAAAATATTCCGATCCGTAAAAAAACATGGCCTCCAGGGGCGGGGCTTATTTGCCTTATATGTATATAGAGAAACCTTTAAACAACATCTCCTCTGAAACCACTGGACAGAATTTGATTAAACTTGGCAGGGATGATCCTTGGGTGAAACCTTCACAAAAGTTGCTAAAATAAACTTGATCCATGTAGAGCTCTGGTTGCCATGGCAACAGAAAGAAAAAAATATGAAAACTTTAAAAATCATCTTCTTCAAAACTACTGGCCAGATTTTCACAAATGATGTTAAAATAAACTTGATCCATTTAGAACTCTTGTCATCTGACATCATGTGACGTCACAACATACAACTTAGTTCTTATTATTTGGGCAATGATTTCGATATGATGACGGTTGTTCAGAATGATAAAAATTTCATAGATAAGAGAGTAATGTATGTGCTTTAATGTATTAACATTTTCAGCATCCTATGACGTCACGTGACGTCAGAGCTAAAAATAGTGAAAAATATTGTACGCGCTCTATAGCCGCCATTTATGGTCTGAATTTCCTCAAATTTTCACAGATGCTACATCTCAAGACTTAGCTGTGCATATCATTTCAGCTGACCAAAATTCCAAAAGACCGAGGTTCTGTGGTTGAAGCAAGATTCAAACAGGACCTAAATTTTCATTATAGGATTATAGAGCTTTCAGATGAGACAAAAAACTGAAACTTACACAGTTTGCAGTTCTGCAGATTTTCTTTAGATATTTTGAGTCCTGACATCATAAGACGTCATGTGATGTCACAGCATATTACTAATTTATCTCAGGTGAGCGATTTAGGGCCATCATGGCCCTCTTGTTTTATGATTGTTTTCATTACATGTACTCATAAAAAAATATATTTATATATAATCTTCATTAAAAAAATTCTTTCTCTCATTACGTATGCTTAACATTGGTCTTGATGGAGATTGCAGAGTCCGTCGCTTTTTCAGGGGAACCGCAATTTAGTTTGTCTCCATTTCCTGTGGCTCACTGTGTTTATTTCAGATGAACACATGGTTTACCAGTTATAGATGACGATAAATATTGTTAACAACATGAAGTGTTTGCATATTTCTGAACTTGTAGTCAAATCAAGTTTGCAGGTATAAAAATGTCATGTTAACCGTGCTTACCGTGTATCATATATCGCATAACGTAAATCGCAGATCGTATCGTATCAGATTAAAAATGTATCGCATTGAAACGTACAAGTAAATCGAACTTGCTATAGCAGATCGTAAATCGTATATCGTTTGTATTTCAATTGTATTTTTTGACAACTGATACGATAGCACCACTGTAAGACACTGGTTGTCATGGCAACAGAAAGAAAAAAAATATGAAAACTTTAAAAATCATCTCCTTCAAAACTACTGGCCAGATTTCAAAATGTTTTAGTACAGATGTTCCATGGGTAAGCCTCTACCAAGATTGCTAAAATTATTCCGATCTGGAAAAAAAATGGCTGCCATGGGTGGGGCTAATTTGAATTAAATATATATAGTAAAATCTTAAAAAATCTTCTGCTCAAAAACTACTGGCCAAATATTAAAATGTTTTGGAACAGATGTTCTAATTGGGTAACCTTTTACTAAGATTGCTTCTTTAGAGTAGTGTTACTCAGGTGAGCGATATAAGGCCATCATGGCCCTCTTGTTTAGCTATTGGGATCATCCTCTCTCAACAACTTTCAATGATTCTTCCAAAGGCAGATATTTCGAAGAACTTTGACTGACTTAACCCTTTCCCTCATATAGACTCATTTTGATGCACTCAATAGGTACCACATAAAGCCTGATCTGCAGAAAACCACAGTTAAACCTTACCAAATTTAATGATAAAGTCCTCATTTCCAGACCACTGAGGAGCAGCGAACAGCATAAAACCTGATCAGCCTGCGAGTTACTC
>CM037777.1:72711202-72761202 GCA_021229015.1 Solen grandis
TCGAGTTTGAAAACTTCTCAATACACCTGCAAGTTTTCTTCCTCCATAATTACCCTCTGGATGAGGGGTGCGCTTCCTGTGTTAATTTCATGTTTATTTCACATTCTGTAAATTTTCAGGATTGGGGAGAAGTCCACTTGCTGGCAATCAGCCACAATGAGATGGGAACCAATAAAGTGCTGACAGATTTTAGGCCTGAGAGAAGATGAGGCAGAAATATCACTCACTGTTTTGGGAACAAATAAATACACAGTGCATGATGAGAGATGTATTTCTGCACATTGGGACTCCATCCAATCAGATATCTCAGTAATGCATTTAACCATTTTTTTTTTCGCTTAGAGTACAGGCTTGTCAGGTGGTTACATTTGTTTTTCACATGACCATGGGAGACCTGTTTTGTTTGTGAATGAACCAAGGACACTTGCAGCAATAAAATTGTGTAGAATTTCTCACAAACCTTGGTCACATTCAGCAATGCATAAATGGATGGGACAGTGGATTTCTCCCAAATAAGGTTCCAATAAAATGCACAGAACCAGATTTATATTATTCGAGGATTAATTCATCAATAAAAAGATATCATTTGTACAGAGAAGACCAATTAAGTATGTTCAAGCTTTTATTTTATCTCTGAAACATTTCTTTGATTGTTTGGCATTATCTAAGGTAAACTTCCTATAAAATCCTGAAAAAAAAAATCTAAAGCCAACTGTGAAATGTAAAATGGAAATGAAAATGAAATGAAAAAAAGAAATTCAGGCTGTTATCCTCACCCTATAAAGCATGCGATGCTCGTTGCCTAATCTGATACCTGGGATATGCGCAGCAGCTTCATTTACCTTCACAAAGGTGTGATTGTTTTCATGTTGTTTCATGCTTATCTCTGACAAATTTACGGAGTGCAGACAAAACATAGGATGCTTACATCTGACACCTTTCTGTAAACATAGCCCCCTCCTCTCAGGCCTGCTCTATCAAGAAATGCACAGTCTTATCTTCTGATTTTGTACAAGGGAGCTATTAATCCAGAAATGATTGCAAAGTCTTTAGAACTTGGACTTTAGATGCCTATAATTTACTACATTGTGTAAACGATGAATTGGTTGTAAATACAAATAGTGTCTCCATGATTTTGTGTGTTGATTTGATCATACAATAATCATAATCTTTAATATCTTGTGCATCTCTCTCATACATTCTGCCTTTAGGCTTAATTTCGATCATGCCTAACTTGGGCTCCTTCATTTCACCAACTATCTTGACTAGATTTAATTCCTCAGTAACTGGCCTACTTGTTTTGTAGATAGTAAGGATGCAACATATCCCTCCCCACGCCCCCCACAAAAAAAAAAAGAAAAAAAGAAAAGCAAAACAACAACAGAAAATCCCCTGAAAAAGCAACAACGAAATAGTCGTTAAACTGGATTATTCATTTTTAGACAGAATTTTGAATTTGGGTGTATGTTTAACAAAGTTAATGGTAATCTGACAAACCCATTATTTGATAAGCTAAAACATTTTCTCTTCCGCTTAAAACGAATGGAAACTTTTTCCTTTTTTTTTTTTTTTTGGAAGCCTTTGATTAAGTTTCACGGCTGTTTGAAAATAAAGGCAGAGGGAATACAAACATGATTTTTTTCCTTCTATTTTTTCTTCATGAAAAATAAGATTTTTTAGCAGATGATCTACAAACCAGGAAGACAACTGCGTATTTGAGATTTTATACCAAAAGTTTGAATATGGTATTCCTAGTTCCAAACAGATTGTAAGATCAAACTTTCTGCACTGAAGTGAATGATGCATTTGTTATTCATTTTACTATAGTGAATGATCAATTTGTTATTCAGTTTACTGTAATGAATGATCATTTGTTATTCATCTTACTATTGTGGATAATAAATTTGTAATTGACATCTTACTAAAGTGAATGTTCCAGTTGTTAATTACCTGATGTATATATTGCCATGAAAGATATAAAGCTACAAAACCTAGTTTACAACGAACCAATATCTTGATTTCCAGACATTTGGAGCTAGCTACCTAGGAATAATAACCTCAAGTTCAGTCTTCAAAGACCTGCAAGTTAGCACCAACAATACTGCTCCATAGGGAGCATGTCTGATAAGCCCATTCTGGCTGTATCATCCTGATCACATGACACCTGCTGTCAGAGTAATTAAGGCAGATTAGACAGAAGGAAGCAAGCGGAGATCTTCATCCTGGTAGAAAATGTTCCACTGGTTCCCAGTATGAACAGGAAATGCTTGAATGCTTCCCAGCAGGAACTTGCTATAACCATTGATATTGTTCTTTCTTTCTTCATCAGTTATTGTTTACACATACATTTTTATGTTTATCAAAAAAAAAAGAAAAAGAAAAGACATTAATCCACAATACTGATATCAATTGCAAGTTGTTGATGAATTCCCTTCCAGCCAGTTTCCACTTGAATATGTAGTTCACATGAATAATATTACTGATATTTTCCAAAAGCTATGAAGTATAGGTTTTACCTCCCAAAACCTTGCTGCATGCTCCCCACAGCTCCCTAATATACATGGCCCATTAACTATAATCATTATTCATTTATGAATTTGCCATAATTACAAATGACACATATTATTAATTAGTTACTCAAAATCTTGTTAAAATCAAAGCGATGAAGGCGCTGGAGTTGTGTGTGTCTCAAATGGAAGAGAGTTTGATGAGCTGCGAATATGCAGGGTAACTTAGTTTTTGCCAAATACCAAACTTATATCAAAATAATTAATTTTGTTGTTTTAGATTTGTTTCCATATTTGATATAAATCTTATAAACTGTAGGCTATAGAAATAGGGAGAGTAACAGTGGCAATGTGCTCATTGTTAACAGTCTGTTGAAAGAAATGGTGCGTTCATCTTTAATTTAATATAATGACCTTGTTAAAGCGTTTTTGTTTTTTTTTTTGTCCATCGCTTGAAAATTTGACCCCAGTTTATTAAATATACTTTGATAATCAGAAAATGCTCTCAGCGCTTTGATTTGAACTCTCAGTATCTTATATAACCGAGTGACGGCTTAGTCTCTATTTATAGTGCAAATATCAGTGGCTCACTCTACAAAGCAACTTTGGATAGCAGATACTAGTATACAGGTATCGGCCATTCTATTTACAGTGCATAAAATAACCCCTGGGGTATCTGAGGTCGTTAGCTTGATGTGATTATTAGTAAATTACACGGATTTGTATCGGAATTTAGGCTTTCTATATGGATCTAAATGATGGAAACCTGCACATCCACAATCCAAATTCACCTTTGAGACACCTTTGCATTCAAAAGAAATTATATTCCTCCGCATGGTAAAGTGTCAGTTATGCAACATCATAGAGAAATCAGTTCTTCTCTGCTTTTATGCCACACACAATTATTGTGTCCCTTCAATATTTATATTTTTACTCAAAATTGAGTTTTTAACACTTTAGATGCATCTCAGCTTTCCTGTGTTGTAGAATTTTGTTCAATCATTCAATCATTCATACAAAATTGAGAGGTTATTCTGTTTTCAATGAAATGAAACGGATGCTCAGAATGTAGGTACAATATGTGTGAATGACTTCATCACACACAACTAAAAACTGTCTGAAAGATATGAAATTCCTGGCTATACCTCAAAACTAAAAAGGTAAGTAAGTGTATGGTAGAGGGATCAGTCTGTTTCCGGTTCTACAGGTGGCTCCCTCTGGTGTCACACAAGGCTGAGTGCTAATTGGATATGACTGGTTAATCAGGAAGTCAGACATTCAAATATTTAATGCAATTTACGGTCAATTAACTGAACAGGAAGATATTGTAGAAATATAACCATCTTTATAAAAGAAATAATAGTACTAATTGAGTAAATGTTTACCTAGAAATCCAAAGCAGAAAAGCTGATTTACACACACTATATTGAAGCTGTAAGATAATATGCAGAGTCAAGATATATAGAAAGAATTTCATCTTTTTTTCATCAAAAAAGTCTGTAATGGTAGGTATGTATTTTTGCCTCTGTTAAGTTAGCTGTTTGATTTTGAATATTTAGCATTTCAGAAAACGTAGGATTTGTTAGTTTAGTTAACCCTTTCCCTCATATAGACTCATTTTGACGCACTCAATAGGTACCACATAAAGCCTGATCTGCAGAAAACCACAGTTAAATCTGACCAAATTTAATTACAAAATCCTCATTTCCAGACCACTGAGGAGCAGCGAACAGCATAAAATCTGATCAGCCTGCGAGTTACTCGCAGGCTGATCTGGTTTTATGCTGTTTGCATAGGTCTTTTCATGGTGTCCTCTATGAGGGAAAGGGTTAAGAAAATCAATACATGAAAATGTTTCATGAATACAGCCCCTGGCATGTTTAACTGACCCAAGTTTACTGTGTTGCTCCCTTCTCCCTCACTGACAAGGCGACCATCATGTTCAATAAGTGCTCAACAAGCAAGATTTACTATCAATCTTCCTATATCCATGTCCATCAGGACTTCAAGCACCACAAACCTATTTAGGTTTTCGTGGACTGCAACGCAGCCGCGAAAACCTACTGTTCTTCTTGTGTTTCTTTTTCCCTTTTTTTTTTTTCCATTATTATTATTCTTTGCACTGTTTTTGTGGCCGCTGTTGCGGCGTGATTAGAAGTGCTACAAATATGAAATTTTCGCTGCATACTCACATGTATTTTTAAAACATATAATTGCCGATAACTCTGTCATTTGACATTTTATTTGTATGCAGTTTTTTGCATTCTGTTCTCTGTCAACTACCCCTTTAAATATGATGAGTGGCAATATCCATATCTTTGAAACTTTTGAGCTAGAAGAGGTTGAATGTTTGAATCTTTGAAAAAATCTGGCAAATTAGGGTGTGTCCACGAAAAACATGCCCATTTTTGTTAGAGATTAGATATCCTCATTCTGTTTTTTGAAATTGATTCTGAAGATCTTTGCGCACAAAATATATGGGGTGGCGATTTCAGAAAATGCATAAAATGGCTTTCAATAAGCGGTCAAAGTGTACTAAAATTTAGAGGATTTTTTTTTTCGAGAATAGGCATTTTTTTTAGTTTTTTGATGATTCTGCCATTATTTTTTAATCAATCTTTATGAAATTTTCACAGATTGTATTGTTTGTTGTTTCAAGGGACTTAACAGTTTCAAAATTCAAAAAATGCAAAGGTCAAGGTCATATTGCGATTATTGGTTTTTTCTTTGACCTTAAATATCTCAAAATCTAAAAATATTTTATCGAAAGAATATGGGTAAAATCAAAAGCCTCTAAAGAGTACTTTTTGAAGAAATTTAGTTTTTTCAGATCGGGGTTGATTTGGTTGTTTGGTGGCAGTTTGAAGTTTGGTCATACTTTGAACTGATTTCAAAGCCTTTAAAGTTTAAATGTGTGATATATTTTGTCATCATTGGAAAAAAGAATGTCTTACCTCGTCAACAAAAAAAGAATTTCGCAAATCTGTCGAGAATTGATGAATTTATAGAGAATTTAAATACATGACCCAGAATAAAAACTGAGAAAATTTGACAGAACACTGGATACCTATGTTCTATAATTAGAACTCTGCTCTGCTAGCTTTGCTCTTTAGGTTGGGATGTAACAGGTCATGAATGTATGTGTAAAACTAGCCTACTATCTCACTTCCATTGTAGCAGGTAATTTTGTTATGCATCAACCCATCAGAGGTTTTACACACAAAGCTACTGTAATGGCTAAAGACTCCCTGCAGTGATGACCAGATATTAACAGGGCTGATCACAGCAGTTGGGGGCCTGGCTCAGTGGGACATCACATTCCTTTCGAGATGCCTTTAATTTAAGTTTTGGTCACAGCGAATTCACCAATGAAGAAAAACACTAAGATATATAAAGCATTTTGCATTTTGTTGTTTTTCTGGTATTTTAACTTGGCTGATCAGGTTTGAAACTGTTTCTCATCACGAAAACCGGTGCATTTGCAGTATGCAAATCTAGTGTTACCTATAATTATTCATATATATCAACTTGTCTAAGAAAAAATTGTTTTAGACAATAGTTTCATTTTTTTAGTATGTACAAGTTAAGATTACTTGCTTAACCCTTTCCCTCATATAGACTCATTTTGACGCACTCAATAGGTACCACATAAAGCCTGATCTGCAGAAAGCCAAACTCAAACCTTACCAAATTTACTTGTAAAATCCTCATTACCAGACCACTGAGGAGCAGTGAACAGCATAAAACCTGATCAGCCTGCGAGTTACTCGCAGGCTGATCTGGTTTTATGCTGTTCGCATAGGTCTTTTCATGGTATCCTCTATTAGGGAAAGGGTTAAAACAACTGTGTCTTCAGTGCTTTTTAACTTCTAAAATTATGATTTTACTGTTTGGCTTCCAAAATCTACAATATTTCAAGTGTTTTGTTCCCATTGTTATGCTATTTGGGATCTTAATTGAATCAAAAGCTACCTTTTCAAAGATAAATTTTCCAACAAAATTTTATGTGACCCAAACACCAATACCATATGAGGGGGGTCACAGACTCTCCTATTGCTTTTTTATTTTGCAAGGTAAGGTTGCCAAAAACAGGTATTATATTTGTTATGGCTTAACACACGAGAAAATATTACCTTTGAAAAAGCACCAAGTGACTCCAGTAATGTTGATATTACAATTCCCTTGACCTGTATAAAGCAAGACAAGAGTTGTGTGTATAAGCCAAGTGAACATGAAGGACAGATAAGAAGGTCCAGTTGCACAACAATAAGATACCACTCAGAACCATTACTTAACCCTTTCCCTCATATAGACTCATTTTGACGCACTCAATAGGTACCACATAAAGCCTGATCTGCAGAAAACCACGGTTAAACCTCCTTGCAGTTCTTCGCACAGTTTTGTCATGGTGTCCTCTATGAGGGAAAGGGTTAAACATTCTGAGATAGTATACTATACTACTCAAAGTTTGCTAAGCACCACCTGTTTTCCCATAGAGTCACATGAAAACACATGCTTAATGTAATGCTATGTACCTGAAAGGAAAGCGTTAGCTGACCATCATTTTTACGCATAGTTTTTGTCAAAATGATAGAAAAGAGACTCAAAAATGAGTTACAACGATTTAGCCAATTCCTGTCATTAGTTGGCAAATTCACAAAAGTGTTTTTTTTGCAAGAAATGGCATTTTATAAATTGAAGTTAAATCTTGTGATCAATACAGAAAAAAATGACCATGAACAGGCCAACATCGTCACAAATATCCTTAAAAGTATTCCATTTAGAAAACAGGAATATTTGAAGATTAAAGTTCTGAATTTAGCTGACTTTAAATTTTAAGGTGTTTTCTCAAAATTTCGCACTTTCTAATTATGATTAATTCCCAGTATTGAGGATCCGAAAGGCTTATTTTTTGTAACTGGTAGTAAGTTTGGTACATAAACAATACTTCTGCATAAAAGCAAGATTTGTTTTATTGTAAAATTTAATGTAGCATGCCTTTAAAGCATGAAACGCTACGGGAAAATAGCGGATGGTGCTTAGCAAACTTTGAGTAGTATAATTATGTATGCAGTAACATGTCATTTCTGAAAGGTCTATCAACTAGAGGGGCTTTGTTTTAAATATCGTCTTAATTTCAAAAGTGACGAAGTGATTCCTGTATACCCATCACCCAATACCCCCCCACCCCTACCCACACACACAAAAAGGGGGGGTGTTAAAAAATAAAATGAATCTAAACAACTATTGTCAACCCCCACCCCCCTCCGAAAAAAAAAAAGAAAAAGAAACAACAAAAAAACACGTCATATGCCATTATGATCTACAACCAAAACAGCTTCCTACTAAATAAAAATATAGTATAATACATAGAACACCAGGCCATGATATATTTTCATTGTAAAATGATTTCATTTTCAAAGATGTAGGGTAACTTGATACAATAAGATAACACCATGGAATGAACCACTGACAACCCAGATCCTACTGAACACCCTCCTCTGTCTGATCTGATTGATACTGCTGCCCCCACACCCTCAGGTAATATCTGATGCTCACTAGGTAGGATCTGATGACATCATATTGAAGGTGTACTCAGATTGACCTTTGATTAGCCAATCAAATTGTTGAATTCAATATGCTTGGGTATAACTTTGTGAATATTCGCACATTAACGATAGGGAACAGAAATTTTAATGTTACAGAATTACCAAGGTATTCTGATTTTCAGATTCAGATTATTTTGAAATGCTCATTCTAATTTAATATCATTTTCTCATTAATATTCATGATGTATAGGTCAGCTTCAGACGACCTTTCACGTGATGTTAGATCTTCATAGTGGAGAGTATCAGAGCAAAAATGAAGAAAACCCCTGTATAAAATACCAAAGATACAATATCCATAAATTAAAAACTCACTACAGATGTATTTATGGAAAGTTGTGTAATGAACCTTGATTGGTACTATTTCAAAAGTGACTCCAATCACATTAGTAAATGAAGCATACAAAGATCAAACATTTGAAACATGTAATTTAACTGACATTACGATGCAGTTTTTTAGCCTATATTGCATGTACTTGCTCTCTTTTAGGTTAATTGGGAGACATAGTCTTCCCTGAGATCAGCTAGAAGGTCACAAAAAAGTTACCAATACTTCATGCAGGGCTCAAACTTTCAATCTTCAGATCTGGAGATATTCAACACCATCACTGTGTTTTGTCAGCTAAGAGGACACAAAGTGATATGGTTTAAGAATAAACTAGAACACTGACACAGTCAGAAAGGGCCCCACATCAAACTGGCTACTTCAAGAGCCATAACTCTCAAGTGCCTTTGACAATTCTGCTATACACTGAAGTTGAACTAGATTTAATATCTTCATATATTTTCACAAGTTTAGTGAAGATTCAAAACAAAAATGTTTGACTTGGAGAGGGACAAAGCTAAATGTCCAGTTTTGACTAATTCAAGGGCCATAATCTGAAGTGCCTTAATCAATTGACTGATTATCAAACTTGGCCTAAATTTTACACCTACAAACATTCTAAGCAAGTTTGGTATAGATCTGATGAAAACTATTTGAGTTTGAGAGCAGATAAAGCGAAGATGTCCAATTTTGACTAATTCAAGGGCCATAACTTTTAAGTGCCTTAAGCGATATGGTTGGTTATTGAACTTGGCCTTGACTTTATACCTAAAAATATTCTCAGCAAGTTTGGTGAAGATCTGATGAAAGTTATTCAAGTAAGAGAGCAGACAAATAAGCATGACAGACTGATGGACTGACAGACAGGATGATTACTAAAGGGCACCAAATAAAAAAAAAAAAACCAAAATAAAACCAAACCCTGTTAGTGCACCTTAATTAGTTCAGTAAATTTACCAATTGTAACATGAAAACAAATGCAACTAGGACACAGTTTAACATGTACCATATGATTGATTTATTGTCTCCCATTGGATGGTGGTACATTCAGAGACTGTCAACTATACTATAATATCGCACTTTACTTGTTTGCTGTGTTTTATATCATATCAACAGTTTTCAGTGATAAGGACATATGCTGCCACACTGCAGTACTATGCTGTACAGATGCTGCGTGATATCATTCTATGATATCATACATGAGTCATATTACCAGCCTGGAGTCCTTGAACTACTACTCTATGGATGTGCTGACCAACCGACAGGGGGCTAGCTACCAATACCATTTTAGCAACTTCTGCATGTAGCAGCCTGGGATCAAACCCACAACCTCCTGCTCCAGGGGTGGATGCTCTCACCACTCAGCTACTGAAGGATGGTCAAACTGAGATTTTCTTTGAATCTAACTTCTATTAATTATGATCAACCGGCAGGGGGCTAGCTACCAATACCATTTTTAGCAACTTCTGCATGTAGCAGCCTGGGATCAAACCCACAACCTCCTGCTCCAGGGGTGGATGCTCTCACCACTCAGCTACTGAAGGATGGTCAAACTGAGATTTTCTTTGAATCTAACTTCTATAATTATGATCATTGTAAAGACATTAATCAACAATGGCATGCAAGTATTACAACTGTGTGCAATTTAGGTCTCATCTACTTCAGATTAAGTCAATAGGTACCACATAAAGCCTGATCTGCAGAAAACCACAGTTAAACCTTACCAAACTATTACAAAATCCTCATTTCCAGACCACTGAGGAGCAGCGAACAGCAAAAAACCTGATCAGCCTGCGAGTTACTCACAGGCTGATCTGGTTTTATGTTGTTCGCATAGGTCTTTTCATGGTTTCCTCTATGAAGGAAAGGGTTAAAACCATTCTCTCAGAATAATAATGCACATTATATAGAACAGAAAGTTTCTGAAATTCAGAATTTCATGTTGAGGGAATCCTGAGTCAAACAAAATGTCCTAGAGATATTTTCTAATAGTAACAGATCTATCCTTTTTGATATTTTACTTATTATTATTATTATTGATATTTACATCTGTAAATGTTTGTATTTAAAAGATGAATAGCAAGACTTATGGTAAAGGTCAAAATTCACCTTCAGCAGATTAAATGGAATTCTAAAGTTAAGGTCAAAATCTACTTAGTGCAGATAAATGGAAATTTAAAGGTCAATGTCAAATCTTACCTTGATCAGAAAAATAAGAACTCTAAGGTCAAGGTTAAATTCAATCAGAGAACAGCCTCTCACCAAAACACTTCCTTTTTTTAACTCCTTTCAATTCAAATTATATTTGTATTAACTTCTTAATAACTATTTGGGCTATGTTATCATTGGTCATAAATCTTAAGTAGAGAAATCAAAAGAATAGAAATAAATGTTTAGAAATTTGAATGATTTTTAAAATATACCAATAAAACTAATACAGTTTATTAATTTACCTTTAACAATCACAGTGAGCATATATCCACCAGCTCCATGTTCAAGTCACAAATCAATCAATCATTAATGAAGTTGGATGTTTATAAACATACTCCTCTATGAATGGTGTCATGCTACCCACACTGAATTCTTTATATGGATAAATCAAGGGTTAACCCGATACCAATGTGTACATAGATGAGCCATTCAGCGGTTGAAATGCTTACAATCATTCTAATTATATCATGTCCAATTAAACTGCTGATCGGTTATATAAACATTTGGCTTGATTTATTACTGTGAGTATGTTGAATTTAGGATTTAAAGTTGAAAGACTCGGTAGCATATATCTTAACAAAAGTACATTTGAATGTAATCTTTATTTTTTTATTTGAAACATCAAAAGACTGTAGCCTTATGAAATTGTAATAGAGACAGAAATGGAGAGAGAGAGAGACTCAATATATACCCTTCATAATGGATCAAGCATTCAGAGAAGGATATCCCTTTCAAAATAACATTTTTTAATGGCAAAAAAAATCTCATTTTCAGAAGAAAAAGAAAAGAAACCGTATTAATTTTGTAGAACTTCCAGTCCAAACAGGAAACTATAAAGTGACTGTATCAAATATGTATAGCTGACAAAAAAAGGATACAATATCTTATGCAGTAAATTACTATGATTGATTATGATTATTTTCTACAATTTCATTATTCATAAACCCTGTAACATAATTTTTTATTTGTCCATTCTAACAAATCATTAAAAGAAAAAAAAACTTTAATAAAAAAAATATTTATCTTCCTTATTTGCAACTGAATATATATCTTTTACAGGTATTATTTATTTTTTTTGCCCAGTAGTAACTTAATACAAGTCTCATTGGTTTAGAGATATGGAGGTATAGAGCCACAGAGAGATGCAAGACCAGAGGGAAATAAATCTTATATAAAACTCTTTAGAGGAGTTGAAGTTACTTCCCTTGGTATACATTAATAAAAATTAAAAAAAAACATAATTGGGGGCAGAGAAAACATTGACACTAGAGGAAAAATTGATTTCAATCTAGAAAACAAAACAAAACAAACAAAAAAATCAACAGTAGAAAATACATCATATGATTCAAACTTCTTAGGAGATCTAAATTGCTCCTTAGAAAAATGGAGATTATCATGTTTTAGTTTAGAATTAATAGTTTCCAGGAAAGAATTAATTATCAGAGGAGGTAATCAAAAGTACATCAGTCACTATTTCCTTGTCTTTGTATGTTTTGGGGGAAATTGATTGTGGGATTTAAGCCTTGGGGAGACTTTCCTGTAAAAAGCTATTGGCTGAGAATGCCCTAAAATACTTAAAATCACAATGTACATGGTCACAAGTGTGAAACTCCACGCACCAGTTATGTCACGCTACGTTACTTAACGTTATCGTCAACTGTAAGAGGAGGTAACTACGGATTATGGTCGTTTCGTCAAACTACCAGTTTGTCAAACTGAATTCTATGAACAAAACAGATAGTGGTTTCGTCAACCTGGTAATTATAGGTAATTAAAGCCTTGGTTCATAATATAACCCAGTCTTCGCAGGTCACAGGTGTTATGGGTACAAATTAATTATATTCAATTGTGCATTTAAATGTAAGGAGTTTTAAAGGATTTAAGGATTTAAAAGATTTAAGAACTGTGTGGATATATATATATATATTTATTCTTAAGTGATATGCCAGTGAACTTTATTTTGATTTTTTTGTAAGAGTTAATTTATTAATTAAGTATTCATTTAAATATCTCTCTCTCTCTAGCCCCCTCTCTTTTTTTCTCATTGTAGATGCATGCGTGATTGTGTGAGTGTGTGTGTGTTAAAAATGATTGGCACCTGTCATAAAGCATTAATAACACCTTATCAAAGGAGATGTGTGAATGTGCTCGAAGCAACAAATCTGATTAAATTACCGGCTCATGTTCAATTATAGTGGTAATTGGTTCATCATCACTATCATCATCATCAACGTGGATTTGAAAGTGGAGTTGATGGAAGGTTAAATATGGAAATTGAGCAATAAAGATATGTAGATATTTATTACATTTTTATTTATTACACAATACACAGCAAATAACATAATACACAGCACATAACAATACACAGCACATAACAATACACAGCACATAACAATACACAGCACATAACAATATGCAGCACATAACAACTATCAATCTGAAATACACAGCACATAACAACAAAGTACTGAGCACATTACATAGCTCATCTCTAGTTTATTTTTTTTCTAATTTTTTTTTCACACACACAAAAAATATCAGATCTTGATAACTTGTCTCATTTATTGTTATTTAATATATGAGGGCAACTATGATTCAGTTCTCTTCATCGTAGATCTTGTCAGTTGGTGCTAGTCTGGCACTAATAATCATTTCTCCATCCGCAAGGTCCCAAGCCTTGAACAGTTCACCATGCACTCTCTGATAGCATGCTCTGTGCAGCCTGGTCAGGAGGTGTGCAGACACCAGGTGGATCTGCAGGTCTACGGTCTCGCCGCAAAGCATTGGCACGAACACGTTGAACCCCAGATCAGCCCGACCTGCTCTGGCATTGATTCTGCAATGCCATCCTGTGAATAAAAAACCAGAAATATTAGTAAAATGCTTTCACAAGAATTGTGAGCATCAGATTCTCTAAAAGAACTAGAGTAAGATAACATGTAACATCTATAAGCGCATAACGCATTTGTTTAAGATATTCTTCGTCTAGTAATAAAATGCCACAGTAAATATAAATCTATACATACAACATATTACATACCTTCCACATCAATGTTGGTGGGCACTGGCTCACGGAAGACACTCCAGTGTGCAGGCTGCCAAAGGCTGCCTTCTATCCAGGTCTGCTGCACATAATTATGTGACCACCTCCTCAATGGGTCCACCGACTTCAACAGCCTGCTGGTGTTCTGAATTAAAATCGACTTCTACAGCCTGCTGGTGTTCTGAATCAAAATCGTTGTAGATCCCAATACTGGGTTTTACACAATGGAAGTTAGTAGAATGCCTGTTGAATCTGCTCTGCCGGAAGGTCAAACTCATGATCGTCCTGAGAAAGCAGCGCTTGTCCATTTCTGTTAGGCTACGGCGAGTCCCTTCCTCTGGATCTTTCGATACACTCGCTATGCCTAGTGGAATACACATCCCTTCAGTAGAACTCCGGGGAAGACATGCAGTGCCTGCCAGGTAGATGAAAAATTTATAAAATGCAACATGGTTAACTTGCATTTCTTAGGTGTACAACTTTGCGTTAAATATTCTCTGTATTTTAATAAAATTATACTCCTATATATATATATATATATATATATATATAGAGAGAGAGAGAGAGAGAGAGAGAGAGAGAGAATATAATATATAAATATAAAACTTTTGTGTGTGTGGGGGGGAGGGCGGGGTTGATCATTACTTATGAAAATTTCAGCAATACCATATACACCGGCAGATTAGGCGCACTTTTTTTTCCAGATAATTCAAGTTTATAGAGGGGGTGCGCCTCATATGATGATATACAGCTTTTCAGGTTTCTTTTTTCAATCACCGAGAAATGAAAATTACCGGTCTCAGAAAATGGAAATACTGAAAGCCAATGAATATGATTATATGACACAAAGTCTATACGAAACCATGATAAACAATACCAGATTATTGCTTTTGTTCTTATTAGTTATTAAAATGATCATGAGAAACTGAAACAACTTGATGGAAGCCATTTTTTTTTTAGGGCCTCATGATATATAGGAGAAACTTGACAGGTGGCAATTGTTACGTAATGTTTGTTAGATGGGAGAATTTTGACAGGTGACAATGGTCCCCAGTGTTAGAATGCGGGGACACGGTTGAGTAATTAATGTCATGTTATGAAAATGTGTCACCTTTATCCTACCCATCGTTAATGTAACGGTCTAACGGAAATCTTATGCCAGGTGTAAATAAAACGGTTCATCGTATGATTAGCCCGGTGACGTACGGATAGCTTTCGGTCTGTCTAAATGTACGACGGCGCAAATTTCAAAACAAGATTACGCCGCATATGATACAATAAGTGATTTTTTTTTTCAAATAAGTTACCCTGAAAGTTAGGATGCGCCTTATACGTAGCTGCGCCTAATCTGAACGTGTATACGGTAAATACTTTTAAACTCACCCGCTTCAAAGTTTAGCATTATCCACTCAACAAGAGGCTCCCCTAACTTCTGCACCTGACTGTTCATCACCTGTTGTAACAAGAACAAAAAATAAATATTATATACTATACTGTAATATTACTTTGTTTCTCTGACATACCTATAGCTCTGTAGATATCTATCCATGAAAAATTATACATGAAATTTAGTTCAGAAAGATAGAAATGGAAATAACTTTAAAAGTAGAAATGTATATAATGTATGCATAGTTACAATATTATTATGTATTCAAGAATAATTGATGAAATGGATTCAATTTGCACCCATTAAGTTGGAAACAGGATACATGTGGAGACAGTCCTTAACCCTTTCCCTCATAGAGGACACCATGAAAAGACCTATGCGAACAACATAAAACCAGATCAGCCTGCGAGTTACTCGCAGGCTGATCAGGTTTTATGCTGTTTGCTGCTCCTCAGTGGTCTGAAAATGAGGATTTTGTAATTAAATTTGGTAAGGTTAAACTGTGGTTTTCTGCAGATAGGGCTTTATGTGGTACCTATTGAGTGCGTCAAAATGAGTCTATATGAGGGAAAGGGTTAAGTAAAGCACAGAGCATACATACAGCAGTGTAGTCAGTGTTTGACCTGCGGGACATGAGGATGAAGGACAGTGGAATCTGCTTGGCATCATCTCCCTTCCACACAAACGCATGCACAGACAGGAGCTGATAGAAGGGGCACTTCAACACTTTGAAGGTTCCATCGACAAACCACCTCATGGACTGCTTCAGCATACATGCCATATTTTCAGTATGTCTGCCAGGCATACATGCCATATTTTCAGTATGTCTGCCAGGGAGGTTTTGAAATTTTCACAGGGAGATTTGGGGTCCAGCCAGGGAGATTTTACGACATATGTCAAAGAGACGTTCTTAATAAAAAAAAAAAAAAAAAAAAAAAAAATACACATTTGATTATCCCTTCATTAAATTCATTAACAGTTTATATTATATACTGTTTATTGCATTTAATGAAAATACCATCAAAAAAATATATCTAAAAAATTTATTAATTGATCGAATTCAAAAAGAAACTTAACTTTCCACAAGGACTGTTTCACATTAAATGAAGATACGTATCTTTGATTTATTGAATGATTTCTGATCATATGGTTTTAATTAATGGTGATTGATAAAGATAAAGAGTTAGATCATATTTAATAATATTTTCACCTCCTGTCTGTGTTTTCTTTTTCTTTTTTTTTCTAAATTAAATTGCTTTTAGCTAAAATATTTAGCTTAAAATATTTATCGTGTACAGTATGGTGATATGAAGTGGTTACCCAATTCTTCCGATCAGCACATCTCATTATAGTAAATTATTCAGCAGACGATATCCGTTGTCAATCAAATCAGCGTCGGTGTGAAAATTGCACTTCATTTGCAATTTACCTCTAGCTGAAGTGTACTTTCAATGATGTGTCTATATGACGAGTTTTGTTAAGATTTAAATGATTGGTAAACAGCTGATCTAATTATCATTCATTGATTACACTTCCGGTAAGTAAGGATTAGCTATTCTCCGGGACCTTTTCATCCATGGTAATTATACATATTTGGTAATGCCCCCCCCCCCCCCCCACACTTTACTTTAATGACTCTCTCTCTCTCTCTGCTTTAATTTGAAATTGAGTATAAAATGTAAAAAATGCAACGCATACATGTAAGTGCTATTAGCTATAACATTATCAGAATAACAATTGTAAATATTGTTCTGCTAGAAATATATGTAGATCTGCTTTCTTTCTCCCAACTGTTTCCGATAATACTTGTTTATTACTACTCACTCAAAACCTTGAACCGGTAAAATTAGTTTGAACTATGTATTTATTGTCATTTCTCCATGCTGTATACCTTGTATACCTGGATGTAATAAAGATATGTTCTGTTCTGTTAAAAAACTAAAGCAATTATTTACGTCTTTATTACGACGTACCAAATGCATTCTAACCTAACTCATTCTAGCTTTAGTATTGCCTTGATAGCTGCTAATTACCCGACGATAATTGTTTCAACTGATAGACTGGCGAATCTGCCACCTGTCTGAATCCTGCAATTTGATTGGATAAGGACGATCACACATTAAATGCAACACTACCTTGTAAAAGATCAGAGATCATGCCATTTACATCAAACACATTTAAATAGATACAGTATCTTTGATTTATTGAATGATTTCTGATCATATGGTTTTAATTAATGGTGATTGATAAAGATAAAGAGTTAGATCATATTTAATAATATTTTCACCTCCTGTCTGTGTTTTCTTTTTCTTTTTTTCAGCCTGTGGCTGTGTATAGCACACTGGTCAGGATTGATACTAACACATGTTCTTACGTAATCTTCCTGATGCTGTATCATAGCTCGGTAATAAAATGGATTATACTGAGAACAAAGGGAAACCTGTATGATTTAAGTCAGACCGGGAGATTTTCACCTCCCGGCGGGAGATCGGGAGACAAGTCGAAATCCCGGGAGATTTAATCTCCCGCCGGGAGATATGGCATGTATGAACTGTCAGTTGCTGCAGCTGGTCCTGCGTAGCCATGACGATGTGTCTCTGATCATCTACCCTGATGTCATGCACAGTGAAGTCTTCCCCGATGAAGTTGACATCAATCTGTGAAAAATGAATGAAATAACATAAACACACTGACAAATTGTTTGAGGCTATCAATTCATATTCACACACTTTTACAAGAACTTTCATACATTAACTTAACTGTATTAATCTTTAATTTAATAACTGAATATTTACCTCAAAGTCTAAACTTGTTGGATCCTTCAGTCGCAGTTTCTGTTGGTGCAGATTGGCGGCCCTAGTGAGAAGATTTGGTCTTCTCTGGTGGTCATTTCCTTCATTGCAGACTGGACAATTACTCTGGCTGGATGGGAAATGTTAGCATGGGCATCCTGCTTCGACTGGAAAATGCATACATCAAAATATTGATGTAAGTGAAATATGTAATGATGTATTAATGATGATATAGAATATGAATACCATTGTATTATGTGCATTTTCATTCTATTATTATTATTATTCATTTATATTTAAATATAGAGGGATGAGGAATATTTTTTTTTTCAACATTTCTTTTTATTTTTGTTTTCGCTATGAACCGTTCAAAATAAAATATAAGAAAAATAAATAAAGTTACCTTTGCTGCAATAGACACTTTTCTTAGGCACCTGGGTCAGCAGGATGAAGATGGCCATGGATGTCGGGAGAATACAGGTCATCAAACTGCTTCAAGCTGGCTGGACATTTTAGGTTCTTATTCCGCACGCTACAGGTCCAATACACCATCCTAATCTTGGTGTTAGTATATATTTAGTGAAATAGTATGAATGCTTGTAAAAGAAAATTGAATTTTCTTCCCATTTCATATTTAATTCTTTAAATCTATTGAATAATATAAAAAAAATGCACTTACCCTTCTGGTGTATGCAAAGCCGTCACTGCTGACCAGCTTCTGACCGCCTCTCTTGCTGCCACTTTCTAAAACCTGAAATGTCACCTGTGTGTCATCTGGTATGATGTCATCCATCTGTTTGTCTGGCAAAGACTGGTCCATTTGGCCTGTAGGTTGGTGGAATTCTCTGCCGCTAATGTCAAAGGACCTATACAAATAAGATAAATTTGAATATAAAATACTGAATACTAAGTTTCCATCGTGTAAAGAACATTATAGTAGAACATTTGAATTACTTGTCATTTCACAAAATCTCATTTCAAGAAATAATATACTTATTAAAGAACTTAATTACCTATATTCCATATGCATAGCGACGTCCACAACTACTTCTGCGTCTTTGGGTTTCCTCAATTTGGCCAGCAGACTGTTAACCCTTTCCCTCATATAGACTCATTTTGACACACTCAATAGGTACCACATAAAGTCTGATCTGCAGAAAACCACAGTTAAACCTTACCAAATTTAATTACAAAATCCTCATTTCCAGACCATTGAGGAGCAGCGAACAGCATAAAACCTGATCAGCCTGCGAGTTGCTCGCAGGCTGATCTGGTTTTATGTTGTTCGCATAGGTCTTTTTATGGTGTCCTCTATAAGGGAAAGGGTTTAACATCGCGTTTGATAACCCTATGATATAATGAAAATTTATTTAGCTTTTGTTTATTTATTTATAAATAAGATGAAATTTACACATCTACTAATATGTGAAATTCACAATATAATATACATTAAGAGATATAATCGTATTACATGATTTGAGGATAAACATATTGTACCTATGCCCCATTGGCACATAGTCATCGTTGGCTGGTTCAACTGGAACATCATGGCGGACGACATACGTCTGGTTTAGCGTCCTAATCAGTGATGCAATGACATTGAGTGCGGGAGGAGGGATAACGATGTCTGGTAGAATTGAAGAATTTGGCCGGTCTATATCCATCGGTGCGTTGCATGGTCCACATCTCAATATCTAGTGTCCTGTTGTTTACCTGCCTGTTCTGCTCCGGTGTGATACCTGAAATAATAGACATTTATTTTGCCATAAACAATATAATTCTTACGATAAAATAACTCAATGTTGCGAACATCTTCGTTTGCATGTGCACACAGATACTACTACTTGATAATTAAATGATTAACATATACTGATTTTTTAGTCTAATTCAGTGGATTTCAGTAGAAAATATCAATATACATTTTAAACTAAAATTTCAAAATCTTACCTGAGTTGCTTTTTCTATGTTGTCACAGATCGCAAGCGTCACGCTGTAGAATATGCATCCTCTTCGTAACAACCTTCCAACAGCTGAAGCAGTACGAAGCCATGCTTGTTTCTGTTGTTCACCAGCATTTTTTGCTGGATGTATACTATTCTTGGTTGTTTGTTTGTTTGGGTTTAACGTCCCACCGACAGTGTTTCAGTCATTTGGAGATGATGTCTAATTGAGACAGATATAGTGCTGCCACACTGCAGTATCACGCCGTAGACATGTGGCATGATACCACACCCAGTCACATTACCCTGACACCGGGCCAACCAATCCTGCAGCTACCCTTATATGCTGAGCCCCAAGCAAGGGAGCTATAACAGTACCATTTTTTACGACTTTGGTATGTCGCGGCCGGAGATCGAACCCATAACCTGCTGCTCCCGAGGCGGACGCTCTAAACACTCGGCCACTGGGGACGGTAATATTCCGGTCTGACATCTTGAACTAATACCGCTAACCGTTAACATGTTAACGACTTTAATCGGCCATATGGGACAATGATCCTGTGCCAATTAAAGATTTAAGTTAAGGAAGTCCTTTGTTGACTATTTGTCGGCGAATATTTAAATGAACTCAAGTTCAAATGCAGTTTGTAACTGCAATTGAATCCTTTTTACATTTAAATGATTGAAAGAAGCTGTCATCAAACAATATTATATTTGCTCAATATAAAATAAATATATGAAAATTATTTGAATGTAAATTAAGAATTAATTTCCTTATTAGTTATGTTGATAATTTCTTGATAGCATATTAATTGATATATATATAAATTATAAAAAAAATCTCTTTAATATTAATTCGGCTTCCGATACTCTCCACATATAGAACAATCTCCGCATCAGCAGTGATCTGCAGTGCAATCATTTGACGAACCGGTAGTTTGACGAAACCACCAGCACCCGGTAACTACTGCGGCGGAGTTTGACATGGTGTAGGTGATATAGAGAGACTGTTATTGGTCTTAAAAAAAAAAGTCCAGTGAGTTCCTCTGTGTTGTGCTGGGGTCTGTACACCTACGCCGATCCACAACAAGGACCAGTTTACTATATTCAGCGTCTCCGTGTTACATTTTGCACGCTAAATACAGTAGCAAACCACAGGCTACGGCGGGTAGCCTGTGTAGCAAACGGTACAGGCAAGTGCCTACTCATGTGTCGCACTGATTACGTCACAGAATCCGGGTCAACTCGGCCTAATTACCAACTCGGTCTGGTCCAAGTTGGTCTACTAACCAGATCGGCCTGGTCCAACTCGGCCTAATTTGATTATTATTATGATGTGTACCATGATTACTGAGTTTTATATATTGAATAACTCTATAGTTGTGTTACTCAATATTATTTTTATTTCAGATGCGCAAATTAACTTGATAATTCAAACACACACAGCACATTCAATCACATACGCACACTACATGTGGGATATAAAACAAATCAAAGAAATAGTAGAATTCATTTTTATTTGTACATCTGTGTAGGTAACGATTGATACTAGACATATTAATATATTAACATACATCATAATACTATATAATTATATACATTACGGAGAACAAATATCATATTTAAACATCACAAATATATACATAATGACCAAACAATGATATACACGTATACAGAACAAACAATACAGAGAACAAAAATAACATTTTAACTACACAAAAATGAAATCAATATACACAACAACAAAACAATAATATATACACTATTTTCAAGAAATGTTGTTGTTGTTTTTTTCCATCTTTAAATGTCTGACTTGACAATTGGAGTTTACCGGTCTAAACCTTAACGCGGTAAATCCCGCCCATCTTATGTAGGAATGCCGACGTCTTTAAATTTCCTTCCTCGTACGCATCCCACCATTCACTAATTTTCTTGTCGGTTTCCTTCGATCGCAATGATCTTGCCCTGTCCAGATCGCCAGCGTCAACGGCCAGTTTTACCAGTTCAGATTCCCGCCGGAGAAGTGGAACAAGTCGGTAGAACCCTAGTCCTGTATCACCAGCCTTGTTGTTGACTCTATGATGCCAACCTGTAATTAAACATTCATATAGATTAGACCTAAAGAAAATATACATTGTGATAAAGGAAAAATATATAATATGGAAAGTAAAGTTAATATAAAAACATGATATTTTTCTATTGTTAATGACATAAGTTTTGGAGGAACGGCAGAAATCAATTATTGCGAGACAGAAAAAAATTAGAACAAAAATTATGAAGGTCAAGAAAAACAGGATGAGTATTAAAAATATTTATGAATAATTATAAGATTCAAGAATACATACCTTCTACGTCATTGTTTGTTCGGACAGACTGTCTGAACACCGACCACTCCTCTACATGGAAGACTGTATTTTCAAGCCACTGGTGCCGGATGTAGTGGATCAGCTGTCTGGCTGGTTCCGTCACAGCTTTCAGTTCCATGGCATCCACTGCTTTCCGTATGTGCGAGGCGGGTAGGAACTGCAATGACAGCAGCATCCTTATGAAGCCGTGAAGACCATTCCGTCGTCGGTATGTCTCTGTCAGTCCAAGTGACTGCGCATGCCTGTAGACGGCCTGGCTCCAGTGGAATGCGCAGCCATGAATTCGTCGTCCTGGGAATACTTCTCGCAAGGATTGCCAAGCAGCTGTAAGAAAAAAAAGACAGATAGATAGATATTTAAGTATACAGACGTATTTATAAAAATTAATAATACAGATAGGTAAGTCGATTGATATTTAAATTCATATATATAATATATAATGGTTTTTAAAGTACATAGATAGATAGATAGATAGATAGATAGATAGATTACCGGCTTCGTAGTCGGCTACGAATCCCTCCACAGACGTTCTTCCAAGGCGTTCGTTGATTGCACGTAGCACACTGGTGTAATCTTCTTTTGTCTTACGGCTCATCAAGCAGTACACCAGTGGCATCTGCTTCGTCTGCCCTCCTTTCTCAATGAACGAATGAATCGAAAACAGCTGTCCCTGTCTTGGAAACGGCTCGCCAAGTATCTGAAGATAAAGACAAATAAACATATACAAAAGTATGAAAATAGGTTTTATATAATAGTTTTATAAATTTCTTATTCATTCAAATGACGATTATAAGCACTATGTATAAATATATCAGTTTCTATATTATGTTTATTATGTTCATTGTGTAATATATACAGAGAGACAGGTTTATAGGTTATAGTACCTTAAAGGTGCCATCCATATACCTCCGCTTCGCATCTCGCAGCAATGTCAGCTGATATTCAGTTGCAAACACGAAGTGTCTCTGGTCGTTCATCTTAATGTCTGCTACAAGGAAATTGTCTGTTTCTAGGAATGACCTGTCGATCTAAAAATAAAGGATAGTCATATAAACTATTGAGGAAGTCATTTTGAAATAAAATTAAACGATACTTATATTACATCTTTACGTTGTTTTTTTTTATTTTTTTTTTTAATTATATTAAAAATGATGTATGAATAATAACATGAATCAGTTAAATCTGGATATATGTAGCTATGAACCTACTTCAAAGTCCAGTGTATGGGGCTCCTGAGGCCTCAGCTTCGCCCTTGCTCTATTTGCTGATCTCTTCAATAGGCCCCGCTGCGGCCTCTCGACGTCCTCTGGTCCACATTCGGCTAAGAGAGCGTCCTCTGCGATTGTCATGGCCTTCCGGAAGACGACATCCCGTGCGGTCCGACGAACCTGAAAAATAGTACATCACTTACAGCGCAGCGTATACATGCACATTTCATTTAAAATTATTTAAGTAGTATATATATATATATATATATATATATATATATATATATATAGTATTGAAGTATTTAAGTTACGTACATGTATATATCTCAAAAGATAGATAGATAGATAGATAGATAGATAGATAGATAGATAGATAGATAGATAGATAGATAGATACCTTTGCATATATCCTCATCTTAAGTTCCTTATCTGGTATGCTTGGATGAATGTGGTCATGCTGCTGCGTAAATGCATCGACGACCTGACGGATGATGACGGGACAATTTGCTGCCTAGGATCTACACGTACAACGCCATATCGTAGAAGACTTGTTGTTCCTCTGTATAAAAGTAAAATCAAAACTAGAACTATCACTGAAGGTGATTCATACCCCCACCCCCATCTTTGACACAGAATGTATTCACATGACACATAAAACAAATGTTCACACATAGGATTTGGGCTTATAAGCATACCAAAAAAAAAATATTATCACTAAAGGTGATCAATACCCACACCGGAAGTCTGTCATGTGTAGGAATACAGTTTCAAAAGTTTGCGTGAGTGTAAGACTAGATGTATGTAAGGTTTAAAGTTAGTGTGAGCAATGGTTCAAAAGTTTTGGACAATGCTAAAAAGTTTTGACAGACAGACAGATAGACAGAGAGACACACATACAGACACACAGAAGAAAACAATTTGCCCCCCAGATCTGTAGCTGAGGAGAATAAAAATGCAGTCTAATTATGGTTCACATCCATATTTATTGTTTGCAAAAACCTGTCTTTAAGAATTTACATTGTGGTTTTCTTGTGCACTGCACTTCCTCTCATGAAGGTCTATCTACATATGAAGTTTGATCAACATAAGTACAGTAGTTTTGGAGAAATGCTCCGGACAAAATCAAAAGACAAAAATTAACAAAGGGGAATAACTCCTTTAAAAAGCATGTAGAGTTATGGTTCTTATGCACTGCACTTCCTCTCATCAAGATCATCTACATATGAAGTTTATCAACCTAATACTAGTTTGGAGTTATGCTCCGGACAAAATCAAAAGATTAAAAATGACAAAGAGCAATAACTCCTTTCAAAATACATGCAGAGTTATGGTTCTTGTGCACTGCACTTCCTCTCATCAAGATCAATCTACATATGAAGTTTCATCAACCTAGCTACTTTAGTATTGGAGTTATGCTCCGGACAAAATCAAAAGATTAAAAATGACAAAGGGCAATAACTCCTTTCAAAATACATGCAGAGTTATGGTTCTTGTGCACTGCACTTCCTCTCATAAGGTCATCTACATATGAAGTTTATCAACTAATACTAGTTTTGGAGAAATGCTCCGGACAAAATCAAAAGACAAAAATTAACAAAGGGGAATAACTCCTTTAAAAAGCATGTAGAGTTAAAGTTCTTATGCACTGCACTTCCTCTCATCAAGATCAATCTACATATGAAGTTTCATCAACCTAGCTACTTTAGTATTGGAGTTATGCTCCGGACAAAATCAAAATATTAAAAATAACAAAGGGCAATAACTCCTTTCAAAATACATGCAGAGTTATGGTTCTTGTGCACTGCACTTCCTCTCATCAAGATCAATCTACATATGAAGTTTCATCAACCTAGCTACTTTAGTATTGGAGTTATGCTCCGGACAAAATCAAAAGATTAAAAATGACAAAGGGCAATAACTCCTTTCCAAATACATGCAGAGTTATGGTTCTTATGCACTGCACTTCCTCTCATCAAGGTCTATCTACCTATGAAGTTTCATCAACATAGGTACAGTAGTTTTGGAGAAATGCTCCGGACAAATATTTGTAGACCAACCGCCGGACCGACGGACCGACCGACCGACCGACCGACCGACCGACCGACAGGGTGACTCCTATATACCCCCCCAAATTTCATTTGTGGGGGTATAATGACATATCTTATGTAAAAAAAATCTTATTATTATCCAGTGATATTAATATGGCCAAGATATTATATTTTTGTCATTTGACTATATCAATCAAGTGACGAATGTCATTTAATACTTTCAACACACTCACACACATTATATATAATTACCTTAATGCCATATGAGTACCCTAGATTAGATACAAGCATCTTTGTCCCACGCTGGCTGCCATCCTCCAGAATAGTATACTGGATGCCCCTATCTTCTAGAAGTTTCTCCGTCAGTACATCCTGAACAGACCTATAAAGCATACAATTTATAAAAATGTTGCTCGTCTAATTAATATTGCTTCAGGTAATACATAAATTTTAATGAAGCTATATGTAATTAAATTCAATATAAGCCATCATGACTGTGATGCATTCAAATCTATTAAAAATAAAATCGTCATAAGAATATTGCACTTTTACCTTCCCAGAATTGGCTGCACCATTTCAATGTCGCGACCAGTAATATCGAAGTCCATCTAGTCATCGTTGTCGGCTGTGGAGTCTGGGGCTGTGGAGTCTAAGGTTGTAGAGTCAGCAAGTGGTTCCATGTTGGTGTCTATGTCCGGAATTTCTTCTCTGGTTGTATCCATCTCGTCCTCGTACGTGCTGTGGTTGTGAATCTGTAAAACACACATACACACGCGCATTGTATAATTATGTCGATTTTAAAATTTGTAAATGGTTTACTTGTATTCAAATACCAGTATGTCTGACAAGATAACAATTTTCCAATTCCAATTCAAACAAAGACTTACTGCATTAAATGGTTATTCTGGCATGATAATATTAAAACATCAACTCAGCCTAAAAGTTACTTACATTAGTTGGTAAACTAAGTTCTAAACTTGGCATCTGCATCACCGTTGCACTTCCGTCTTCTTCGGGACGCGGCATGCTTTCTTCCAATGTGGGCATTGGCCGTCGTAGCTCTTCTTCCAGACAAGGCCGACACACAAACGTCAAAGTGCCCCCTGTCTTCATTGCCTCTCTGTAGACAGCTTGTGAGATACCTGATTAGTGGAAAATGAAGAGACTTTCTACTTGTCACAATTACATGGTATAAAGATACATAAAGAAAGATGATAGAAAATGAATACCACTTTCATTTACTTTGTCCAAAATATAGTGAATAAAGAAGCAAAATATTTTAAACAGTTTATTTTTTTTTGTCAATGGCCAAAGATAAACAAATTTATAACATTTATGTCCTAATCACCTAAATTACCGGTACTTAATAATATATCACGATTTATATACACTGCATCAAAAATTCAGAAAAGTAAATAAATGTTTTAGTAGTTTTTCTATAAATTTCAACTATTAGTTTAACTGTTCGTGTTATTAATTGATCTATATACTTTAACAAATAAAAAAATATAACATGTTCCTATAATACAATTATTTAAATATTACGCATGCAAGCAAGTCTTTTGATGTAATGTTTTGGCTATAATTACTTGTTACCTGTGCGTGTTTATGCGCAATAAACTATTGATTTGATTGAATTGCTTACATAACAAGGTATATGTACATATAGTCGGATAGCTTGCCACCCGAGGTAATAGCCAATTAACCCTTTCCCTCATATATACTCATTTTGACGCCCTCAATAGGTATCACATAAAGCCTGATCTGCAGAAAACCACAGTTAAACCTTACCAAATTTAATTACAAAATACCAATTTCCAGACCACTGAGGAGCAGCGAACAGCATAAAACCTGATCAGCCTGCGAGTTACTCGCAGGCTGATCTGGTTTTATGCTGTTCGCATAGGTCTTTTCATGGTGTCCTCTATGAGGGAATGGGTTAAGGATCAATAAACACCTGTCAAACTGTGATAAAAAAGGACACTTTTATATTTATTTTAAGTGTGATTATTTAAGTTTGTGCAAATAGGTTAAGGTTATTTAGGTTATTCGTATGTATATGGGCTATATGCATATGACAAAATAGTAAACTCTCATCATTTAAAAATTTATAATATTGAATTCTGACAATTAAAAAATAATTGAGAACGATTTTTATATTTAAACTGCGCGCAATTGGTTAATTTTGTATGCAATATTGAACAGGCATAAAATGGATAAAATGTAACCGGGGTTACAATAAGAAACAATACGTGGATTCTGCTTCGTCTTTACCAAATCAAGAAATAAGTTCCAAATAATAGTTTCACGTAATATGTAAAGTTGAAACAGTCGAAATATCTTTCTACTCAACAATAAAATGATGCCATTCAACACTGACAAAGCTGAAAGAAGTTGATTGAAGTAGAAGAACCAGAACCGTACGGTTCGGCGACCAGAGAGAGAGTGCCGTGAAGTTTAGGGAGGCGGAAGACAGTGAAATTTAAATTAAAAGCTCGTGCAGCACGCACTCTGTCTCACTCTCAAAATTCAGATATTTCCTAATAAGGTAAAATACTTTCAGAAGGTTTTATAAATATTCATATGAAACAGGTCACATGTTAGACGAATACAAAACGAGGCTGGCGAGTACAAAACACGAGACTTAATGACGAACACAAGATTCACGTGCACTGTAAACAAATAATAGTCACACACAGAAACTTTAAAATACATTACTATATTATCTAACCCTGTCTACAAAAATATAGATAAATCAGTCCACCTTAATGAAAAAATATCATATTTCATTTTTAAGAATTAGTAAACGTAAATTTAACTTACCTGTGCCACATGTCCTGTGCTGCCAACGATGACACCAATCACAATCAACCGCCTGTTGTCGATCACGTACATCCTTATCACAGGCAATACACGGGTAAGACATAATAAAAAAAACATCTAGATACGCGCCGAACAAGGGAAGTAACTACTACGAGGTTGTTTGGGAATGAAAAAGTGAGGAAAAAGTGTCTCTCTGTTTTTTTTTTTTTTTTTTTTTTTTTTTCATTACTTGTTTAAATACCCACGTGCACATATAGGTAATTTTAAACAGTAATCCGTGGTTTGGTTTTCGGACTATTTGTTCAATACGCGCACGTGGGTGACGCTGGTAACGGGCAGCATTTGCAGACGAATATTAAGGTTTATGGTGAGTAAGCATCTGCCATATTGCAATTTTATTTGATTGCTGATTTACTGAGTTATGGAGTGAATAATTTGACTTGAATGCTTACGTTTCCATCATGGCACAGTGATAAGAGGGGATACATAGTTTAACCAGTTCCGACGTATCACTGGTTCCGAAGTATTCTGCTAATACGGTAGTCCAAACTTTGTTCTTACTCACCACTGATATAAATATGTTCGATAAATTTATTTTGTAAGGTAGAAAATATAGCCATAATCTTCAAAAGGGGTGATTGTATTTGCCGATATTTCATTGGAGAAAATTGCTATTAAATTTTTCTTCACTTGCTATTAATCGGCAAAGTGAGGTTGAAAAAGACTAAGTGTCAAACTTATGAATGCCCAGAATTTCATTTCTTTTAGTCAAGCTGTTTGAACAAAATTGAAACTTAATGATGCATTTAGCCAGTTCCAGAGGAATCATGAAACAAGTTTGCCTATGAGGTGTTCATTTATGAAAAGGTTTTGAATACACAGTTACAAGTTGCCTTATTTCAGGAGGGAAAGTTTACAGTGATGGAATATTTTTAACTCAATAATCAGAAAAGAGTGAGGCATGGGCTAACAAACTGTACAAATGTGTATATACAGAAATTGACACATTCCATTTCAAAAGAGACAATTTCATAAGCTTGGGTTATGATTAACACTATCAGGGGTAAAGATAAGGTGCGTATTTGCGTAATTACGCAAATAAAATAGATAAAAACCCAATTCTTTTAAAATTCTAGCGTATCAAAAAGCAATTAAAAATTAGAGTACTCAAATATCCAAAATATTAAAGCATACTGGTACACAATATTTTGAAACCGAGTGATGTTTACAAATACTCGTATATGTTTGACTGGTTACTTGCGAATCCGCAAAATAGACTTCAAACGATTTCTGGTAATTTCCTACTTTGGGTTCCAAATCAAGTAAAACATATATCCAGTCTGTCTTATTTGTTCATCTTGCGCTTTTCTATTCGTTTGCTTCACATATGGTTACACAAGGCAGGAAGAAACGGGTAAACGTTTAAAAAAACACTGAGTAGATACCTAGCACTGCAAACCAAACATCAGGCATTTGTGTTGCAATAATTGACGATCTGGAACTTGATATAGAGTCGATAGCATCCAATTCCATGTTAACCAGTAAATAATTTGTTTTAATTCAATAGTTAAAAGTGCTAAATCTTTGGATCAGGAAGATCAAATATGATTGAATGTTGTTTTTTTTTATTTAATTGTTGAGGAGCTAATGATAAATCCTGCATATGATAATTGTTAAATTGACATTGTTGCATACAAGGACAGCAGGCGCATATACCAGTAAGAACATGTACTGTTATTTCAATTCCAAAATTAAGTTGATGGAAAAAAAAGCAATTGACTGAATTTTGATGGAGTAACCATATTTTCATTACTCAATTAAAATTGTGAAAACCCAATTCCTTGAACAATTGATGAATAAATACCCAATTGACCTCAAACCTTATCTGTAGCCCTGCACTATCATACTTTTATTTCCTTATGTCTATGTACATCTTCAATGATCTTCTGACATGCTTTTACTTTAAACAAGAAATATCTTTAAAAAAAGATATTCGGCGTAAAATGGAAAACAAACTGAACTCCTACAATCTAATAATAGACTGTATTTCCGGGAACCCAGATGTATTCTCAAAATAGTGATCATGCAGTCTATTTATATACATTCTGTACACACTGACATGGTTAAGTTTACTTATTACAAAAAGGGGTCAAAGGTATGTTATTGTATATGTAAGATTCATAATGTTTGTTGGTTAGATCCGTATTGATAAAGTAAGACCCCCTAATTGATAGGAAAGTATGTGTTAATTATAATATATGGGTTAACTTCCACCTCCTCCGCATACTACATGATCAGCAGGTTAAAGTGGGCGAGTCCACTTCTGCAGATTTGCAGGGGGGATTTTGGTCTAAAAATAAACATCGAAATCGATTTTATACAGCTACGCCGAAAAAAATTTACTTAAATAATGCGCAGCTGTACAGAGAGTGCTTCCGTATCTACAAATAGAGCTTGGAATCGTGTACTGTAAATTAAATCAGCCCGTCACTATGACATGGACACAGGTCAGTGCTTACACACAACAACCCAGACACAGAAATACAATCCAGCACCATTTTTGTGTACCTGTCACTAATTTACCTTTCATGACAAAAATATTAGACTTGTCACGATTTTTCATCATGTCTGTCTCATACCAAATGCCAAAAAAAGTCAACAGCCTGGACCAATTTCATAGACGTTTAGATAGATTGGCTGAAGAGGAGAATGTGCAGAGGTGTTGAAACTGTTTCTTAGTATTAATTGCGTCCATGTTATATCTGTCTGTTCTGCCAACTTTTCTCGTGAGTGTTATATGGTGGGATAATGAAGTATATTTGTTGGAATGCAAATGATGAAGATGTTCAAGGCAGGCATGGCAGTTCTACCATCTTACATTGGTGTAGGCAGTTTTCCGTGTCTTCCCTATGATCAAATCTCAGCTATGCAGAAATGTTTTTCGGCGTAGCTGTATAATTTCGATTTCAACTCGCATCTTAAACCAATCAAATGTACGCTAACAGCGGTAAATAATTCTAAGCTGAATAAAAGGACTCCTGTTATTGGTTAACGCATCGTTATGGACTATAAAATTACTGTAAATAAGGGGTGCAGCTTGTATATATCATTCAGCTTGGTGTTATTACTTTTCTTTTTGATGTAAACATGAAAGTGATTTCAGTAAGTTAAATACAATCCTTTTCCATCAATTGAGGAATGCTACTTTGTGAAAATGATTTAAAACAACAAAAAAGAATCCACCGTGTTATGACATGAAACCCCTTAATTACTATGTATATTGAATTCTTCCAGCCTGCCGAGATGCTTCTCATTGAAAATTAATTCGCCAAAACCAAAACAACTAATAACGCTTTTATATCATAATTGTCATATGCAATAATGATATGAACAAATATCAAACAAGCCTATTTACAAATATAATTTTTTGTATTACCGTCTATAAATAAGTATATTTCATAGAAAAAATACTGAACTATTTCTAGAGCGTACTAAATTTGTTGTGCGTCGGTCTTTCGCGCGCTTTTCCTCGGAATCTTCTAGAAGACTGGAAATCTCGTTTTTCTTTCATCCTACGCCGAATATCTTTTTTAAAGATATTTCTTGTTATTTGGTTCAGCTAGACTGGCAACTTTGTTGAGTGGATTGCTTGGGATAATGTGGGGGAGTTTTACTAGTAATTTTGCCATTATTCATTTGTATTATTTAAATTGATTTTTAGCTCATCTGTTTTTTGAAGAAAAAAATATGAGCTATTGTAACTCCGGCATCTGCGTTGTCATCGTCCTCGTTAGTCATCGTCGGGAATCTTATCGTAGGCCATAACTTCTCTACTTTTTAATATAAATTATCTTTCTTGGTATGGGTATTCATCTTGACAAGGTCTATCCAGACATATGCATATATTTCATCTGTTGACCTTGACCTGTGATCTATTTTTGCTGTGACTTTTGAAAACTTTAAAATGCCTGTCATTTCAGAACCATTACCAACAAGGCTCTGATATTTCACATGTGAATTCCTTGTGGTAAGACCTTTCCATCAGTGTTACCTTTTGGTCTTTTGACCTTGACTTTTGAACTTTGATCTGTTTTTGAAATGCTTAACAAAAAACTATAACGTTGGCCATAACTTCTTTACTATTTAAAAATACAACTTTTACTTTTGGTATGCATATTTATCTTGACAAGGCCTATCCAGACATATTCAAATATTTCACCTACTGACCTTGACCATTTACCTAATTTTGCTGTAACTTTTGAAAACTTTAAAATGCCTGTCATTTCAGAACCATTACCAACAGGGCACTGCTATTTCACACATGAATTCCTTTGCCAAGCCTTTCTATTAACGTTACACTTGAATTTTTACTTGAATTTGAACTTTGACCTATTTTGAAATGTTTAACAAAAAATTTAATGTTGGTCATACTTTTACTATTTGACATACAACTTTTATTTCTGGTATGCATATTTACCTTGACAAGGCCTATCCAGACATATGTAAATATTTTGCCTTTTGACCTTGACTGTTGACCTGTTTTTAAAATTTAAAAATTTAACCTTCCAAGGGTTTAAATTCCTTTTTGCAAGCCCTTTCCGTTAATGTTACACTTTTGGACTTTTGACATTGATCTTTAAACATTGATCTATTTTTGGATTTTTTTTTTTTTTTTTTTTTTTTTTTTACTTAGGTAGGTATATTTTTGGTATGCATTTTTATCCTGACAAGACTATTCAGATATACCTCAATATTTCATCTATTAACTTGACATTTGATCTTATTTTACCATAATTTTGGACAAGTTTTGATAAATATATTTCTCTGTCATTTTTCAATGATTATTTTAAAACTTTATATACTGATTTGCCATCATATGATTCTGTGCGGGTGTGATTTAGGTCATGATTACTAGACAGATAAAAAAGTTAGAGCATTTTTAAAAAGAATTTGAGTTTGTAAAGTTAATTCTTCTCAGGGATGGAATTTCTTTTGTTAATCAGAATTTTGTATATAATTAAAGTGAAGTCCACACCCTTCTGTAACACCCCATGTAGGCAGAAATTGAGAATAATTATTGGGACTTTACTTTGGAGATGTGACAGTCCCTGCTGTAACTTTGGAGTGATTTCTGACATACAAGCAGGATAGTGTAATTTACTGTAGTCAATGCTCTTGTTTTTAATTAACTTGGTTCTTTGGTGCACTCAGTGGCCATATAAATATTTGATGCTCCTCACAGTTTTTCCCTCAATGATTGTTTACTGTTATAATCTTTAGAAAAGGCATATACAGTAAAACCTCACTCTGCGACCAACTCATTATCACGACCAACTCAATATTACGGGCACATTTTGCCGGACCCGAATTTTTCTCTATATATTTCAATGGTTGCTCACCTCATTAAAGCGGGCAACTCAAAATTGCGTAAAAAGACCACTAAAATCGGACCAAATCGTAAAATTAGTCTTCTTTTGACCTCAATAATGCGCGAAGGTCTGTGAAAAAGTTATTCAAGTTTTCATTTACGCATCTGTTTCCGGTACAGGTAATACACGTGCCGTAATTCGGATTTTGATACATGGTAGATATTCGATGGAGAGTGAAAACATGGTGAATGGGTAATATTACGTAACAGAGAGAATTTTTGGTCTAGTACGTATTTTGTAGTTACGAGTTTTGTTATATGTCCAGTGAGCTGCCTATTAGCAGTAACAATCACCGTGACGCGTTTCGATTGACTAATGTTTTGACAGTCGTTAATTGGCACGATTATATTATCTACTCAGCTTAAGTTTGTCACAAAATGCATTTTACAGAATAAACATCAGAAAGAGCCGATTATTTTCTTCTTCCATACATATCCATCAATCATTTTACGAGGAAGATAAATGGTGCGTTGTTGACGGATTTGTAAAGTCACTACACAAATATGAAACTCTTCGGATCTCAAAACGCTTGATTAACAATATTATTCCCTTATCCTCTAGTCATGCGGTCAACTATTGTAATTGTTCACCGCTAATTGTATTTTCACACAGAAGATGAAACATCTACGCCGGTTAATCCGCATACAGTTTTCAGAAAATAATGTCATTATTTTTACGGACATGTTCATGTTTTGCCTCGCGTGCGTTTAAAGAGGTGAAAATACTCACATTTATGTAATATCACGAAATATCGTCCGGTATCGGAATTCGGAGGTTCCGTTTAGAGTGTTGTTTTTCAATATAAATATAGGGAATTTAATCGGGTTATTTTCGTGCGGTTTAGAAGTATTCCGGTTTATAGAGAGTGCGGTTTTGAGAGGTTCCACTGTATTTATGAAAAGACCAAACTCAATAATGAGACCAACTCAATAATAAGACCACTTTCAGATGGACCCAATAGTGGTCTCATTATCGAGGTTTTACTGTAGTTGCCGTAACTTTGTCCATCTGTTTCGCCCACTTTTTGTTCAGACTATTTCTTTGTAACCACTGATTAAAATTTAATCAAACATTACTGGAATTTTAATTATCAAGCGGATAAACACATCAGCATTATATTCCAGTTTGATGACTTTTGACAGAGTTTCAATCCTTTTTTTCACATCCATATTCTTGTCTGAACTATTTCTCAGCCACCAGTGGCAAGAATCAGTAGGACTCTTTATAAGATGCTTCAACCTGGAGGAAATGCTCAAATTATCTGCATATAATAGTTCATTGAGTTTTTATTAATTCATAAAGTAATGGCCCTTTGTGTGTGTGTTTTTTTTTTCTTGTGAATTCAGATTCTTGTTGCCATCACTGCATGTCTGGAATGCAAAGAAACCACATGAGACGTTTCAGAGACGTGGAGATGTGCAAGTTATCAATATGTTCTGGGTCATTGACTTTTCACAAAGGTTTGCCACTTTGTTTTTGTTTTATATCAGATTCTTATTCTTGTCAGGAATTCACTTAATCAATTTTCAAGGAGATAAGTCCGTATCAACAGTATATTCTGGTTAATTGATTTATGGAAATTTAATTCTTCTGCAGTGGACTATTCCTCAGAAACTTCATAAAAAAAATTCACAGCATTGTTTCTGCCTTTGTGTCAGTGTATTAACTATCCCAGTATACTTAGGCCCCCCAAAAAAAGAAAAAAGTTCTGTTTCTGGTTTCCAGCCAAAAAAAAAAGGGTCGGTAGGTAGGGATATGTTTTTTTTTTTTTTTTTCAAGTGATGTGAAAAGTTAAAAAAAAAAAGAAATAAATAAAAAAGATTAAAGGCATAAATGTAAAAAAAAAAATTAGGTCGGCCATGAAAAAAGAAGTTCGGTTTGGAGACAAGAAATGGAACTATATTTTTGTTTTGGCCTTATTTGAAATTGTATTATTTTATAAGTGTAGCAAGATTTTTTTTGTTTTGACCAGTGTCTTCCATACTATCTTACATGGTTTTTGTATCACCTGCTGTAAGCAGAGGTGACACATAGGGATCGCTTTTCTGTCATCAGTTTGTCTGTCTTTCTGTCACACTCTATCTGTCACGCTTGTCCATCAAACTTTTTCTGTCATGCTTCAGCAGGTGACACGTGTGTTCCAAAGAACACTCTTGTACTGATATTCTTTAGGCATTATTTTGTCAGAATCACATGGGATGATGATGTTGTTTTTTCCACTTGTTCATTTTGTTTGTGATTATAATTTCAGTTTATATGCAGCATGCATGTAATGAGATCAGGAGAGCATCCTGGACTTATGTGGTGTTGCAAATTGATAGTAATGTAATTATTATTGTTTAGTACAACTAATTTTATTAATTTATTATATTATGCTAAGTACTTTCTTAAGTGGATGCTTAAGTGATGTTTCAAAGAAGATAGCCCAGTGGGCAAGTTTATTTATGTATTTATAATAATTTGTAATATATTTATTTTCTATAGTGTATCAGGGGTAAAATGCTTGCAAATTGTGTTTGATACATATAAACTAAAATTCACCTTAATATTACACATATTTAGTAACACCAACTAACTTAAAGATAAGGCAACCTGTTTTCACTGGGGGCTAGTAGACGTTCAAAGTAACTTGCCCCCTGGACAAGTGAAAGTCAGGTCCTTAAGTAGACCCCTGTACTAGTATGATTTGATAATTTTATACATGGTTAGAGAAACTGCAGGGTCTCTAACAGTGAACCATCATGATACCAAATATGTCATCCACTTCAGATAAGAACTTAATTAACGTAGCTAATGCATAAGTAAACATATCATACTGTTACATTCCCATTAAAATGTACCCCTTTTCTTGCTAAATAGTACAAATAATTCTTTTTTTTTAAATGTCTGTTGATTTCTGCACATAAATAAAATATATTCTTTATAGTTTTGGAAAACAATTTTTTTAAGGGAGATAACTGTTGATCAATAGTAATTGAGAAGTAAAAGAATTTACATCCCTTTGATGCTATTTTACTTCATTTTTTCTATCTAATATCATAGAGTTTTTGTGGTACAAAAATAATTTGGGACATTAGTAAATTTTCTTCACAACATGTGCTCTAATATTTTGGATACAAATAAATAATTATCAGTTGAATGTTAAAAATTCCAGTTGTTTCCTTGATAGCCAACAAAGAAACCCCATTCACATGGCAGAGGTATTACATGCTTGTTTGGACTGTAGAGGAATCACACTTGTTGCCTTTCATTTTATAAAAAAAAAAGGTAAATCTTTTCATATTGTTAAGTCAAGACAGTGTAGCATGGGTATACATCACCTTCAGTGTCAGCTCTAGAGGGAGAAGGTGACAGAAATAAATACAGAAAAATACAAAGTCAGTGTTACCTTGACATGATTCATCAAGCAAACTAGGTTGTTGACCATGGAGTTGGCTATTTGAACAAATAGATTAGTTCAAACAGCGATATTTCACAGTTGATGGGAATGTGCCTGACTGACATCCAAGTGGTTTTCCTGGAAGATCTGGGTCAGTTTTGATGTCTGCCTGAATGATTTATGGGTCGGAATGAAGGTTAAGACGTCTCATCCTTGATTTATATACCTACGTACACCAAATACGGTCATGTTTGCTATGGTAGGTATTGAGTGAATCCTCAGCTGTCTATCCAGGTTGTCAGGTTGGTTGATGAAGAAGTGACAGTCAATGAATCAGCATCTCTTGATGATCTCAATATGACATGGGCTTGTGTACTTACATGAAACTTGCTGATGGGTTGTTATGTATTCTATAGGGATAGATATTGTAATATTTTAGATCATATTGCAATATTCATCACACAATATTGCTAATGTATTTGTAGCATATAATTCTCTGAATGAAAAATATGTATATTGCTATACAAATATATACAAGTTTTACAAAGTTACCAGTAATAATTTGATTGCTTTATTTTTCTGCATTTTATTCTTATCTATTTTTGTAATTATCAATATCCTTGGTGAAACTTCCACTTGTATATTTAGAGAATTCAGACATAGGTAGAGAGTTCAGGCACTGATAGTAAATTCAGGCACATACTAGATAAATCAGGCATATTTGGAGAATTTAGCACAGATAGATACATCAGGCATATCCAGATAATGCAGCACAGTTAGAGAGTTAACCCTTTCCCTCATATAGACTCATTTTGACGCATCAATAGGTACCACATAAAGCCTGATCTGCAGAAAACCACAGTTAAACCTTACCAAATTTAATTATAAAATCCTAATTTCCAGACCACGGAGCGCGAACAGCATAAAACCTGATCAGCCTGCGAGTTACTCGCAGGCTGATCTGGTTTTATGTTGTTCGCATAGGTCTTTTCATGGTTTCCTCTATGAGGGAAAGGGTTAAGGCACTGATAAAAAATTCAGGCACATATAGATAAATCAGGCATACTTAGAGAATTCAGGCAAAAGATAAAGAATTTAGGCAGAATATATAATTATATTTCCCTTTTTAAGGTCACAAAATATTGGTATTTGAAAAGATATCTCAATACCATATTATGGACTTCATATGGGTATTATTATACTAGTATACATGTACTCTTGATATGCTCTTCACTAGTACATGTTCTGTAATTTTTTCTTCAATTGAAATTATTTTGTTTAGGGAATTATAGAAAGCTATTGAGTACAATATCTGAAATCTGTTAATATAAAAGCTTAAGTAACATACAAGCTTTTATTTCTTTACCCATTTGTTCAGGATATGTTCTGAAGAAAAAAATTCAAGGTTTTGTCATCACTGGTCATTGTCATTGGCATTGTGGTGGTGAAAAAATTTAACCTTGGCCATAATTTATAAATTAGTTAGCTTCTGTCCTCATACCTCACATACTTAGTGTTCACAATCAGAGGTGTTACATTCTCATCAAGGGCCGTAACTCTTAGGTCCATTTCCACCTCTCTTTATTCCTTAAAAAAAAAGAAAGAAAACAAACAGACAAGTGTTGGCATCCACACGCCATGTCCTTGTTTTGCCTAGATTTATCTTCGAAAGGTCCTGGTGGCTTGTTATTCGATCCTCGGCAGAGATGAACCAAAGTTGTTTAAATGGTTTATCTCCCTTTTTCTTGGCAGCTCTATATCTGATTCATGTAGACAAAATCCCCAATTGATTGTTGTGATCTTACATATATCTGTCTTACTCATTAATGCAGAAAAATAACTTTATGAAATTATGCAGAAGCCATTTAATTTCATCTTATTAATTACTTTATTATACTCGTATTAACTGATTATTTAAATATTCTCAAAGATTTTTCAACTTGAAAATCTGCAGGAGAGCAGGAAAGTAAGAAGACTTATCTTCTTATATGTCTGGCTGCCATGCTGAATTCAGCAAATTTTATTTGTAAATATGCATGCACTCTCCAATTCTGAGTTAAACAAGTTGTTTAGATGCAAAACATTCAATATTTTATTTAGAATGTCTCGTTTCTACAGTAATAGATATTATTTTTTAATATAATGCTAGACATGTTAAAATATGACCTGTAAGGAACATTGATAAAAATTAAGGTGTCTGAATTGAAGATGTACTTTATTAAGTATCTTATAAAACAATTTTCTTCCATATAAATTATTTAATATATGTTGGTAACTTGGAGACAGAATCTGCAGTATAAACAATATTTTTTCAGGCATTTGTAAAATTTTCTTAGAATTATTTAGATATGCCATAACAATTGTTTATATGTTTGTTCTGTAAGTGATTGCTATACTTAAAAATAAATTGTCATATATCTTCCATGTTTAATGGTTTTATTTTTTAAATAATGCATCATTTTTCTTTATGATCTTTCCATTCTGAAGAGATCATATGAGTTTGAATTTGATTAGTATTCACTGTAAAATATAATTTGATTTATTATTGAATGGTGTGACACTGCTATCTCAGGTCAGGATGAAAAATGGCTTTTAATTTACATGATTTTGTATCCGCATGCTGGCGGACCTATTGATACATTGTCCTGTGGTCACTCAATAAACATGCTCCTAATATTCCCGTACTATATACCTCCCCCTTCCACAAATAACATATTGAATTTCATTATAACCCCCATACCCTTGTATTGCCTACTCCATAACACTCTGTTTATTCTGTGGTCAGTAAATTTTGAATTGCTTCCTAATTTCCTCTTTTTAATTATCTCGCACAAAGCATTTCACTGTGAGTCAGATTGCTTGTGACGGATTGTTACTAGAGTACAAATTTGATCACTTTTCAGAAGTGGCTTTGTCAAAGATTAATGTGATTGAACTGGTCCCATATAGTTGTGTTTTGACTGAGTTGATCATTTTATACTTAATATAACAACCTTCATTTACAATGACACAGTTTTACACGTTTGCAAAGCCATTGTGTGTAATGTTTACACAGCAAACAAATCATTGCCTCTCAATACTGTATCATTAATTGATGGCAAATTGAGATCAACTTTATGTCAATAAAACATATAAGCAAACCACCGTATGAGAAAAAGTTGGTTAAATTTGACTAATTGGTCTACTTGTTATGTACTGTTGCAGGGGGGATTGGGGGTCACATCAATCTCTTGACTCGGCCTTAGGATACTAAATTTTGAAACACTTGTCTTCATGTGTTACAAATGAATTTAACGTGTTGCGTTGCGCTGTCCTTCATTTGTCTCTGTCAAGGGCTAGAGCTGGGCTCAGATTTAGTTGTTTGAGGTCTTCTTTGATGGATGTTGCCCAGGTCTTCTTAAGTTGCTCTCGGCCACATTTTCCATTTTCACTCCTGCCTTCTGCATGTGGCATCTTAGTCTCTTCCAATGTACAGAAGAGATCCTCCAAACTGGACAGGTGTTTAAGAACATAATTTAGATCTCTGTTATGGCTTAAGTTAACAAAATTTGCAAAAGCTGCTCTGAGATTATAGCCCTTAAAGTTGTTGAAAAATCTTAAGTTTGGCTTGTGGCGTTGTACAAGTTCAGTGACGTTTTGGTTGGAGACATGTTTAAATACTAATGAAATATATTTTGTCTCACATCTTTAACAATTTATCCTGACAGTAAATGGTCAAATTACCCTCTGAATACAAGTGAAATTTCATTAGTTCTTCCGATGTTGAAATATTAAGATACAACTTGAAGCATTTTTAAATGCACTTCTCCCTGTACCACTCAGATACAGTGTTTTATACCACAGTACCCCATGGTTACTACATGTGTCCCTAGACAAATTCTCACTATGTTAGCTTCAGAGCTGCAAGATTTGTTTGGGTTTAGCATCATACGGGCAGTATGTAAGTCACTTTGGGACTTTGTCTACTTGAGATTGGTATAGTGCTACCACACTTTGACATCAGGCTGCAGGCAAGTGGTATGATATGACATTCAGTCATTATCCTGATACAGGGCAAAACATTCTTGAAACAATCCTTATGTACTAAAGAGTAGTGAACCTGGTCAGCTTCCAAGTTACATGCTGATCTGGTTTATACTGATTGCATAGGTTTCTTCCTGGATAGGTCTCATTTAGTTAAGTATATACGCAAATATGCTTACAAACATGGTCTTTGAGTAAAATGATAGAAACTGAGTTCATAACCATTGGTAACAGATGTTTCCCAAAAATGTTACAGCTTTATCATCATTGTTTGATGGTCAACATGTAAAGGTTGGCCCAGGTCTGCCCTGTGTTGGGGGTACCTCGACTGCCATGTGTCAGTGGGGTACTGGGGGGGGGGGTACTTGGATTAGTATCATGCCACTTGTCTGTGGTTTTGTATCACAGCGATGCGTTATGTAGGCAAACAGTACGATAGAAATTCTGTCAAAACAAAGTGGATGATGAATAAAGCAAACATACGGGCAGAAATTCAGAACAATGAGGGACTGAAAAAATTTGATTCACAAACATCTGTTTTATATGGGGTATAAAGGTTGTTCAAGATTTCATTACCACTTCTTTGTGTGATTGTGAACCTACAATGTGTGAAGAAAAACAACACCATAAAGTTCTAGACAAAGTGTTCCTCCTACATCAAACTGTCTCCAATGTCTGGCCTTTGTCATAGCAGTTATGTTCCTTTATCATTTCTGATGAAGACTGGTAGGCCTCTATGGTGCTAAACATGATGCATTCTTGTGTAATATTTTTATGAGACATCCATGTGTTATCTGCAGACAACAGGCAAGTGTCGTATTGGTCAGTTAACTGTTGTAGCCAGTGGACTGAGATACCTTTCATTATGGCCCCCACATTTTCAGGACTGGACAATTCTGGTCTGCTCTTTGTTGCTCTGACAACAGCTGCATGCAACATGACCAAGCACTTTGCTGACTTGAAAGGCTATTAGTGATGATAATTACAAGGTGTATGACAATGTATCAACAACATAGTCACAGTTAGGTAGGTCAGTGGTTCTACCAAGGTGTTTCTGTGCACTTGGGAGGCTACTTGTAATTAGCTGAGTGTTACCGTCACCACTAAATGACTGAAATATTGTTACAGACTCACAAAGATGGGTGACTCCAAAATAACAAGATTTCTGGCAACATTTTAATCATTTTGCATATGTTAGCATTATTATGAAATGATATATAGACAAAAGTCTATGACTGGAAAACAAAATTGATAAGCTTCGTGTCATATCTCAGAGTGGTGATCATTATATCCTGAGACAAGGTAATCCTATTGAAGTACTGTCAAACCAGTGTCGATGTGATAGCCCCTCATTCCATCTCTATAGGTAAGGCTAAGTTGTTCACTTTGAAATGAGGTACAGTACTGTATTTCGAAACTTCAACCATTTACAATATATCTGAATGGTTAATTTAGAGAGAGGACGTTGGTCTTGTGTTACTATTGTATCACATCATAACGGATATCCATACTAAGCACCCCAGATACCAACATTCATGTATAATATTGCTGTATTTGAGGTCTTAACCTAGAGACTGTCTTACTGGTTATAGCGATTCCGTTATAATGAAGATCAACGTTTGTGTCTGGACCATATACCACCATTAAACACATGGAAGAAATAAAAATAGTACATAATAGATGAGGCCATAATGTTGTTAATTTTATCAGGCAGAAAATAAGTCTAAATAAACTGAGTGAATGGAAAATCCGCTATTTTAAGTTTTATGAATAAGCTGTATATAAATTAATGATATATGTTAACAATTTAAAAGATTGCATTTCAAGCTGTTATTTATGACTGTGAAAACACAATACAATATAAAACCAAAGAAGATCAAAAGTTGCAACGGCAGTGAAATTACGGTAAATAAATTATCAAATATATTGCATAATTATGATAATAAAAGTGAAAAAAAACAAACTTGTGTAGCTTGAATAAGAGCTGGGGAAATCTGACAGACGATGCCCATAGAAACATAGCATGGCTTCTTACACAGGATTGAGTAATTAAGTTTAGTAAAAGAAACTGCATTTTACAGTCTTAAGTTTCATGCCATTTGCACATTCAGCTTCTTTACTGCTTTTAGCCTTGGTCGTTATACTTCTAGTATCTTTCTTCTTGGAAGCCCACATAATGGCACCACGGAATTATACCACCCTCTCAGGTACCAATTTACACATACTTGGTCATTATACTATAGTATCTTTCTTCTTGGAAGCCCACATAATGGCACCATGGAATTATACCACCCTCTCAGGTACCAATTTACACATACTTGGTCATTATACTATAGTATCTTTCTTCTTGGAAGCCCACATAATGGCACCATGGAATTATACCACCCTCTCAGGTACCAATTTACACATATTTGGTCCGGAATTATACCACCCTCTCAGGTACCAATTTCCATATTGGTCATTATACTATAGTATCTTTCTTCTTGGAAGCCCACATAATGGCACCACGGAATTATACCACCCTCTCAGGTACCAATTTACTCATACTTGGTCATTATACTATAGTATCTTTCTTCTTGGAAGCCCACATAATGGCACCACGGAATTATACCACCCCTAGGACCAATTTACCAATTGGTCATTATACTTAGTATCTTTCTTCTTGGAAGCCCAATAATGGCACCAGGAATTATACCACCCTTACCAATTTAATATTGGTCATTATACTATAGTATCTTTCTTCTTGGAAGCCCATATAATGGCACCAGGGAATTATACCACCCTCTCAGGTACCAATTTACACATACTTGGTCGTTATACTTCTAGTATCTTTCTTCTTAGAAGCCCACATAATGGCACCACGGAATTATACCACCCTCTCAGGTACCAATTTACTCATACTTGGTCATTATACTATAGTATCTTTCTTCTTGAAAATGGCACCAGGGAATTATACCACCCTCTCAGGTACCAATTTACACATACTTGGTCGTTATACTTCTAGTATCTTTCTTCTTGGAAGCCCACATAATGGCACCACGGAATTATACCACCCTCTCAGGTACCAATTTACTCATACTTGGTCATTATACTATAGTATCTTTCTTCTTGGAAGCCCATATAATGGCACCACGGAATTATACCACCCTCTCAGGTACCAATTTACACATACTTGGTCATTATACTATAGTATCTTTCTTCTTGGAAGCCCACATAATGGCACCACGGAATTATACCACCCTCTCAGGTACCAATTTACTCATACTTGGTCATTATACTATAGTATCTTTCTTCTTGGAAGCCCACATAATGGCACCACGGAATTATACCACCTTTTCAGGTACCAATTTACACCTGGCTGAAGTGTACATTGTGGAGTTAATTTGAGAGAATTGGAGCAATCATTTTCTTGGTTGATTAAAACATGAATTCTCATTATTCAGTGAATTAATGATCAAGAAAAAAGTAAAAAATAGGTGGGTAATTATGTTTAATCATGTTTAATTCTTATATTAATCTTAGTATAGAAAATATTTAAAGAACTAAAAGCATATCTTAAATATAATTTGTATGATTGAAAGGGCCCATTAGGATGGCTCGACAACATAATCCGTAACTCTGAAACATCAGTCTTGTTAATGTTGTAAGGTTTGCTGAGGATCATCATGGTTCCCCAACCCCCACCTATTACGGGGATTGAAAAGTGGGGGGCCATAAACAGGAAAGTGTTTCAAGAGATATGTATTAAAGATTTAAGATTATGTTTTGTGTCTGATGTGAGTTTATATGAAGAATTACAAAAATCCTTTTGATGATCAAATGGTCCAAGTACAGCTTTCAACATGCTATAACTAGACTTCCCGCGATTGAACTGCATTATATTGTTATAATGGAGCTTAAGGCAGATACCAGCCTTCCATATGTACTTATTAAAGTTATTAAATTGCATAATTGAAAGCTGTAAGATGGAATTTATCTAAGATCTTTTGAAATAAAGCTTCATTTTAATACATGTATAATCCAGAGCATATTGATGATATTTCCATCTTCATTCATGATAGCCAATTAAGTACAAGTAATTGACTTTCTTGAGCTTTTCTGCTGCAGGAAAAGGTGTTGCATGCTGAAGATGCAAATGTTATCCATTTAACTTCCTGATTGCAGATTCAGAAGCTAGAAGATTGCGTGTTCATTGCATAGATAATTATGTTAAATCATAGAAAAAATGTAGAAGTATGAGTTACCTTGCACATGTCTTCAGATTTGTCCTGTTTTATTTCATGAGTCATGTAATTGAAGTCATTAAAAATCTTTCCTACTGCTAATAAGATAGCTGCATGGTTTTTGTATTGCATGTCTTGTTTTGTTGTTAAGGTGTTATTGTTCAGTGTTGAGGCAGCTGTGGTTGGGTGTCCTGTGTACACCAAATGATTGTTACAGGTGGGGTAACAGGCCTTGACTTAGTCATATGGTGGGTCAGATAGACACATTCTCGATGCCAAATAAGGTAATATATTCCCATATTGTTTTTTTTTTGGGGGGGGGGGGGAAATGCCAGTCAAATAAAAATTCAAAATGCTTACAAAAAAAATATATGAAAACAGGTCAAATTAAAGTAAAAATTTGCTTGAATCAACTCTCATATGATACCATGATTTGTTTGAATATTTTCCAATCTGACTCTTTTCTTTTTCCAAAATAGCCTCAATGGGTGTGGGCAAAGGTTTGGTTCAGGTTGTTGTATTCTATATTCTAGACTGGCAACTTAGTTAACTTGTAGGAGATAATTTAAGAGATACCATGAATTATATAATTTGTCAAAATCCACAAATAGTAAGAAATACACTTGAGGTAGCCTGCACCATATTATGTAAGGAAACTTGATACCAGTATCTTTAAATGAGAACATTTAGTCATATTATTTAGAAATGAATTATGTTTTACACCCAGATGCTTCTCCTGTACTGGTTTCTCCAGGATGTAGAGGGAACAATAGTCAGTTTTAATTGATGTTAGCCCAAGGGAAAGTAACTGCTTTTGAGTTCCTTCTCATTATGGATTTGATGATACTTTTTATTGATGGTACATATTTTTCTACTTCCTTATATTTCTTGATGTGAGCATGAAACCATGCCTGGAATTATCTGAACAAAGACATTTGTTCCAAGACTGAATCATCAGTTGGGGGTTTTTCTCATAGCCAGAGGTTTCAGATTAACCTGTAATTGAACACTTGCGTTAAAGTCAAACTTCTCTAATGTTCCAAGCATAATGTCTCATTATTTTTTTTTCATGAGAAATGTCCAGAAAGTTAGAAAAAGTGCCTCGTCTTTGTGAGGACTCCTAAAACATCCATCACTGTGACACTCCTTCCCCACAATTGATTCCTTATTACTTGGGCATCAGCAGTTATGAACAATATTTTCTTCCTGCAAATTTTTTTCAAGCATCTAATTCTCTAGCTAGTGTTCAAAGTGTTTGTTTTGCACCATTTATTTTATTCCCCTTTCCTGTTTTCTCTTTTTTTAAAATTTTTTTGTATCAGACATTTTTCATCGAAGGCTTGTGCGTGTAATTACAATGTCAAAAGAATCAATATTATTTGCTTCAATTATGCCCCCACGGGTCTGTTCATTTTGATGTCTTTTAATTAAGTTTTTAGTTAATATCCTGTGTTTTGTTGTTTATTCAGTATTACTCCATTCTGCATGACACGGCTATGAATAGCTCAAAACTAGCGGGAGAATTAATGAGGCTTTCTGACACCCGGCTCGCACATGTTAGGTCACTCAGCGACAAACTACCTCTACACGTGAATCACCAGCATGGTTCCTCTGATGCATTATGGGGCCCTTTATCCATCATTGTATTACTCATTAAAATGCATTTCTGAGCAACAAAACCCTTTCCTGTGGGCTTTAACATTGTGTTTCAGCAGACGACATTTCCGCTTGACCCATGCTGCAGAATCACCTGTTATTGTTAAGTTTATTTCAAAACTTAATTTATTTCTTGTCCATTACAGCGAGTGCCTCTATTATAATACCCTGGTTGTACATCAGTAAGTAAAAGCATTAGTGTAGTTACACATGCTAGTCATCAATTTAGAATACAACTATTGAAGCCCTTTTTATTGGACCAAATTCATTTTTTGCAGGAAGTCATTTTTGTTTTGTTTAAATTGTTCATAAATACCCCAAATTCATTTTTTTTTTACATTTTCCTGGGCAGTCTTTTAACTGCCTGTTGATTTTAATGAGTTTCTTCAATTATGCTATAACAAGTTCTGGAAATGTTCAAAACATTTTGATGCAATTAACATTGATTGTTACAAAGTCATTAGCTATTCCTGCCAACTTTTGATTCTCTCAAAAATCCTGAGTTGACATTTTCTTGAAAAATATCTTTTTTTTTTTTTTTTTTTTTTTTTTTTTGTGGACGATTAATGTTGACTAGCACATTTTCATTTCACATATTTTTTTCTGAGACTAACTTACAGGCTGATCAGCTTTGATAGTCTGCAATTCTTATCTGTAAGTCAAGAAATATATCCCAATAAGTTAAGAATGGCTCGCCAGTTGATGGATTATTTCAATTCTAATTCAACAATCGTGATTATTCATCCATTTCATTTTCTTGAAATGCAGAACCTAAAAGCCAAGTAAATGATGAATGAAAGTAAAAGACACATGTTTGTTTTGTTTAAATTAATTTCAGACAATATCTTTAACTCTGTTTATTTCTTTCTCTTTATTTCTTTTCATCAAAAACTTACTGTCATGTGAGTACAAAGTGGTATTTCAGCCAATTTTACTTTATATGCTAATGACATCTTTTTTTAATGTTTACGTTGTCAGCATATTTTCATTGATAAAAAAAAAAAAAATAATAATACAGAGTACAAACCACGTGCACAGGCATTCCAACCTATATGTAATGGCAAATTTCATATTTTCTGTTTTACATAACATAGAGACAAGAGTCTTGTTGAAACACATTTTAAATTTCATATTTTCTGTCTTTACATAACATAGAAACAGGAGTCTTGATGAAATACATTTTAAATGCAATTTTGTAGGTACATTTTTCTTTCTTTTTTTCTTTTCTATTTGAACTTATTTATTTGACGTTGATTGGGAAACCAGTTCTAATTACAACTTACAATAATCCCTCTAGGAGGTTCCTGGGTTGGACCAGTACTTTGGGCCTGAGAAGTTTATGAAGTATCCTTTCCCCTAACAGGGTTCAAACCCACAGTAAGGAATGTTACTACAGGAGCACGGCACCCAACCATGTCCTTGGAAATTTGAGGTATTCTACATTGTGGGGATAAATATTCATCTTTAAAACCATCCATGGAGTCCATGAAGGTCAATCTTCTATGAAAATTGATGATAAAGTGTTCTTGTATGCATGATTACAGGAAATACGATGAAACCTTGTTAGCCGGGCTCAATTCTCTCCGGAAACCTTGCCATCCGGACACTTTTCTCTTGGAACGGATTTCCTCAACGTAAAAATGCTTCGATAATACGGAAAATTGTGTTCCGGATCCGGACAGCCATTTTGGGAACCAGTCTTAATTTTGCTATTCAAAATGACTTGATAATCCTGGAACCAGTTCAGACTGGATTTCCCTCCCACTATTTTTAGACATCATTCGGACTACTCTTGGCCTCTGACTGCCATGGAAGTGTCACCTGCAGATTGTTTACACATAACCGCGAGCGATTCACACTAATCAGTCGGACGAAGAGGGGGCAATTAAGGGCTCATATAGCCGCAAGCTGCATATAATGTTCTAATGAGCAAGTGAAGAAGGTAAAATTCATTCACAACTGCAGACATATGTTGTAAAATGAGACATAAAAACCGACCGTTCTTTAGCTCATTCTGTTTTGTTTTCTGTGCGTACATTATTTATTTAATGGCGACTGTTTTGGCTAAAATAATTAAATCCAATTCATTTTGCTCACGAATGAAGAACAAGAAATGGGTCACAGTTATGCTGTCAATACTTAAGGTGTCTTTTTCTTCTCCTAAGAATGCTGATGCTAAGGATGGATTAAAATAAATTCAAACCAATGCATCATCTGTAAATATCAATTTAAATACATAATCATAATAATATAACCTAAGCATATTATTTCAAATATATTTATAGAGTGGAATACAATGTAAAAAAAATACATACACAGAGAGTACAATGAAAGAAGAAAGAAGAAAGAAGAGAAATATGGGTTGATTCATTAATACGGAAAATTCATTAATCCGGAAATTTACTGAAGGACCAAAATGTCTGGTCTAACGAGGTTTCACTGTATATGAAATTTCACAATTCTAGAAGATCATACTGGTAATTTTGAAAGAAAAAAAAAAATCATTTTACCCCGTAATTAATATCCTCAGCGTAAAACACCACCTACACCTAATAACACACATTTTTCTGTGCATTATCACCTTTTAAATCACAGTCTATTGTTATTTCATTGAGTAATACCAAAGCATGTATTAGATTTCAGTAAAGGGTGTGTTAGTTTCATTTAGTATTACTCTCTAATTGGTTTGTTCTTTTGAATCAATTAAAAACTCTTTAAAACTTTACACCTACCCATTTCCTTGGTTATATTGTGGTCACTAATGACCTTTAGACACTGCATGACCCCATCAAATCTTACCGCTGTACCCATGTAATGGCTGTAACTAAGGTAACTTGATATGTTTTTAATATATTATGAGTAAGAGGTGAGGGGGAAGTGAGAAGTATGTCGTTTTGTGAGCAGGTTTGTTTAAGTTAAAATGCCATAAATATTGATGATAAATAGCTTGCGTCTAGCTAAGTTCATTTCTTATAGCTGATAAGCCAGCAAGCTGAGAATTTGAATCTGAAATATGTGACAATTGCAGTGGAAG
>CM037777.1:72761302-72811302 GCA_021229015.1 Solen grandis
AATAAATTGACAAAAAAACTTGTGATAAACAGACGGAGCAGGTTCAATGTTATAAATGTAGAAACTATTCAAAGTTATTTCTTGTTGTAGGATACTGGCAGAGCAATCAGGCCATCAGCTGGATATCTTATCATTTTTTTTCTTGGTAAGTTATTTCCTTTTTATGTCATCTTCAGAGAAATGAAATGTATGAAAATTCATCTAAATGCTTGGCATATGTCAGTCAAAAATGACATGTGCACTTTAAGTTAATTAGGAAGATAATTTGAAGAGTTACAGATAAAATCTTGACCAGTACTTTTTCTTAAGACTTATGGTCGCATGCACTCAAAAATAAAAATGGTACTTAATTATGATTTTCATATTCAGGCTCAAACAGTGCCCATCAGGTCCAGTAAGGATTTGAGTACAGTATTGAGTTTGAGCCTCAGATCATACTGTAGTTTGTTTATAGAGAACACATGGCCTGGTCCCATTCTTCGAAAATAAAAATCATACATTTTCAGGCTCAAAATTCTTTAAGTTCTATGTAGATTTAAGTATATGTATGATTTTCAGCCTGAGTTGGAGCCTGAAGTATTTATGAGCCAGAAAATATAAGGTTGGAATCTTAGTAACATCAATATAAACTTCATTTTCACTTAGGAGATAAAGGCTAGCTGAAAAATATGTTACTGGATCCCTCCAATGGAGCCCAAAGTTCTGTCAGACACCAAGGGCAGGGTTGAGTTTAATCTCCTGTATGGGGATGAATTAGTTGTTTGAAACCCACCACATTTTGTACATCCTATTTGACACAACAGATCTCTCTAAAATCTGGCTGTCATGCTTAACACTGACAGGTGTGTTGCAGCATTTTAAAATTAAAAAAAAAGTCAAGACTCTAATGATGTTAATGTAGGATTTCTGGTAGTCTGCAATTTTCCAGGTTTAAATAGTGCAGTTTTCTCTCAATTTTCCAGACTACTTCAGTTACCTTGGTAACATGTGTGCAGTTCAACTCCATTCATCATGAAACTCATGACATTATTATAAACAGCTGCACTCAAGTGCCAAGGAAAAGCAAAGCATGGCAAAACCCAATTCCTCTACATTTAAGCCTTATAGTCAGTGTGAATGAACCTAAAGATAGTAAATTCTCCCTTCCTAAACATAACAAGGCATAAATGGTAACCTCATAAGAAACTTATAATGCAAACAGCATAAAAGCAGCCCAAATTTAACACACAAGCTAAGTAACACATAAGCAGGAGTTTCCTTAAGTGGACGCCCACTTGCCCGCGCCAGGTTAAAATCACTGTGGGCAAGACTTAGTGATTTTTCAAAGAAGATAGCCCAGCGGGCAAGTTTATTTATGTAAATGAAATCGTTCGATTTTTTTATTATTTTCTATAGTATTATATATCAGGGGTAAAATGCTTGCAAATTGTCTTTGATACATATTAACTAAAATCCACCTTAATATTACACATATTTAGTTTTAAACAAACACCAACTAACTTCAAGATCGGGCAACCGGTTTTCACTGGGGGCTAGTAGATGTTCAAAGTAACTTGCCCCCTGGATCCTTAAGTAAACCCCTGCATAAGCTAATATAATTCCACAAGTAACACACATGCTGATTTAAGCTCACAAGAAACACACAAGCTAATATCATTCCAGAAATAATTTGCAAGTAACAACATAGTAATATAAGCCCAAAAGTAACTTGCAAGCTGATATCAACCCACAAGCAACACATGAGCATATATCAACCCACAAGTAACACATGAGCTTATATCAACCCACATGTAACACATGAGCTTATATCAACTCACAGTACAATAGTTTTAATCAACCCACAAAAATCGCAACATGGGGGCTTATATGATTCAAAGTAAACTGCACCCTGATTTATAACCCCAGCACTAAGCTATATCAATCCACAAGTAACAACATGCTGATATAAGCTAACAAGAATCACCATGAGTTTATATCAACCCACAAGTAACACATGAGCTTATATCAACCCACAAGTAACACATGAGCTTATATCAACTCACAAGTAACACATGAGCTTATATCAACCCACAAGTAACACATGAGCTTATATCAACTCACAAGTAACACATGAGCTTATATCAACCCACAAGTTACTCATGAGTTTATTTCAACCCACAAGTAACACAAGAGCTTATATTAACTCACAAGTAACTCAAACGTTTTTATTAACCAACAAGTAACACATGAGCTTATATCAACCACAAGTAACACATGAGCTTATATCAACTCACAAGTAACACATGAGCTTATATCAACCCACAAGTAACACATAAGCTTATATCAACCTACAAGTAACACATGAGTTTATATCAACCCACAAGTAACACATGAGCTTATATCAACCCACAAGTAACACATGAGCTTATATCAACCCACAAGTAACATGAGCTTATATCAACCCACAAGTAACACATGAGCTTATATCAACCCACAAGTAACACATGAGTTTATATCAACCCACAAGTAACTCATGAGTTTATATCAACCCACAAGTAACTCATGAGTTTATATCAACCCACAAGTAACTCATGAGTTTATATCAACCCACAAGTAACACATGAGTTTATATCAACCCACAAGTAACTCATGAGTTTATATCAACCCACAAGTAACACATGAGTTTATAATCAACCCACAAGTAACTCATGAGTTTATATCAACCCACAAGTAACACAAGAGCTTATATTAACTCACAAGTAACTCAAAAGTTTTTATTAACCAACAAGTTACTTGTGAGTTTAAATCAGCCTGTCCTTCAAGTAACTCACATAATTACTCATAAACTAACTGACCATTGCTCATCATTAATTTTGAGATTCAATTATTACAACAGAAAGCCTTCAGGATTTGACAGACTGATATGTCAGACTGCTAAACTTATTCTTCAAGGGTTTATAAACCTCCCCCTTGGAACTATTGCAAGAAGTAAATGAGGAACATGGATAAGTAACAGGTGGTCCTTGTCTATGTATGTCGGAGCCTTCCCTGAGGGGATGTGGAGGGCCCTCACTGCAGCCATCTATGTGTGTATGTTCAATGGAGTGCAGCGACTGATAGTCCTGGATTTCTTAGCGCCAAAAATGCCAATTCAGGAATCGAGTGCCATGGTTTGGAGTCTGGCTGTATAGACGAAGTGTGTAGATGTGTTACATGGAAAAGATTATATTGGATGAACCTGGAATAAAGTGTCTGATGTGGATGATATTGATAAAGTGAAGAATGTGGATGGCTCGTATTTTGTCATCATGCATAGCATTCTGAGGATTTTAGATATCTAAAAAGGTAGGATGATGAAATATTTAGAGGGATTCTTGTTTTACAGTTTATATCTTGCTTGCAGTTCAGAGCTGCTGACTGATGAAAATTTATGGAAGATTTTTTTTTTTCCGCTTTAGTGACTTAGTTTATTGATAAGAATTGCATTGAAAGATCTCCTGCAATTTTAATGCCTGTCTGCAGTTTGTATTGATTGTATAAATGATTAAAACTGTTCTAATAAGTGAATATGTGTGTTAGAGTTATAGAGTTTCTTATTTCAATTAATATCCTATATATATATTGTACATGCAACTCCATTATTCTCATGTTTTAATAGCATCAACTGAGATTATGTAACACTGGATAAAATATGATACTTTCTGTAGGTTATGTCTTTAATGGATATATTTATAAGATGTAGTTCCAGGAGAGGTTGGCCCAGTGGCAGGATGTGGTATCATGCCACATTTCTGTGTGGGGCAGCACTATATATCCATTTCATAAACATAATGATACTCTTCGAATGACTGAAAAACAGTTTGTTGGAAGTAAAAACTGATTCCTGCATGTCAGCATTATCATTCAGATTGAAAATCAATTAGGTATTTTATCATGGCAGATAAAATGACACACACAAAAAATTGCTCAAAGGCTGTAATTTGCACTGGATTGTTAGGTTATTGGATATTTTTTTAGTCATAAAAAGTAAGACAAGAAGAGGGCCAGCTGACAGATAAGTGGGCTTAAAAGTTTTGAAGCATGCCTATTCGACAAGTAAAAGAATAAGATGAATTGCTTCATTGTTTTTTATATCCAGGTAAAGGCCCTGGATTTCACTTAGTTTTGTGTGCATGATGGTATCGTTGATTAATTAGTTTTACCTGGTTTGTTTCACTGATTGATAGAGCACACAGGTGCAAGTAATTTCTTTTTAATTTGAGACTCACCGTATCCACTTGTGCAGTTGGGGTAGCTCTCAGGTCCATCCATAATTGCCTTGTCATCATCATCTTGCTCAGTGTAACCTGCTTAAAGCAGCCTTTCAGGAAGAGATGAAAATGGGTTTTGAATAGAGGTACTTTATTTTGTATTTTTTTTTACACAACTTACATTTCAAATTGGCTGCAGTGACAAGAAAAATATCCCCAACTGGAAGGCCCACACACATGAAAACTTGCAAGTGGACATTAACTACAAGCAGGTTATCAAAAGGGGGCTGATTATTGTACCTGCTTCACAAAGTCAGGTGTGGAGCCTTACATAACTCCCATAGATCTCTCGACTTGACTTGACTATTTGAGTTTACTGTCGCTTTGACAGTATTTCAGTCATATAGCGACGTCCAGCCAATTAATTACAGGTGGAGGAAGACCCCGAATGCACAGAAGCATTCGGGTAGAACCACCGACCTACCGCAAGCCAGCTGGAAGGTTTCCTCACATGAAAATCCAAACAACCCTGCCAGGATTCGAACCCACGCGGTGAGGGACTGAGGGAGTGTTAAAGTCATCGACTTTACCCTCTCGGCCACGGAGGCCCCATAGATCTCTCATTCTGTTCCATGCTGTTTGACAGAAAGTTCAATTTTTTACATGTTGTTGGGTCACGAAAGTGAGGCAAGGGGCCTTGGTTCATAATGTAAATTAACCCTTTCCCTCATATAGACTCATTTTGACGCACTCAGTAGGTACCACATAAAGCCTGATCTGCAGAAAACCACAGTTAAACCTTACCAAATTTAATTACAAAATCCTCATTTCCAGACTACTGAGGAGCAGCGAACAACATAAAATCTGATCAGCCTGCGAGTTACTCGCAGGCTGATCTGGTTTTATGCTGTTCGCATAGGTCTTTTTATGGTTTCCTCTATGAGGGAAAGGGTTAATACAATAAAACATCTTAGTTTTTAGAGAAGATTAGCTATGACACCTGTCAGTTTCTTGCAGATGTTTCATTTCTGCCAGGAAACATTAAAAATAAACAACAAATACTTAAGTAAGTCCAACACCAGTGACCTACGACAGTTCATAACCAAGCATGTCAGACTGGCATAAACCTCTGAATTTTTTTACACATGTTGACTCAATGTTAAATTATATATGACAATCATTCAGTTTTGTATTGTAGTTGTAAGTACTGAACTGTGTTAATGCACTTCCATTTTGTTGAAACCTTGTCAAACACAATTTCACCAAGTGATCATGGAAGTCCAACATTATATCAGTGTCCATTCATCACTCTCTCTTATACCATTTACCATGAAACAGAGTAGGCTGAACTCATGTTTTGACCCTCTCATGAACTCTCAGACTCCTTCTTCTTCATTGGACATATCTACTGTATATCTATCTATCTTTCTGTGCTGTACTGGCTCCAGCCGGAGCGTTATGACAGGCACTGTATAGATCATAATATGTCAACAGTTGAATTTCTATTCTACATAATTTGAGATTAATCAAAAGGTATGGTTAAACAAAAGACAAACTTTAGAAGACACAAATTCTTGTCACTATTATTGCCCTAGTAGCAAGCCCCAGATTCTGTAGAAGAGGTAACCAGCCATGTTGGGGCCTGGGGCATTACTGTGTGTGCCTGCTGTAATCCTAATGTTGTGTCACATGCAGTAAAATACCTTCAGATATATATACAGTCACCCACAAACTGGGCTAATGATGGTAAAGCTCCCAGGTGAGGGGGTATCATCAAATGGGAAATTCAATTAATACAACAGGTTGTACGCTAATTAATTCTGGGACCTAGGTCTTATTGGTAATGCAGTTTGTGTCATCAAAGCGCCATGTATTGGCTGTGTTTGTCCTAGTTCCTGTCACAGGATTTGACGTAAGTCAAAGTAGACATTTTTTTTTGTTTTTGTTTTTTTTTCTCTTTACTGGGAGGCCATCTACAGCAGTTGCATGACAGTTATTTTGATCTTCTTTGTAGTAAAGCTTATGCAAATTATTAGCAGCTTTCTCACTTCTGTGTTGTCCTATCTACTCACAGGCTGATTTGGTTCCATACATTGCAGCTCCATTATAACACTGTATTTGTGGACCATATTATGAAATAGATGTCAGTTAAACAAATCACAAAATAGAGGCTAACCCAGGCTTTTATACTCTGTCCAGCACAACCAGAAAATTTTGTAAAGGTGTGTCTTAAAGCCATCCATCTAACTGGCTGCTGCATCTTTTTTTGCAGGTAATGCATTTCATTGGCTGATGGGAAATCAATATTATTAATGCATTATGAAAATTTTACAGTGTTTTTGCCAAGGGCCTGGAATATGGAATAAATTTTGACGCTCTCAGTAGGTACCACATAAAGCCTAATCTGCAGAAAACCACAGTTAAACCTTACCAAATTTAATTACAAAATCCTCATTTCCAGACCACTGAGGAGCAGCGAACAGCATAAAATCTCGCAGTTACTGTATGAGGGAAAGGGTTACAAAGCTGTATTAGCTTGATGTTACAATGGAGTTACATGTTACTGACACACAAGTCTTTCTCCTAATGACTATGAAGTCTTCAAGGATTAATTAAATAAGTTTGCTCTAGAATGATTATAAGATCTGATATTGTTTGAGTATGTTTCTTTCGTCTGTGTTATTTACATTGTCCTCACACTGCCCAGAATTACACACTATATCACTGCTAGTTTTGTAACATCTGCAGTTTTCTTGACGTGTTATCCATTGATGATGATAAATCAAGAATATTTTTGCCTCATTAACATGAAGGTTTGTCATTCTTTTGTTTAGTTTAATCTGCATATACTTGTCATCCATGTATTTGTTTTTTCTTAACTGGTCTCTGTTTTCACAAGTAAGTGAAACAGAAACAAGAAATATCTTTATAAAAAGATATTCAGTGTTAGTGGAGATTAAAGTAATAGAGATAGTAGAACATATATAATGTAAAGCGTCCCCCTCCACTGCAATCAGCAGAGTTAAAGCATACATACGAAGATGGCGAAAATTGCAGATGTTTACAACAGGTCTCAGCGTGCATCAAAGAGAAGTGTTTCGATAAAATAACTATATTTATGTATCAGAGAAACTGTAATTCAGTCCGAATACTTAATTAAGTATTTTATGTATACGACGCATATTTTTTAGCTAGTAATTGTCACCTCAATAAATAATTGTGTACAAATGTATTACCCTTTTCCCTAAGTATGGACATTTCCTACCAAAATCATTCAAATATTCATTTGTTAGTAATTGAGTAAAAATTGAGGTTAGACAGCTATGCCATAAAGATAGTCTAATGTTGTCTACAAATCTACTTCTGCCATTGTCTCTCTTTTAAATCAAAGGGGTGGGGACATAATTATGTGACTGACCAAATCTTATGGAAGATCTAATTTTCTTATTGACCTTGAACTTTGCATGATTGCTGTTTGTAATCATGCAAAGATCATTGTTTCAGGGACTGTACCCTAGAGGTCATGGTCATCTCTTGAAATCTAATTATCAGTTTGAGAACCAAACAATTTGTTCTATTGGTATGTGAAAGTCTAATTTATCACAGCATGGTGTACAGTTGTTGCTTTATCTCAATGATATTTACATCTGTACCTTAAAGGTCAAGGTCATATGTCATAATAATTTAGGTGTTGATATGAGTGATTATTGTATACTGAATGGCTAGAATAAAACAAAATGAGGTTCTGTCATTTGGTAGTAATATATTGCTTGTTATTTATTGCTGGGTGTATGTTATGTCGTAAAATAGCATGTGAAGGAGACACACGTTTTTCAAACATCTATTGTTTTAATATTTATTTAAAGTTCATGATGACTTGTGGGATATATTCATAGAGCTCACTGATAATGATATGATGTAAGATATTACAAAAAAGTTTAATTAAAGCCCCTGGAATGTGGTTTATGTTTTTAGAGTAACAGATAAGGCCCAAAATTAGCCCATCAATCTGTAGAGCCACATTCCCCTAGAATCTACCTATTTGTATGTTCAAATGTTTCCCTGACAAGTTTATTGTATAAATTGTTAAGGTTATCCAAATATGAATCATAAATCAGTAATCGTTAAGTCTTCAGTAAATACACGCCACTTCAGTTAAGTTTATCTGTCAGTCCTGGCTTCCCATGGTTTGACCCGGCTCTGGATGGTGAAGTGTACGTGATTCTTAACTGAGATTTTTGTGCCCAGGACAAAATATTGGAAATGAAGAATGATAACAAAAAATGAAATAGGAAATGTATCCATCTTTTCTGTTCTCTGAGTGACATGATTTATGTTTCCCTTTATGTTTGGATTACATTTTGTGCTGTGTTTACATAGACCTGGTACTACACACCAGTCCAGCAGGTTTCTTGCAGTGCTTTGATATTCCAGCCCCACATGCAGTGTGAGTGCATGCTAGGATTTGAAGTCTGTTTGTTTGTACAAGGGATTTTGATGGCATTGACAGGTCAGGGAGGTTAAACATCCACTTCTGTGCTCTGCTTAGCCAAAATGTTTCACAGCTTTTTTCCTGTTAATTCATACACAGGTTTCCAGTTATAGGAAAATGAGTCACACAATCAATGTAAAACCAGATCAGCCTGCACATATCTTGAAGGTATATCAGATTTTATTATGTTCACTTCTTTCCAGTATATCTACCTTGGAGATAAAGTGTAAATAAGAATTTTAATTCATTTTGTTTATCTGATAAATGTCCAGTATACTCAGGTTCTATTGCTATTACATAACTATAAAAAAAAAAAAAAAAAAAAAAACATTTCTACTTGTATGGTACTGTTTTTCGTTTATTCCTATTCATGTTTTTTTTGTTTTTTTTTTGTAATGAGCTAATGGAAGTGTTTGTATTTTATATCCGAAACAGTACCTATCTCATTTTGACATTAAAAATAGTACGCATAACGTCTGCACTTTCCCGCTTTTTTGAAGTTACGTTATTCATGGTGATGTCGTTTCCGTTGTTTATGTTTAAAAGTTTATGTTATCCTGATGAAGGCGTTAGCCGAAACGAAGTAATAACAATAATATTTTTTCCTACGTGTTGTGTTGATTTTTTCCACACTTTTACATAACTATCAATTTCCTAATCACAGTATAGAACGACATACATGGAACTTTAAATTAATATCAACATTTTTCCTTTTTCTCATTTTTTTTATGCAAAAGTTCTCAATTTCTTTTCAATGATTTTCAGTTCTAATGTTAACACAGGTATACTTACTAATTTGAATCAACTTAAACAGTGTTTTTCTTCCAAACATCATATCTGATAGAAAGCCTGAATTCACAATTTAATCATTTTTTACCAGTTGTCTACCTGTCCAACTTTCAAAGATCGGATGGACATAAATGATTTTGGATTACCTGTAATTACATGTAAGTGATTTGCAGATCTTGCGCTAAATCATTGAAGGTGTCATAGGCACACGAAACCGGGGAAAAAATCATCAATTATGCCAACTACGGACAAAGATCAGTCCTCTTTTGTCATTTTGATCAAAGATACTTTTACAACATCTTACTGTCAAAATTGCTCATAAATTCTTATCTCACTTCAATGTTGGGTTGACGGATTTTTTCTGTTATCATTAGTATCTGTTTTCTATTGATGAAGGTCGCTAGCTGTAGTTACTAATTACTGTACAATCACTGGCTGCAGGTTGTGCAGGTCATAGTCATACCGTACAGATAACTTTGTCATTATGTTTTCATTATTCAACAACCTTGCATTTTACTTCCAAGTCTTCTTAAATTTCAGGTTTAATGTCAACATCTACAACCTATTTATATGGCCCATTTCACTTTGGTTTCACAGATATAATTAGGGAAATTTTTTCCTGACATTCATATGCCTTAATGTCAAGTTTCTATTGTCTCAGTCGGGGAAAACATGTTTTAAAGTGCTGCAAATAAGTTGCAATATCATTAAAATAGTCCTATTTATTCCAGTCTTATTTAGTCCAACTAACTAGGATACCATTCTATAGCCATGTGTTTTTTGTTGTTGTTTTTTTCATTGAAATGTTTCAAATAAAGTATCATCTTGTGAGTAAGAAATACTACTGATAATGTATAGGTGCCATGTGTGGTAACAATTTGGAAAAGAAAGTGGGAAGCTGGCTCAGTCTAAAAGTATATCTCATGAAGTCTGAGCAAATTTAGAAGTGTTGCCTTCTCATCCCAAAGCTATTAATTTGTAAATCTACAGTATTATAACACTAGTTTTAGGTCCAGGTTTTTAATACAGTGCAGCTCCATTATATAACACTAGATTTGGGTCAAGATATTGAAATAGTGCAGCTCCATTATATAACACTAGATTTTGGGTCAAGGTCTTGAAATAGTGCAGCTCCATTATATAACACTAGATTTTTGGACAAGGTCTTGAAATAGTGCAGCTCCATTATATAACACTAGATTTTGGATCAAGGTCTTGAAATAGTGCAGCTCCATTATATAACACTAGATTTTGGGTCAAGGTCTTGAAATAGTGCAGCTCCGTTATATAACACTAGATTTTGGGTCAAGGTCTTGATACAGTGCAGCTCCATTATATAACACTAGATTTTGGGTCAAGGTCTTGAAATAGTGCAGCTCCATTATATAACACTAGATTTTGGGTCAAGGTCTTGAAATAGTGCAGCTCCGTTATATAACACTAGATTTTGGGTCAAGGTCTTGATACAGTGCAGCTCCATTATATAACACTAGATTTTGGGTCAAGGTCTTGAAAGAGTGCAGCTCCATTATATAACACTAGATTTGGGTCAAGGTCTTGAAATAGTGCAGCTCCATTATATAACACTAGATTTTGGGTCAAGGTCTTGAAATAGTGCAGCTCCATTATATAACACTACATTTTGGGTCAAGGTCTTGAAATAGTGCAGCTCCATTATATAACACTAGATTTGGGTCAAGGTCTTGAAATAGTGCAGCTCCATTATATAACACTAGATTTGGGTCAAGGTCTTGAAATAGTGCAGCTCCATTATATAACACTAGATTTTGGGTCAAGGTCTTGATACAGTGCAGCTCCATTATATAACACTAGATTTTGGGTCAAGGTCTTGAAATAGTGCAGCTCCATTATATAACACTAGATTTGGGTCAAGGACTTGAAATAGTGCAGCTCCATTATATAACACTAAATTTAGGGTCAAGGTCTTTAATACAGTGCAGCTCCATTATATAACACTAGATTTTGGGTCAAGGTCTTGATACAGTGCAGCTCCATTATATAACACTAGATTTTGGGTCAAGGTCTTGAAATAGTGCAGCTCCATTATATAACACTAGATTTTGGGTCAAGGTCTTGATACATTACAGCTCCATTATATAACACTAGATTTTGGGTCAAGGTCTTGAAATAGTGCAGCTCCATTATATAACACTAGATTTAGGGTCAAGGTCTTGATACAGTGCAGCTCCATTATATAACACAAGATTTTGGGTCAAGGTCTTGATACATTACAGCTCCATTATTTAACACTAGATTTTGGGTCAAGGTCTTGATACATTACAGCTCCATTATAACACTAGATTTTGGGACAAGGTCTTGATACATTACAGCTCCATTATAACACTAGATTTTGGGACAAGGTCTTTGGTCAGTGCACCTCCATTATAATGCTAGATTTTAGGTCCAGGTCTTTGGTCAGTGCACCTCCATTATAACACTAGATTAAGGGTCCAGGTCTGTATACTGTGCAGCTCCATTATTATACTGGATTCTAGGTCCAGGTCTTTGGTCATTGCAGCTCTATTATAACGCATAATTTTGGGGTCCAGGTTTTAATACAGTGCAGCTCCATTATAACTCTAGATTTTAGGATCCAGGTCTGTATATAGTGCAGCTCCATTATAACACAGGATTTAGGTCCAAGTCTTAAAACAGAGTAGCTCTATCATAACACTAGATTTTATTTCCAGGTCTTGATACAGTGCAGCTGCATTATATGAAACACTAGATTTTGGTGTCCAAGTCTAGATACAGTGCAGCTCTTTTATAATGCTAGATTTTGGTGTCCAGGTATTGAAACAGTGCAGCTCCATTATAATGCTAGATTTTGGTCTTGATACTGCACTATTTTGGACCACTTTATATAGCTCTGTGAATGCACACCATAAGTCAATTAAAACCATCACAAAATATTAACCTCAGGCTCAACTAGGCACTTGTCTGAATTAATTATTTTTTCTATCCTTCATGTATAAAATTAATTTGAAATGTCAAGTTCTAAAGCCTTACAAAACAGAAGTATTATTTCATTTAAGATAATATCAAATCTAATGAAATTGAAAATACCGTTGTTGTTTTTTTTGTTACAATCAGAAACTAAAACTTATTCCTCTTAATATATTTTTCAGTGCGGAAACAAAAAAGTTTTGTTTTGTATCTAAGCAATTTGGTTAATCCTCTCATTTGCTTTCACATTAAAAACTTAGAGGAAAATTACATTTTTGTATTTAAATCATTTTTATACAGATATGATAACAATGTTTTTATTATAATAATCTCAGAAGAAAATGAAAACCACATGTGGGTGAAACATAAGACAGGGACATAAAACCTCATTAATGTATTTCCTTGCATTATCTGAGGCTTGACTGGATCTAGAGATATTCATCATCAATGAATGAGTTGAGCTGTGTGGAAAACTAAACTATCAGGACATGTAGGCACTAGAACTTTGAAAGATGGGAACAATATTTCATCTCTTGATAGTGCTGATAATCCATTTGGGTTGATTTCTTTTAGATTTTTTTTGTGGGGGTTAGGCTATTTCTTACAAACAATCATTTGTGAGTTATACTCTGTGAAATTCAAATGAGCTCTATTTTAATTGTTTGGAAATTTTATTACTATGCTTTTTCATAGGGCAATTTTTATGAATAGGTTATTAGCGGGATATACACAAATAATCCAATTATAAAGTTTTTTCATAGTATATTCCTTCCCCCCTCCCCCACACATCATTAGACTCACATACGACTTGAGCCTTCCTGTCCTCTGGTCAACCACACCCACTGCCCCACCCACATATGACTTGAGACTTCCTGTCCTCAGGTCAACCACGCCCACTGCCCCACCCACATATGGCTTGAGAATCTCAGAATTCATCCAATTAGCACCAGTGTATCAGCTGCTTCTCCCATCCAGCGGTGAATGAAACTTTATGCATTTTGCAGTGCCAGGCTGTATCATGCAAATCATCTCAATTTTATAAACTAAACCATATTTATTTTACAGTAATTGGACTGATTATGGTATTGCTTATTCAAAAGATTCTCTCATTGGCAGTGCTGGTGGCGTTCACTTGGTACCACATGTCCAACAGGGCAGTTTTCATCTACAATGATTGGTCAATCTAAGATTGAAGATTGGTTGCATGGTGAAAGTCCTGCCCCACGTTCAGTTACCCATGGAGTCGAAAACATTAGCATTTGTATCCCTGTTGTATAATAGCACATAGATTGTAAGCTGGAGACCAAATCCATAACAGTTGCCAGCGGTATGGTTAACTGAATGCAGGGCAGTGTGTTAACTCTCGACAACCAAGCCTAACTGCTCATGGACTTTTGATGGACTCTCATTACTTCTAGTTCTTAGTTTTGAAAATGAAATAATATTTGATTTCTGACTGTTTATAATTATATATATTCAGGTGAGCAGTAGTGTTTTCTTGGTCCTCTTGCTGTCATCAGGCCTGATCAGTGAGAATTATCTCAGCCACAGCAGCAGACTTTGTCGGCAGATAATCCTGTTTTCACTTCATCTGGTTTCTAGCACCTGACCAGATAATCTTACTGAACAATGGCTGGTCTCCAGCACCCAGGAGTGTGGAAGACTTATCTCTGGTCCCCACAGAGCCCTATATTGTGCAGACTTTGCTTGCACATTACTGATTCCATTATAGTTTTCCTGCAGATTGCATGCTGAATCATTTATAAGCCAGGGATCAGTCATGATTCTGGTCATGACGAATCATGATAAGCTACGTTGAGGTTCCAGAAATATGCACATCTTGCATACAGAGCTTTCAGAATTGTTCCTCTGTTTTCAAACACACACACAAAACATCTCAAAAGATTTTCTATTACAATCAAACTAATCAATTTGGTAACCAATATCTTAGAAGTTCACTTGAAATATACAATGAATGTACTGTCATTGTTGTTACATACAATTAATGTACTGTCATTGGTGTAAAAGAAAGAGGTTGCCTATTCATCAATATTTAGACCTTGATACTAAAAGTGAAAAGTATTCCTTAACCCTTTCCCTCATAGAGGAAACCATGAAAAGACCTATGCGAACAGCATAAAACCAGATCAGCCTGCGAGTAACTCGCAGGCTGATCAGGTTTTATGCTGTTCGCTGCTTTATTCGCAGGCTGATCTGGTTTTATGCTGTTCGCTGCTCCTCAGTGGTCTGGAAATGAGGATTTTGTAATTAAATTTGGTAAGGTTTAAAGTTCTGTGGTTTTCTGCATATCAGGCTTTATGTGATACCTATTGAGTGCGTCAAAATGAGTCTACATGAGGGAAAGGGTTAATTTATGAATTCACCAAAGACTGGAAATACATTTCATAATAGCAATTGTTTTACAATTTATTATGTAAATTTATTTACTGTATTACTCTGTATAAAAGCCCCCTTCGCATTCCAGGCAATCTTTGCAGATCCTGAAGATTGCATAAGGGGTGGATGGGTGTCACAATCAGGTGTTTAGTAAGCAAGGGGTGTTTATAATTAATCAATCTTTTATGTCTACCGGTATATTTTAGACTCACTTCCAAAGGCGCAAATTGTCAGTGGGGACATTTAGCACCATCCATTAACGTTTCATGACAGTGATTACATTTCTTATTTGAATACCATGACAGTGTTATAGGAGTTGAAATTATGTAAAAATTCACTCAGTATCAAAGAAAATTTTAAAAATAAGAATTTTGAGTCTGAGTCAGAAATATAGTCTCTAAACATGGCTAATGATATGATGGCATGCTGCCTTGGGAACACTAAATTTGCCTATTCAGAACAGGTTGGCTGTTTGGTACAAGTGATTGCTAGTACAGGATTCAAATCTGTTGAAGAAGGCCCAATCTTGAAAAAACAAAAAGTGACCAGTTTTTGGTGTGTTTTTTTTGTGATATCATACCCTGGGAATCTTGGTGTTTGTCATAAGGAGGTGATTGCCTCAAACAAAAGCAAAGAAACAATTTAAAAAATGTCACAGATTTAATGAAATAAATGCATTTTCAGGAAGCTTATTCATGCAATATTTGCATCTCCATACTGAAGAGTCTACACTACAGACACCAGATTGAGCAGAGAGGCACTGTTCCTGCCTCCAGAGCTGGAGAGCTTGTGCTGTTTTTGGCCTGGTTGATAGTGATGATAGGTGTTTGGCTCCCTGGTAGACTGAGTGGTTTATATGATCATTAACAAATTACGAGGTCATAATGAGCTCCTGAAGCCAGACTCTCCCCGCCAGATTTTCAGTCCCGACAGTAAGATTTTTTCCTCTGGCACCTGATTGTCAGGAACGTTCTTGTTGATGGGTATCATCGCAGGTTCAACAAGGGATAATAGTATGTTAATAATGAAAAAAATCATCAGCAAACCGCATCTGTCAGGCAGTATCTCCAACAGCAAATTGATATGTTTCATGTTTTTATGGCTCATCATGTGGTATAAGTATTGATAGAGAGGTGTCAGATGGCAATGGACAGGATTTTATTGTCCATAATTATGCCAGAATAAAGACATGATCGTGTACTGTTACTGATATGGCCCACAAGACTGTTGGACTTCATCTTGGTAAAATAAGATAGTGCATGGAACTTTTGTCTGATTCCAGTGCCTTGGCCTACTCTATTGATTTCAGTACCTTGGTCTACTCTGTTATGATTCCAGTGCCTTGGTCTACTCTATTATGATTCCAGTGCTTTGCTCTGCTCTGATTCTCTGTTATGATTCCAGTATCTTGGTCTACTCTGTTATGATTCCTTTGCCTTAGTCTTCTCTGTTATGATTCCTGTACCTTGGTCTACTCTGTTATAATTCCAGTATCTCGGTCTTCTCTGTTATGATTCCTGTACCTTGGTCTACTCTGTTTTGATTCCAGTGCCTTGGTCTTCTCTGTTATGATTCCAGTACTTTGGTCTATTCTGATAAAGTCATTTTAGTTGCTGTATACCAGTTAAGTCCACTCAGATATGTAACTCAGAAAGGATTTGTCTTTGTGAATTGGTTTTACTCTCATACCCACTGATTTCCAAAATATTTGGAAGTGTGAAATGAATGTAGGTTTGAAACAGACAGCAGCTCATGCTCCAGCTGAATTGTTGTCAGTGATACTGTCAACATTGAATATTGTCACTAATATTGAAGGTTTGTAGGTCATTCTTATTGATAAATTTAAAGTCCAGTAAATATTTATGGATGGTTAGCCAGCATTCTTTTCAAATGAAAATGCTGCAGACAGTGCTGTGCCAACAATCAATCGCACCAACAGCTGAAATGAAAAATGAGTGTGCACTCAGTGCTCAATAATATTGCATCTATCTTAATATTGTGGTGCTAGTGTATGGACTATTCAGCCAAAGCAGTCAAACCTTGAGTTCAAGACTTAACGCCATGGCATTCATCATTCTAGTCATATGAATCCCATGATAATGGCTTGAGCACCATTTTCCTGTAAATTATTGTATACATGGAATGGATGAAATATACTCCAGATCATCAAATGTTGATTGGAATGAAACTATGTGGGTTTCAAACACTTACAAGATATATGTGAATTTCCCCTGAGTAAAGATTACCATTCAGTGAATCAAACCAGATGTGGTCATATACAACAATACTCATTCAGCACTGCAGTGTTAATATGATAAGAGTCCTTAATAAAAGTCTTGATGGTACAAATAAACTTGAGGGCTGCCCTGGTCCAGAGATGGAACACTTAAACTTAGAATCTGAAAGTTGTGGCTCCAGCCCACTGAGGACTGGGCTCTTGCATGACCTTACCAGGTGCAGAGTACCGGTCCTGAAGGTTGGATAAGTGTATACTGACATGCCATGAGGTTCCCCAATTAATGTAAGCGATATAATTATGATTAATATACCCATGTGAGAGGACCTTACGTCATCAGTCATCACTTCTGCATCATACACTAGACTCCATCAACTTAATTGAGTGTCATGTCTTTTTTAACCCATTAATGCATGACTATTCATGTACAAATTTATGACTTGATGAATATTAATTGTCTGAAACTTTAAAAGACATATGAAACAATGGATTTTCCTTTGCCGTGTAGACTATTATTATTATTATTATTACACCACATTTATATAGCATTTTTTTCATATATGTTATATGTTCAAAAGTGCTTTACAATCTGTTTAAACACAAAAAAGAAAATAGGAGATGTAAAATACATGCAATGAAACCATCTACTGAAACTAAATACACCTAAAATAAGGTAAGAAATCTGCATTAAGTTTAATAAAATATAATAACAAAAAAAAAAATTTAAGATGCAAACTGGGAAAATATCATTAAATAATAAACGTGTAAAAAACCAACATTAAAATGTTTAAATCCACAGTTATTAAAAGTACAGTAATCAAGTAATTTCCATTTTAATGATTGCTATAGAATCGAACAAAGGAGTATGTTTTTAAGAGTTTCTTAAATGAGACGAAACTGCTGGACTGGCGTATTAATACTGGCAACGAGTTCCAGAGTTTTGGAGCACTAAGAGTAAAGCATCTGTCCCCATATTTCGCTGTTTTGGTTCTAGGTAAAATCTGAGTTACAATATTGTAAGGATTCTTCTTCTATGAATTCAATGGCTGCTATTTAATTTTATTCAGCACAAATTGTCACTTCATAGCTGTCTACCATGATTGCTAAGATAAAGTTGACCCCCTGAAAAATAAGGCCTCCAGATGATTGACTAACATAAGAATTCTTTTTATCTGCTGGAGGTTACCACAATGGTTTTAAATAAGCTTATGTACTCTGGTGAGTGAAGGTGGGTGTGATATGCAAACAGGCTGCTAATGTCAGGTTGACTGCTTTGCTGCAGTACAGGTTGCTTCTATCATAAAGTGTTTAATAAGGCCCGTTTCACCTTTTGTAACAGGTGGCAATAACCAAATCTACATGGCCATGCTGGAGACAAAGCTGGGGATGATGCCGAGTGTGTTGACCTTGACATAGTGACCTTGACCCCTGACCTAGAACCTGCAAACATGAGCAGGTCAGCAGAGGAGGACTTCAGGGAGATGGAGGAATACCTCCAACAAGCAGAGGTATGGATGAAGTTGTTGTGAAGTTTCTTCTGCATGAGTTGTAGTGCAAACAGGTAATTTTGAGGAATCCCTGAAAGTAAGAAAAATGTTTGTAGTAGATTTTGTAATTATTTACCATGTATTTAATATATTGGGAGTTTTTACTATACATTTTATTAAGTATTTCAGATATGGTATGCAAACAAAAAGAACTGATTTTTAAAAAAAATGTTAACCTTTCTGTAGGAAAATGGATAAAGTGCAGTCCTTTGCCGACTCTGACATTTGAAGTTGAGTGTGTTATTTTCTAAAGCTAACTGAGTGGTGTTTATTGTATTAAAAGAGACACAACTTATTTATAAAACAGACAGTGGTACTATTTTTCACTGCTTCAAGATTTACAAACTGCAACATCAGCTTACTGTACCTCAGATTCCTTAAAGTTCAGTTTGAAGATTAAGATGAAATCAGACAGCACTCAGTCTGTAAAAACATGCTGATCTCCAGGTTTGTAGAAGTTTTATTGATCTGATTTCAAGGAATTCAAGACTGGGTAATAAAGATCCAATGCCAAATCTTTCAATCTTTCTTCGTCAGATTCATCTTTCAGATCTTCACATTTTATTTCAAGTAATAGTGTCAATCTGTCAACAGACAGGTGGTTATGATAAGAACATCCATCCAACTTTGCAAATGAAATAATGTATTCCTTCAATTTTTGGTAAAAGTTAAGACTACATCAATGGTTGTTTTTAAGTTTCTCATCCTTGATTCTGTGGGACTATTTTTACATCACTTTGATGAACCTGATAGGAAAACAAGTCCTTGTTACTTATAAATTCATCACACCATATTTAATTTAATCTACAGTCCAGTACCGTTAACTCAATTTTTGATAAGTCGATTTCTATGCATACCTCGATCAGGAGTGACGGTCCCAACTTTACTGCCTATATACCCCATATTAAAATATTTTTATAACTCGATATCGTACTAAATGATGTTAAATCATACCTCGATTTAATTTACCGGTCCCGACATTGATAAATCAGACATAATTACCCTTTGTAAGTCGATTAGGTTGATTGGCTTCTACCGCCGAAGTGTGAAAGCCAATTACCAAGCTGAGACTTAAAACACCTCGTGAAAACAAACTGATGACAGACGGTAACAAGCGGTCCGCATTAATTGCTGACATGAGTGATTATTGTCTGGTGTCAAATATGTTTATATACAGTGGACATCAGTAATTTCTCCACTTTTCAACGATGTCTACCAACGATACACTACTACCAGCTGAACAATCCAGTGAAGGGCCCGGTACTCAACCCGGATCGGTTGAACGTAGAAGTGTAAAACGAAAGCTTGAAGCTAAGTCGTATGAGCAGAAATACACAATTTTGACTATAATAGAAAAAGAAAATCTGTCTATCAAGGAAGCCGTCGCCCGATTCAACATCGCACAATCGACTTAAATAATAATAAGAATAAGAATAAATCCCAAATATATAAAAACATCGTATAGCTCGTTCTATCTCATACCTCGATCAAAAAGTAAAGTCCCCTCAATATCGAGGTAACGGGACTGGACTGTATATTGATTCAAATCGCTATTACATTGCGCTTTCATTTTTTCAAGAGTCATACTTCAGTAGAATATGTGATACATTTTGTCTCTGAGAGTAAATATTTTGGTACCATCGCAGGATCTTGGATGCAATCCAAACTAAGTTTATAACATGCAGCAGTGCTATAAACTGGGTAGTAAAAGAACCAAGGGGTCTTTTCTCAAAATGAGCTAGGGTATCGCACCCAGACTCCCTTGTATCCAACTGCTGTCTCTTCTGATGCTGTCTCTTCAGCAAAAACACGTCCCGTACGTGAGAAATCCTTGACCATAATGTCTAATGTATGTCCATAACAATCAGAAAATAATTGTGAGCCATTGCAAAAAAAAGAAGACGAAGAAAAAGAATTCAATAGATGGCAGGATACGCAAAATACACATGTATTCTCTCTAGTACTTGACTCGCTCCAGCCCGCAAGCTCCAGATTGCTGTACAAATTTTGAGGCTGTTTATATTTGTGATTTGATTGCAGTGTTGATAATGTAAGGAACCATGGACTGAATCTTGGATTTCATTATAACAAATACAGTACCAGTAACTCACAATAGCAGAGAACTGAGTGTAAGTGGCTGGGTAGCTCAGTTGGTAGAGCATTAAAGGCCCCAGATTCGAGTCCTGGTCAGGCTGCACATTTTTTTCACACTATGACAAGTACAATATCCTCCCTTCAGATGTCCGATAGCGATTTGCCTGTTCAATAAAAGGTTCAGTGACATTAGCATGCACTTCATATGCACAGTTGTTATAACACATGCTAGTTTGAATCAAATATCAGAAACATTAGAAATGTCATTGGATAACTAAATCTATTGTGATAAAAGAATTCACCGGGACCATCAAACAAAGTTTGAACTTCAAAGTACAATACAATAAAACCATATTGCCTTTATAGTATCAATTTTGGTTTGACTGTCTGGCTGGATTTCAACCACAGCTTTGATGTTTTACCCATATGAACAGTATAATTTTGTTTTTGACTTTATCAGGAATAATTATGAAATGGCAGTAGTTTTTTGTCCCTGGTGATCAATACAAGTTTGAACTCTATTCTATACTTTTTTTTCACAGAACAAAATGTATTACACCAACTAGCATGCTTAATTTTGATTGGCCAACAAGAGTCATGTGACAGGTCCAGTAAGGACATGTAGTCTGCAAAATGAGATGGAGAATCTCGTCATGGTGTCAACAACCCAACAACAAACAACAAAGTAGACAGTATACAGAAAAATAACAAATTTCAGACTAATTAGTATATCAATAAGTAGTTTTGCAGTTTTGGGTGAAAATGTAGTTAGAGTAGTTTTGCACCGAGTCCTCGGGATATGGTCTGCTAAACTATATACTAACCTCATCATTTGTCTCTAATTCTATACTGCAGGATAAACTTATGAATATTTGATAAATATCAGATGACTGTTTTATTTCCAAATGATATTACTTGTCAAGGATTTATGCAAATGTAATGCCTGTGTTGAGGTTTTCATTTACTTGAAAAATTAATGATGAGAATGATATGTGATATGGGTTTTTGTGCATATCAGAATGATATGATAACATGTCAGTGTTTTATGCAAATTATGCGATGTGCCAGTAAATATTATACTTTTTTGTGCAATTTGAATATATTTATGCAAATCTTTATAGTTTAATTTAACAAAAAATAATGACAAGGCACTGAAAGGATAGCTTTAAAAAAAAGAATGACATAAAAACAATAATTTCTCTAATACTTTCTGTGAAAGAACATTAACGCTTTCCCTCATATATACTCATTTTGACGTCCTCAATAGGTCTCATTTAAAGCCTGATCTGCAGAAAACCACAGTTAAACCATACCAAATTTATTTACAAAATTCTCATTTCCAGACCACTGAGGAGCAGCGAACAGCATAAAACCTGATCAGCCTGCAAGTTACTCGCAGGCTGATCTGGTTTTATGCTGTTTGCATAGGTCTTTTCATGGTGTCCTCTATGAGGGAAAGGATTAATTCTTGATAATGTTCATATGTGATATGAACTCCATGGTATAGCTTATATAAAGTATAACATTTGACAATACATGCATACAAAATTAAAATACTTCAACTGCATTATTTTTCTGTAAGATAAAATACAAATTAATGATTTTAATTTCATGACTTAGAGAAAGAAAATTCTAGCTTCTTGAAATGTTCATTTGAGAAAGCCCCCCCCCCCCCAGTTTAACTTGCAGTAGGTCACTGGCCCCTTGTGCACCCAAGGTCACCATCCTCCACCACCCAAGGTCATCCTCAATCATTCAATGACATTTTCCATTCTGTAATCAATTGGATGATCTTGCTATCTGAAATACTGAAAACCCAAAACATCAGCATAAAACAGTAAAAAATAAAATAAATGGAAACTGTGTATTCCACAGGGAGGGTGTATAGAGGTCATGTAGGGTAAAACATGAGTTGTGGCTTAAACTGTAGGTCTGTGTTCATGATAACCTGCAGCTACAGTGCACCTTGTTCCCTGATAACAGCCCGTCTGCTGCAGACCACTGGCACCATTGTACAGACTGACGGCACACACGCAGAGTTAGAAGGGTGGGGAGGTGGGGGCACTTCACTGATATTTTCCTGATTCAACTAACAATTGGTCTGTGAGTTGCAACCCAGCTCTACTATGCACTTCTACCTCAGATTGTATTCTCTATATTTCCTTTTTTGCTTCTCTGTGTTTTTCTTTTCCTTACTTCCAAAATGTGAGTTATCATATCTGTGTCAATAAAAAAAGAAGAAAAATATATTTTCAACTTCATCTTTCAATAACTTCTCAAAGTCCATGACATTATTTACAGCCCTAAAATATTCTTAGATCCTCCACCCCACATCATCTGTACGGTGATCTGCAATGTAAGGTCATTTGTTCAAGGTCAAGGTCACAAAACACTTGCTTTCTGGTATAGCACATCATGTTTTTTGTTTTTTTACACATTATCATAGACATATCACAATATAGTATTTTCCCTATTGAAGACCACTAGGGACTGTACATTTCCTTTAAAATAAGTACATATTACATAGATTTTTAATTAGATTACCTTTTTCTCATCCTCCTATTAATGTAATAATTGTTCTTTTATGACTGTGATATGTATTATTCTGAATAAATTGATCAGAAGTCCTCATTACCAATGAAAGGTTGGCGGGGTGGGGCGGGGGGTGTTAGAATAAAAAAGGTATTTTGGTATATCTAATTGACAGTTCTTAAATTAATTTTATGCCCCCCCCCCACTCCCTCCACTCCTGGATCCACCCCAGCAGCAGCATCCATCACCCCCATGGAATTATCAGTGGAAACAGGCTTAGTCTGCATGTGTGGGATGTCAAGATCCCTGCAAGATTAGATTCACCAACCTGGAATAGATATCTTTTCAAAAATCAACTGCGTGATGTATGCTCATAGTATCAACTAAACTCCTTGTAAACATGCTCAGCACTTAACCTTTCACCACTCAGATACACTGCAGCATTCTGTTAAAATAAAGTTCAATTTGAATTGCATGGTATTTGACATGCATTTGACATATTCTGCTGAGCTACATCCTATCTGGATTTAAACCATGTGGGATTTGATAAGCATTTAATTGTACCTTGTTTAACCCTTCAACCTTTTGTTAAACTGTGGTATTTTACAGACAAGCCATATTTGAGCCATGTGGTATTTGTCCTGTATCTATGGTATCCTACTTCAGCCTTGACCACTAAGATGCACCAAGGTATTCCAAAGCAAAGCTTGCTGGGTTGAAGCCATATGTTTATTAGAAATAATTTATGGAATTTAACTCTAATATTCTACAGCAAAGCATGTGGTATTTGACTCTTTACCATTACAATATTCTACAAGGAAAGGGAAAAAAGAAGAGGTGGTATTTGTCATGTATTTTACTCTTTACAAACATAGTGTTCTACAGTGAAGCATGTGGTAATTGACTTATGTTTATGGTATTTGACAATTTAACTCTACACCAGTCTGTTATTCAATAGCAAAACTGTGTTTGAGCCATATGGTATTTGACATCTGTTTATGGTATTTGACTTGTATTTATTGTATTTAACTCTTTACCGGTTTATATTCAGCCGCAAAACTGTTTATACCATGTGGTATTTGTCATGTATTTATGGTATTCTACCTTATCTATTGCTTCTCATGCCATTTGATACCATATTGAAGTATATTATCATAACTGATAAGAAGTTATTAGGAACAAATCCAGGAAAGTGATAATCATTAATGGCTGTGCTCTCTTTGATAAAATCAAAATTAATCATCTTAATTTGAAAACTGTTTTGCACAAAGCTTGGCTGGTGGTATCAAAGTTTGGGACCTGCACAAAATTTTATTAAAGCAAAAAATGGCTATGATGTGGATAGGGGATTCCTGTTGCAGATAATTCCTGCAAAAAATCTAAAATAGAAACTGAGTTACAGCTACATAAACTTTATATCAAAAGGAAGAATTTCAAGTGTAGTCAAGAAATATTGCATTAGATTCAATGAAAAGGAAAGATAACTCAGTGACAGAATGATTTACGATCCCCCTGTGATGTGGATAGGAAATGCATGATGCTTGACTGCGCTTCCTTTCATCCTGAATATGAAATAACCATGAAATAATCATGAGAAATAACAGTGTCGTGCATTTAGAAGTATCCATTATTTATGAAGAATTCTTCAGAGTGCGGAGAGAATCATGAAAGGTGATGAGATGCACGGTGCACCGGGACTTCCTTGATGTTTTTTGTGTATGAGTTTCCTCCGCAGACCTGAGGAAGGCTGATGAAACCTGACAGTAAATGAATGAGTCATTTATTCAAGGCACCATAAAAAGCAGTATATATCATGATTCTTGAACAATCCACGATCTTAAATGTTTTTTAAATTGATTAATTTCTTATTTTATTGATGATTGGGAATCAATTTCTCTCAACTTATACAAGTCCCGCTTGAAGGCTCCTGAGTTGGACCAGTTCTTTACACAGGGGCAAGTCATGAAAGGTGCACTATTTACCTGAAATAATGTAAATATCCCCACAGGGTCGTTCTCTCCCTGAATCAAACAAGATGTGATTCATTTTAAATACTGTCAAAGCAATGTTACCAAACTTAATGACTTCCTATGGTAACAATATAAGGGTAGTATAAAAGCGGGATCAGTTTCATACATTGTCAGTAAGTCATGTAATGACATTGGAATGTTTAAGTCACACTGATTAATTGAATATGTCACTGTCTCCTCATGAGTGAGATCGTCTCAGGTTGACTTGACTTGACTTGACTATTTGATTTTACCGTCGCTTCAACTGTATTTCAGTCATATAGCAATGTCCAGCTATTTACAGGTGGAGAAAGATCCCGAGGAGGTATCTGGGATCTTCTCAGGTTGCTGGGGATACATTGGCTCTAATGACCAATTATACATTCACTGAAGTAATCACACACTAATTTAAGATCCCTTATTGTGCACAGCCTTATTTATTCATTAGAACACTATGAAACTGAATAGAATCATCTAGCAAGGACCTGTCTGGTCAGGATTTCCACTAACAATGCTTGTAACTAGGCTGTTACTGGTTAAATAGATCAGTGCAGTGTAGGTCCATGGTAATGTTGTTTATCACAGGCAGATTCAAGGGAGGACGCACCTGGCACACCCCCTCTAAAATTCCCCGACCATACATAAAGGTAGACACATAACCCCCTTAAATGCACAGGAATGCTCTTTTTCACAGCACTAAATTAAAATAAATCGCAGGGAAGTTCCCCTGGATGCCAAATCCAACCGGAACTACATCCTTCTCTCGGCTCAGGCAAAGTGACAAGCTGCTTGCAATTGTCACTGCCAAAATTTTTTTTTAATATAGCGACCCCCCCCTGAATTGAACTCCTGTGGATCCGGCTCTGTTTATGAGGTCCAAACCTAGTGACTGCATTATATTGGACCAAACAACTATTATAAGACAATAAGAATTAAATGATTTGGGTCCTGTTTCAGTACACTTTGCACAAAAAAATGTTCAAATATCTGAATCTGTAAAATAGTATCATTCTTCTGATTTTTTTCCCGTATGATTTGTAGACCACAATGAAATAGGTAACCTTTCATAATGTTTTATAGTGCAAATAAGGAATTAATCTTCTATGTTGGTCAATATTCTTACCACTGAGATCAAATTTGTTTGTGCGAATGAGCTCCAGGTGTCCTTGTGATATATATTGCTAATTGAATTATAGTGGAGTGTGTAATAATGGTTAAGTCAGATCAGCCTGTAAAGTATTTGCAGACAGATCAGGATTTGATACTGTTTGTCCATGGAATTTTCCGATCAGGTTAGTAACTGCAACAACAATGTAGATGCAGGTCTTGGATAGTAGGGGACCAAATCCATGGTTCCTGATTCCAGTTATATTTCAGTCCAGATCAGTGAGTTCTTCAAGACTGGATGTAAAAGTCTTCATTTAATGTTCTCCTATGAACCAGGTACATTATAGACATCGGTCTTGATAATTGCATCATATACAAACAAGTCATTAGTGGTCCTTTCAGTATACCTAAGAAAATCAACCCATCTTGAATAAGGGTAATTCATGATGCTTCAAATAAATCATGCCATAAACTACTATACTATTCATGTCAAATACCAAACTGCTCAAGTCATATTCTAATGTGCAACTGGGGATGTATGCTTTAATGTAATATGTCAACAATAGTGTTCATACAAGCACTCTCTGTGGACTTTGGGACCTTTGATGTGGGCTACAAATGGTGGCCTTGTTTGAGGATATTGGATATGGGGCTGTATGGGGCCATTAGTGGTTATCTGTCCTATTGATTTGCCTAATTGTTTGTTGCCAGAACAAAGATTGATTGAAGTCATGTGCAATGGCAGTCAAACACCGGGATTGTGTGAACTTTGCAGGTCCCTCGGGAAAAATTGAGATTCTGCACAATGAATTGAATTTGTACTTTCCTCCAGTTTAAATAAACATTAACTTAAGTACAATTGCAAGTTCAAACTCAAATAATATTCTAAAATCTCTGCAAAACCTAATGGACAAATATGAGTTTATATAATATGATAGTGTTTTGTTTGATGTTGAAGACAGGCCTGTTTAAAACCTTTCTGAGTCAATAAAATGTTGTGTTACCCTTACTAGGAGTCAATAACTGTCTAACTGATTTTATGCATCAAGTATGCTTCATCAGCACTGGTAACCTCTCAAGTGTTTAGTCCCAGGTCACACTAAACTGGGCTATCTCTTGCTTAAAACTAAAAATTCTCTTCATTGAAAATTTCAGTAAATTGATTTCAGTATTTTGCATAAAAGGAAAAGGAAGTTTTTATACTACATAGTTATTTACTAATTCTTATCTCTTTTGACAGTTCATGGGTTTGACCTGTACATCTGGGATATGTCATGATTGATTCTTGCTCTCAGTGGGATTCAAACCCGCAACTTTGGGATCCCTGACACTCATTTATGCTACAACTCAACCATGGCTCCTTTCATGCATTTTGTCTTGAGATGCTTTGATATCAAGCCATGAACAAAGGCATGATACACACCCTTTTTTAACAAATGTGGTATATGGTGACCAGGCATCATACCCATGACCCCCTGCTCCCAGAGTCTATATTCTAAACACTTGTCCACTACAACCAGTATTCTAAATGATGAGGATCCCAGGCGAGGTTCATTTCATAAACATTCCAAAACGTTTCAAAACTTCCCTATCATTATATAGTAAAAACTTTGAAGTGTTTCAGCAATGCAACCCCACCCTCTGAGACTACTGGTATGTCAGAATAACATGTGATCTAGTGAGCTTGAATCAAATTGTAACATGATACTTATTAGCATATCCCTACAAATACAGGAATTTTTATGTTCTTTTCAGTTACGTTCAAGGGCACAGGTACTTGGAACACCCATTTTAAATGTTCAAAATAGGCTTTCCAGCTTTAATAAAATTAGTTTTCATTATACTTTATTACCCATATAGACCCATTTAAACCAATATACAGAGGCTGCCTGGAGTGCCTGTATGTCTCCCCTGATAATAAAGATTAAATAAATTGATCCTTTTTTGAGGGTTTTAATTTTAAGGTGACTGAGTAAATTAATTAGATATTTATGACATGATTAGACCAAAGTTTTTGTAACTATATGCAGTTATGTTTTAGTTTCTGGCTACATTAATTTTTATGGGAACAATTATATCAGCAATTACTCATATGGAGCCTTTTTAATTATGCATGCCTCATCCTTTCAAAGAGAAAAAGACTATGAATTGAAATCTTGTTCAGCAGCAGTTTAACATGGATTGTCTAGGACATTTATCATATTGTTGTAATTTTTATCAGATTGCATGAATTTATTTCTTTATCTTAGTATGTTTTGGGTATATCTTTGTTAATTATAGATTATATGGTTTACATGTTAATATGTTGTTTATCACTTTACCTAGTGTTTAACTACCATCACAATGTTTATCATATAAATAGTTTTATCTGTTAATAGATGGTTTATCCATGGACATATTCCTAAACAGTTCCAACAAAAACTGGATATATTACTCAGTATTAACTTTTTTATCATTCTAATAACTTTTTCAACCTAATTATTTTTTTTTTCTTTTCTTTTTGTTTTGTTTTGTTGAATATGTGGACAATTTCTAATTTTCCCCAAAAGAAGACAGAAATTTATTAATTTTTCTTCTGACCCATGAAATTAATATTGCACTTTTGCTTTTGTTTTATGCATATTGCCCAATGCTAATTCTTTTTTGTGTTTTAAGAATATTTCTTGTCACAGTTAGTTTTGAAATCTTTTACACATGTAATCATTGACTGGGCTATATATAGTGCTGACTGGTTGCATGACAGGTATTTCTTCTTTAAACAGCAGTAAGACAAATATGAACCTCAAATGAATGAACTAGGAAACAATCCAAAAACAGTTTCTTAATCTGAACAGTATATCATGGTCAATTAACAAACAGACTGGTGACCCATGATGGTTCAGTGGTAATATACATAACTGCTGAGGTTTGAATTGCATTTGGGGCCAGGATTTCATGGCCTTCTCAGGTACATTTAAGACTAAGTACTGGTCCATGATCCATGGAGAGGGATGGGTAGTTGTAATAAGAACTTGTTTCCTCCCAATCGGTGTTAAGAGAAATGATTTTAACAAATTGGGCTTTGGTTCCATTGATCCAGGTACAAAACCATATGGGTAGGTTTGGGGTTAGAATCCTGTGAAATGTAATTATAACTATTTAACATGGGTAGTTATATAGTATATACAGGGTGTAATAAGCATTTTGAACATTCTTTGGTGTACATTTACCTCTGTAAATACAAAGGAAGAAAATAGATAGAACAAATGAATCAAATACACATTTGCAAGGTAGTTTCAGTCTGATCAGGATTAATACTGACTGCAGTGAGTTTAAAATCTAAAAGTTTTAACAAGGATGATAAAACTTCTATTTACCACCATTTAATTTAAGTTTTAGGATGTCGATTGAAAAGAGCTATTGCAAAGAATTCTGGGATAGAAATTTTCTATTTTTATTTATATAGTAGCAGGCATAATTTTATACCCATCAAATGACAGGTAGTGTTAATGATCTTTATCAAACTTTGTCACAATGTGTATAGAAACAAACACTTTGCCAAGTTCGATAACAAACCAGAACACCCCAGAAGATACTTGCCTTGAATTGATGAAAAATTGAAATCTTAATGGTGTCTGTTCACTTACATTAACAAACGTGAACCAGTCTTTACCAAACTTTGTCACAGTTGTATGGATACAATATGTTAGAGAATGTTCCAGACACTCCAGAGTTATGGCCCTTGAATTTTATTGAAAATTTTTGGAACAGGCATATTTTGCAATAACCAGTGTTCTCATTTTAAATTGAAAAACACTAAACTCTTGAATTTAATTAGATGTGAGAGATTGAAAGAGATTTTACATATAAATGTTTATAGCTTGATGAATATCATTTTGTTGCAAAAAGAAATGGGGCATGCTATTCTTGAACTTAAACTGCCGCTCTGTGTTATAAAAGAGACATAAAATATAATAGCTTGATAACCAGACATTATCTCATTGTATCTACTGTAAACTTGATATAAGAAAGAAATTATTTATGCTGATATTGTGCTTAATGTGACTCAATCATTATTATCTCCCCTGTCTGATTGCCTTTCTCATTTCTTTCCATTTAGTGGCATAGTGTGCATGTACAAGATTCTGATTGGATAATTTGATAATCACATGCTGAATTATCAGAATTTTAACTTTGCGATTTGATCTGCTACATCTTTGGTTTTACAGTTTGATTTGCTACAACAAGGTTCGACATTAACCTATGACCGAACGACATTGTCTAGTAGACAGTCGGTCCGGTCTTGTAAAGCCCATGAGTAACTTGTCTGACTGGTCTAGTTAAAAAATCCAAAAAATCCCCTTCCTTTCATGCATTTATTTAACAACATGTATTTCTGATGAAAAAAAATCGATTTTTATATGTAATTTCATTTGCTTGAGCTATCCAAGTTTGGAAAACCCAAGCTTATTTTTAGCATTTCGTTAATAAATTAAGTACGACTTTTTGACTGGCTGTTGATGCCGTTTGAACGGGCACTTGCTCTGTCGCATGGCGACATGCTGTAAATGATTGAAAATATGTTTGATCGTTGATATAAAAGCAACGTTTGAATTTGTCGCCTGTGATTACTATCTTTCCTTTGTCTTATGAGTCTAAATGAGCGTAGTTATGGTACATAAAAAAAAAATTTATATCTAAAAGGAGACAAATTCTGGTTTCCCAAATGTTACACCACACCATTTTCTTTACTTGTTTATTTGAATATGTTACAATCGAGCAGACGTATGTTTCTCGATTATATTAAATATGGTCCTATTTAAATTTTGGTTTCGACAAATACATGTAGCAAAATATCAAATAAACATAAGGAAAATCAGGAATCAAAAGAGTATGTAAAACAAAAGCTCAAACGTCAATTTTGCGTGGCTGGGTCACGACGATAAAAACAGTGTGATGTTCTTTACAGTCTGCCTTGCAGGAAATTTGAGACTTTGGGTAGATTTATTCAGGGTACCATACTGACAACTTTAAAATTGATGACATAAAATTCAAAATGAATTAACATTGCACATAAGAAATAAACAATCACAATGTGAGGTCTTATAATAAATTAAGTTGACCAGTCAGTGCAGAGACTAATTTTATATGGACTGTTAAAGTTAACGATGGACATTTGTGTTCAACAATGTTGAAAATGAAGCAACTCAAGATTTTTAGTACAAAAGCAGTTACACTATGACATTGTTCATGTACCCATAGTGCTGATATGCAGTCTAAGATGCCCATGGTGTTCTTTAATAAAAGTTGAAACAGTTTAATGAAAGAAAAAAAGTTATTTACATATTTTATCGTTATCTTTTATTCAAATATTTTTATCATTATATGAATGTGTATCCCTCAATATATACATGGTATACAACAGATGCATAACTATTAAGTGATGTTTAAGATATTGTACTACAGGGTTTATCTCAAAAAAGTTTGGTCCAGTTCAAATTAGGTCAGGTCTAGTCATTTCTTTGAGCTACTGGGCCGCTGGTCCAGTGATTGAAAAAGCTAATGTTGAACCCTGTACAACTATAGTTTTAAGGTTTGATTTGATGTCATTTTTAATCCAGCATTGTCAGTTTGTAGAACTTTAGAACAGGTATACAGGAAATCTTTTAATGTCATAAATATGAGAAAGTCTTATCTCCCATGGTGTATGATATGATGATCATCTGTGGATATTTTTTACACGATAGCATGGAATATTTTGTTATAATAGCTGTACTGTAATATCCTTCATTGACAAAAATCATGTAACCTGATCTAGTAAGAAACTGTTCTAGGTTAATCTGACAGTCAGCTGTTTGTTTGGATAACTTTAAATACTTTACTTTTTGGCACGAACCTGGAAAACTTATCAGGCAATAGGGCCTTTATATCATATCATAAATACGCTATTATCTGCAACTCATGTCAGAATGATGGTGTTATGAGATAAACAACATAAGAGCAGAATCTATGCCTATCGTGATATATTGAAGCATAATCAACAGCAGCTCAAGATTGGATGCCTTTACATCCTTGATGGTGCCAATTTAAATGGAAACACAGGTTTAGGTATTCATTATGTTAATCCTTATGCATAGCTAGATTGCCACATTTATCCTTGTAGAACCGGAGAATTTAGTACGACCCCAGAATGACACAAAAACAAAAGATTTACATATGTTCAAAGTACTACAAATGGTATACACATTGCAAACTTGCTCTGATCTTGGGCAGAATGGTGGCTGCATGTTGTGTGTGAATCTATAGCTTCAGAAAAAGCAGCAGAAATAAATAGATTATCTTACAATAGTGAAAATATCATTTGGTAATCTGATTTGGTATTTTAAGTAAGTAAATCTTGTAAGTAATGGTAACTGAAGAATTGTTATGCCCTGGTGCCTGTCATTCCTAAAAACAATAGTTTTGTGTACATTTTTCTACATGCTTGGAAAGTCAGAGCTTTTTTTTATGTGTATGTGTACTGTTGAGTTCACCTCCCACTATTGATGAGTTATGGCCCTTTGATCATAATCTATTTTTAGACGGCAGCTTGCTGCCGTCTTTAGTGGCTAGAAACGCTTACCAGGCATTGCTGACCTTGCTAATTTGCATATTTCCCATGACAAGTTTAAGTGTACCTCTCGCACTTAGTGCGGATCCACGCAATGCGATTCTGCACTAACAAATACGAATGGAATATGTTACTCAGACCTTTTATTCATAACCGTAACCGCTATTCATGTGCTGTTGTTTGTAAACGTGTTATTTTTCTCTGTAAACATCCATTTTAAGCATGAACAATATGTCCGTGACACTTATAAATCAGAACAGCAACCCATGTTACATTCTTGAAGATCTACTCCTGTAAATAGAAAAAAAAGTAGTGCTTCGAATGTCTGTAATTAACCTAAAGTAGTTCACACGTAATTTTGCATGAAAGCGAGTTATGTTTCTCTCAGAGCATTTCTTAACTTTGAAACTGAAACAAACAATCAAGTATCTTAAACATTAAATACCTTGTCAAGTTCTACACTTAAGTAACAGTAGATAGTGTATATAAATCAGGTCCTAGGGAATGATCTACTTCTGAAGTTCATACAGTCAGGTTCATGACCCTAATTCTGGTGCAAATTTGATTGTCCTACTACCGACTATAGTTGCAGGAGAGTGTGTGGAGTTTTTGCGTATCAATAATCACAGCTTTTTTCCTGTTAACCCGGCTGCCATCTCTCAGAACATTGAGAGCTTTGATTCTACATGCCTTGAGATACATTGCTGAGGAAAACTATGGAGAGTTACAGATTGAGTTGCATTTAATTTCCTTATGCACATTTTTGACAGATGATGTCCCTTTAACTGAGTACATTTTCTGCTACATGTATTAAGTATCTAATATAATTACATATTATATAAAAACAAAATATTCATGATAAGATTTCAAAATTACATTTAAATTGTTGATAATTTATCTGTATAATTGTAAGATATTTCAAAGAATTCTTCTATTCATACAATTAAGGAGCAGTGCAGTGTATACATCCCCATATATTAGGAGAATTATGAGCCGGGGAAAGTGACAGTTGCCACGGTGATCCATGTGAATGGCTGAGGATATTGGCCTGATTCCCAGCCAGACAATGGTGGCCATGATAGTGTCAGATACCTGGGAAATATCTTCCCCTCGTCTCCCAGTCCCTGGGTCACCAGGTCAGATGGCAGACACTTCAGATTTCTTATCCATAATGTCTCGAAAATGCAGGTAGTCGTAGTTAAGTTTTTTCAGCCTCACAACTGGTCTGTGCTTGACAATATTATACATTATTGCTTTGGACATTAGATAAAGTTGGTAGGATCCTTGCTTATGTATGGTCGTAAAGGGTAAAAAGTCAGTGTATCCATGGTCAAAGTTGTTAAGTCATTTAACATGCAGTCCAAACCTTGTGTGATTACAATTAGACCCATATTGGTCGGATTTGGAAAAATGCATCTTGCAAGATTGTAATTACCAATTTGAAAAGTTTGGTGGAAAGCATACTTTGTTTGCATTGGAATTACCTGTTAATAAAAACTGCTACATTTACAGGATAATTTTCGTACAAATCAGTAATATTTTGTTCATTTCTGTTTATTACAGATTTTATTTCATGTAAACTTTACAGTTTTTCTGTGTTACATATACATAATTGATAAAGATATACATCACAATTATACAATGTAGTGAACAACATTTAAATATATTTGAATACAATACCCGGTATATAAATATATGACATATTTAATATATAACACATTTGATATTATACATAAATTTGGATAACATCAGAGTTTAAATTTGGCTGGTTTTGAAATAGCAGGTCTGTAGTTTAACGGCATTAATTAATTACCAAAAAAAAAAGACTAATTTTCCCTATTAATTGTTTTTACCTTATAACCTCTGCAATTTAATTTCTGTTTTCATCAAACTTTGAAATAATGTATATGGCCCTAATATCTTGGCCAAGGCTGATTTTTGCCAATAGAATTTTGGCCTTTAATCTTAAAAGAATGCCATAATATACTTAGTTGATTTCAGATGTCCATACTTGTTCATCCTTTACTTGCTAACCTTACAGACTAATTTTGCCGCATTAGAAAACCCTGATCAGGCAGCTCCTATATATATATGACAGGCTCACACAATATTTTTGCTCATTTTCTACACCATCTGTTTGGCAAAGAAAAATTCATTATTTCATATACCATTTTATGTTCAGTAAATAACTATTCATCAAATCATAAATTTGTAAATGAATATTCATGGAGTAAAAAGTTCAGAAATTTTTATTAAGATCAGTCAGTCTGAAGTTACTGCCCTTGTACTAGAAACATGTTTTATACATTGTGCACACTTTGTCATCTGGGTTTCAAAACAAAAGATTTTGAAATAATGCATTGAGGCATGGTATGAAGGTGAGAAATTTAGAACCATAATAATGGGCCTCTTTAATTTTAAATGACTAGCATAAATGTTTTAGGGTTTTATAACATTCCCTCTCTTAGTTTAGTGTGCAATTGAAAGCCACGATATTAATCTATCATTTGTGTTTCCTCAAGAGATGGATACAAAACAGTTGTTATGTATGAGAGATGGAATCTCTAGTTCTGAGAATGAGTGATAAGCCCATTTGGCTTTTCCTGATGTGCCAACCAGACAAATTGGCCTACCTTCTCAATTAGGTAGCTATGAGAGCACTGCTCACGGCTCTGTGCCATTGTCTATTATTCAATTATTTCCTATAAAGTTTTGCCATTGTTTACCACAGAGGTAAATATTTAGAAAATATGTAAACAGTGGAGGGAGGGGATCGAAGAGAGTGGTTGCCGTGGTTTCAGTTTCACTCACATTTTGTGCCATAAATCATGGAGAGAGGAATGTGAGAGGATGAGAATGATAAAAAGGAAGTGTTCTTCAACAGGTGGTAGAAGGATTATAGTAATTTCATGGCCATGAGAATTGTTTATACTCTGGAGAAAGTTGGTGGTAAGTCGCATGATGTTGGTTTTTTAATGTGATGTAGTTGGTGATAGGTTAAAGAAAAGAGAGACACTAAAAGGCAGAGAGTTTAGGAGATAGAGAAGAAAAGGAAATAAATAAATAGATAAAGAGGAAAATAACAACAGATTGTTAGAAAAATAGGAAATTGTGGAATTGGAATGAGAGAAAGATGGAAGAGAGGGAAATGGGAAATGAGCGAAAGGCATACATGTATATAGATTTAAGCAGTTTGAAATGGGGGTAGGCAGAGAAAAAAATAAATTAAAAAGTAGATGCAAAGAGAGATTTATGTTTAATTTGTAATAAAGTTTGATTGAATCTTTTATTAAAATAATTGAAACTTTAATATCTCGTACATAACCTACTTAACTTACTACTTGAGATAATGTATAGAAGAGAGAGATGCTACTGAGAGTTTAGGTTTTAATTAAAATTGTATGAGAAAACTTAAGGAGATTTTCTGATGTTAAATTGTCTAATTCAGGTGATGTTTATATCTTTTAGATACCGTAATCTCATATGTCCTGAAATTTGATATTCACCAGAGAAAAATTACTGGTAAAACAATCCATCCAGGGTCATAAAGAGTTGTCTATGGTTTTAGAATTTGAATTATGTCATTTGAACTTTATTCTTGGACAGTGTTGTATCAGTTATATTATTAATAAAATGCTGTTATATTAAATCATAGTAAACCATAATGTACCATTAATGAAAAATCTGATTTAACAAGGAATATTTCTAAAAGAAATTTGGTGTTGTTAGAATTTCCACATAGTAATAAATGGTGTACGTAAAATGTAATATTTAACAACTGATGCATAAACTAACATTATCATTGACTCACACACACCCATTTTGGTAACACATACTTCCTTCTGCAAGATAGTATACTACACACATTTGGTTATTCAAAAATTCTGTATTTCAACTTAAATGTTACCATTACAATTCATGTTTTAAGTTATGATTTTTTTTTTATCTTTTGACATAGATGATGTTTGTTTGTTTATTGGGTTTAACATCCCAACAACAGTATTTCAGTCATTTGGAGACAATGTCTGCTTCAGACAGATATAGTGCTGCCACACGGCAATATCATGCCGTAGACATGTGGCATGATACCACACCCAGTCATATTATCCTGACACCGGGCCAACCAGTCCTGGAACTACCCTTATATGTGCTGAGCACCAAGCAAGGGAGCTATACCAGCACCATTTTTATATGCTGCCTTAGGCGGTCTTAAGTTGGCGTCATTTTGATTCTGTTTGAAAGATTATGGCCAACTTGTATCAAACAAAGTCATTTTATTCATATATCTCATCTATTTTCTTTTTTCTATATATGGTTTAAATTTAGTAAATGATAGATTTTCAGCAAACATTATTTTTATAAATGGTGACTCTCCCAAAATCAGTTTATCCTTCCTATAATAGAGCAAAAATGAAATTAATTCTTACTTCACATTCAAATTAGATCAATTTCAGCCATATTTGTATGTCAATTAGGAAAAAAATCTTCTGGCTTGAACTAATCCCTCCCTTGGTAATACTAGTACTTTGCACCTGGGAGGATCAAGAGAGAATCTTGCTCCAGACAGGGCTTGAACTCACAACCTTAAGCTCCAGAGTAGTGTTTTGAATTGGACCAGTCAGCATCCATGTAAAATTAACAGGTGTTTTAAAGAACCTTGCATTATCTAGAAAAGCATTTGGCACTTCTCATTCAGATGCACCATAATTAAAGCTGATAATGTTACTGCCATAAACTTATGTTTTATTTTTTTAATGTCAGCAAATCTGGCATTCATCTAAAAGTCTGAAAAAGACTCCCTGCCCTCTCCCAGGGTGTAGGATAGCAGCCTCACAGTTGGAGCCCTACAAGCCCGTGGTGGTCTAATGCATCGTAACTTGCTGGTGTTTGCCTGGGCCAGAATCTGAGAAATTGAATTTGGTGTTTTTCCCAGGCACCAGTCTATCTTAATGTTTTGAATTGTATGTTTGTATTATAATTGCCACTTCATTTTTCTTACAATGAAAAACTGTTTTAATCATATCAGTTTCAGCACACATGATTTTGTAAAAGCTTACTTAAGCTTTACAAAAACAGAATATAGCTAGTTATTGATTTTTCTTGGAAACTATCTCTGGTTATGTAAGGGAAGCATCTGTTTTATGATTTTTGAGTGAAATTGATAAAAGCTAATGCCTTCACAGTTAATTTTTACTATTTGCCTCGTACAGACGTATATTGGTGACTTTGCTACGGAGCAGACCCAGATAGACAGTTCCTGATAGGAATTTGCTGTCTGATCTAGGTTTGCTCCATTTGCCAATGCATCAAAATATATCCAGATGAGTTAACAATGCCTTAAAGCTCCCTCATTATAGATGACACACAAATTATGACACCCCGCTACTTTTCAAAATCTCCCCGCTATCATTTTTGAAACATTCATGGTCTTTCAATTTATTTTTTTTTATTTATTTTTTTTGCTGGAAGTTTTTTGCACTCATTTGAATCAGTTACAAAACCATCACTGCACTTAATGAATATATACACAATTAAATTTATAGGTTTCAAAAGCTGTGAAACACATTCTGCATATAGATTGTGAACACTGCATTCATAAACTCATTAGATGAGCATACTGCATATCCTAAATGCAGATTTTGTATACTTGAATTACACCAGGGTCATTTACGATCTATACTGCAGTGGTTATGTGATAATGCTATTCATAATATTTCATGGTGTTGTGATGGCTTGAAAGGACAGGTAAAACATACCTGATTTATGTTGAAATGCAGAGGTAACAGGATGAACACAGTCTGTATCAACAACTGCCTGGATCAGTGGTAACATTAGTAGCAGGAACGGATGCTTGGGAGTCAGATGTAAGGTCCGGATCTGTTGATGAAGGACCTGAGTGTGAACCTCAGTTTGATGAAGGACCAGAATGGGAACCTCAGTTTGAGGCTGCTGTGGTCCCACATGGATGTGATAGAATAGTGTCAAGTGTGGAGCCTACAGAGGCAAAGGTTGGTGTTTTGGAGGACTTTGCTGATGGATACACTTTGTAACAGTAGAAGGTGAGGCTCATTCAAGAGGGTAGAGAATGGTGATTTCTTTCAGAATTGTGAGGTCCATATTTTATGAAAAATTTTAGGTGGGTTTGATTATTGTGGATGATATACCAAATATGAAATCAAAATAACCAGAACCGAGAAAAGGTGATTTTACAGTACTAGGTGTTTATAAATGGTTTACAGTGAGGTAGACTGGAGGAGGTTATCATTCAGTTGTAAAGCATACAGAGGATGTTAGTAGAACTGTGGTTGATGAAAAGAAATTTACAGAGCATGAAATGAATTTCATATAATATATGGAGTCTCAGCATGATGGATAAAGGATTAAGTTTATGTTATCTTCTAAAAAGGAAGCTACAAATGCAGAAGTAAATGTTCAGGCATTTGGTGCAAAGGATGAGAGTGTTTATCATGGCTTATAAGTTGAGCAGAAAGGGCATGAATTCATAATTCTTTTTAATTGGCTATCAGCTTACATTTTTCAAGGACTTGTAGTTCATAAAAACACTTCAAGTCAGAAATATTCACTACTTCTAAGAAAATCAATCCATTGATAAATGGAAAAAGAACACATAGTACTTTTATGAAAAGAAATTATGAAAATTAAATTAATTATTAAAAGAATCATCAGAAAAAAAAGAAAATTTCATTGTAATGAATATACGATCTGTCGATAGCCTGATATATATATTAAAGTGAAAACTATATATAAAGCTGTTAGAAAATCAATATCTTTGATTCCCAACCAAGGATTCAAATCTGTAACCAATATCAGATACAGCTTGACCTAAAGTGTGCTGGAATCTGGGTAGACCCTGTTCTATTGTTTGAGAATCTTAACTTCCATGTTATACTCCATGGCAGGACCAAAACCAAATAGAAAGTTCAATTTGGAGGCCAGTAGGTCCAGTTGAGAAGTTTGAACTGGAATATACAGAATTTCTGCTTGTGAAAGTTGAATCGCCATAAAGTTGAATTCCAGCTTATTTTCTATGTAAGTAACCTGTCTTATACCAGCCTCTATTGTTACTCCTGTCTGACATTACATCAGTCTGTGATTACACAAGTGCCTGTGTTTGCACTTGCGGTCTGCCATCCCAATCAAGCGGACATTGCAAGGTGCAACCTCTCACACCCTTTCGCTGTGTCTGGTTCACTTCAGTAATCCAATCACCCCATGAATCATGATCTCGTTACCTTATCATGCAACCATCATTTGTTAATTGGATATAAATTGACCATCAAGTTACGAACCTACTCTGATCCTGGCTACAGATAGGGACTGGGATACACAGATGACTTACTTCCAGGTGGAGGAAAACCACGGAGAGACGTGACTGTGATAGAGAGAGAACAATCATGTTGAAGTATCATTTGGCATATCTGACACCATGGTCTGTCTTTTTTTCTCAGATGTGTCATTATTCGCCATGACAAGAGGACATTGTAAGGCAGATAGTAACATCGGAAGAGAAATAGAAACTCCATGAATTTTTGGTGGAGTTTTTGGTTAGATTGAGTTACAGTGACATAAGTTCAAGAAGCAATGATATTTACAGGTGTGGAGTTCATTCTAGGTGAGACATTGAAATGAAATATTTTGAATGAAATATTGAATGAGATACGTTTTTTCTGCACTGAGAATCTGATATTAACTTGAAGAAATTAAGAGAAAACTGTTGACTCATTCTTTACTGTATTGGATTTTTATTTGATGCTTTATAGCGACAGTAAGTATTGGATACTAACATTGGGGAGAGAACAGTGTTTCATTACACTGTTGATGATACATTATGTTTGACTTGATATGTGCAATCATTCTTGAGATGGAGTCGCAATCTGTTGCCACAGTCCACTTGCTGCTGTTTTAATTTGTGGATGCACTGATGGTTCATATTGATGTAATAGGTAACCTGGAAGTAAGATATGTTAGGTGTAAGTACAGGAGGGACTGTGGAGGCATAATTTGTAATCAATATAAACTGTTATAGATGGTGTCAGTGGATGTGGGTACTTGACTACTAAGGTAGTCAAGTTGACATTCATGAAATTAAGGACTGCATTGTGATTGATGTCATACTGAAAACTGAAGGCAAATTAAGGTATTTTATGTTCTTGTCAAATTGGAACTGTTATGAATGACATTTTGTGCAGTGGTTATTGAATTGGAGGAAAAATACTGTTGATACTATTCAGTTGTTGCAGTTTTAATTTGTGTATTTAACTATATTACACAGGTATTATACTGTGTTTGAGAAAAAGATGGATTACAGAAGCATAATTCATAGTCTTGGAATATATGTGATTATCAGGTCATATTTTGTGTACCTGTAAATAGTGATAGAGTTTTATAGATGGATTTTCAATGTGAGTATCTCTTTGATGGACTAAGTTGATAATGAACTTATGGATTGATCAGTGTTTTGGAGTGACACTGTAAGTAAGTAATGTTAAGTAAAAAACTTTTGCTCTTTTACCTTTGTTAAAATTGAATAACACATGTAGTACAGGAATAAAATGACACATGTACTATCTTGTTTTTGTGGTGACGTGGTTAGCCGTCTGATTTGATTTTCAACACATGCATTTTCCGTATAAAAATTTAGTATATCATTTTCTCTCGTATTTATAACCCATTTATCATGTCCTTCATATGACTAGCCAGAGTCTGTAGCTAGATGTTTATAGTGTTTACCCATGCAGTAGAAGGTTGTGGTTGTGGTCCCCACCACAACATACCACAAGTTGCTAAATGAAATAACTTTCAACTAACATAATTATATATACATATGAGTATAGTTGTCTTATGTCAGGACAATGAGGCTGGGTGTGGTATCATGCCACGTGTGTCAGGACAATATCGCTGGATGTGGTATCATGCCACGTGTGGCAGGACAATATCGCTGGATGTGGTATCATGCCACGTGTGGCAGGACAATATCGCTGGATGTGGTATCATGCCATGTGTGGCAGGACAATATCGCTGGATGTGGTATCATGCCACGTGTGGCAGGACAATATCGCTGGATGTGGTATCATGCCATACATCTCAGTGACATGATACTGTAGTGTGGTAGCCTACATTGTAGAGATATTAAACCAAAAAGTAAACAGACTTTCCTCAGTACACATGTACTGAAATTCTTTTTGACATGATACGCTGAAGCTGACCCCAGTTTTTGACACACTGTATAAAACTGCATCAAAGCATATATTTATGTAAAAATTGAAAAGGCTAATGAAAAAATGGGAACACAATATACCTGAAAATAATTACATAATGCAAGTGCAGTAACCTCTTAAAAAGTATGTAAATCATGTTGAGAGTTTGACTCTAAATACTTTAAATGTGAGAGGTTGTAATGTGATGAATAAAGAGACAGCTGGTACTGAGTAGAGTAAGCCAGTTGTAACAGATTTATAGTTGTCAGGTGGATGTGAAAAGTATTTACAAATATTTGAACTGTGTTTAGAAGACTATTTGTTTAGAAGTTATTTAGTATACAGGGTAGAATTAAGGATCTCCTTTTTCTATTAGTATGTGTTTGGAGGACTGGATTGAAATCAGTGTCTTAAGTGATTTTAGTACTGCATGATGTCAGATTCATATTAGCATGTATTTGCATATACTTTAGTTTGTTAGCATGTACTTTGGTTCTTACATGGTTAGTTTTGACGGAGTCAGGTGGGAGAGAAAGATAGATTAAAACTACCCGAGTACAATAATTAAAGTCATTCCCATTGTATTTTTGGCAATGAATTTTTAAGTGTCTGTTACAGTATTTTGTCTTATATAGCCTGCATATGTACTTCATGATATAATATTCAAAATTTAAAAAAATAATTGAGTATCATACAGCAGGAGTGTAGGTGTGACAATAAATATCCACTCAAGAAAAACAAAAATCACAAAAAAATATTTATGAATGTCTTATTCTGTATTTTCAGTTAGAGATTGGAAGGGTCTTGGATCCAACACCCATTGAGGAAATGTCCACTTCTGACCACCCCTTGACATTACCAATGGAGTCAGTTTCCTCCCCTGGTCAAGTTAGGACAACTCCTTTTGACACCATGACCACTTCTAAGCGGACCACTGTAATGGATTCAGACCCTCCTGACATTGAAGATCCTTTTGAGAAAGATCTGGATGAGATCCTGGGAAGCTGTGACAGTGAAGTCCTGTATAGTTCTGATGACAGTGAGACTCTGCTAGATGCGAAGAGCAAGACAGAGAAAGTCCTGGGAGTTAATACTCATACCACTGAGGCTTTGGTAGAAAAACATGGAAATTCTAAAAAGAAAAATGTGCATTCTTCCATGGAAATTAGGTCAAATGGTAGGTCAAATCCTGATAAGAGACCGGAAGTCAATGAAGATATTATTCATGTTACAGCATCTCCAGCCAATAATCAAGAAATATCACCCAAGAAACAAGCAAATAATCATGCTGTAGGAGATTTAAGATTTGATTGCCAGCAAAAGCCGATTGCCTCAGAGTTAGATAGCAAAGTGCCAAAGCATTTGACCCATAAAGATGTTAAATGCTCACCCTTAGGATCATGCCTTCCTGTTAAAACAGATGGTACAGAGTGGCTGACTGTTTCAAACGATTACCAATCACCAGTTGTTGTTTCGGGCATAAGTACCCAGGAGGGGGATACATGTTCTGGCCACTTTCATGGGGTGCCAGATCATTTAATGGGGGAAAATGGATGTATTACACAGCCGGTTGAAGCCGTTATTTCGAGCAGTTCTCGGGTACCAGGTTCTGAGTCCAGGCAGTCTGAAAATCATGTTGATAATGATTACCAGGGAAATGCATCAAGAGGTGGTCCAATGGAAAATATAGGTCATGAAAAAGACAGCTGTACTGTAAGTAAAAGAATAGAAACCGAAAGTGAAAGTAATGAAGGACACTTGGATCTTACAGGCTTTCTGGAAGGAATTAGTGACACAATTGATGAATTGATAGGAAAGAAGGAAAGAATGGAGTTAGAAAGAAAAACAAAAGAACAGCAGAATCAGAATAAAACAGAGACATGTCAAGATCTAGGCAGTAACAAAGCTGTGATAGATGATGTAGTGGATGGTGGTGATGTAACAAATAAAGGGAATGACACATCAATGGATGAAAAGAATGGTAATGCAGGGGTAAAGAATAATATGTTAAGTGACAGTGGTGTTGATTTCAAAGGTGAAGATGTGGTGGAAACAGATGCAGGATACTACTGGTTGACCAGCACGATTGATGAACCCAGCAAGGACAGAGATCAGGATGCACAGGTTGCCATGGAAACAGATTCTGTGTCAAAGAGCGGAAACAGTGCAGATGAAAGTGAAACCTGTGAGTCAGGGATATTTGTGGAAGAAGATTTAAAAATTGAATTGTCACCGATTAAAAATGGAAGAAAGAATAATGAAAAGTGTCGGTCAGATACACCTAGTGGTGATTTTATCACTGATAAAATTGCAGACTCTAAAGTTAGAGTTAATCCTTTGATGTCTATATCCACTCCAAACTTTCTTTCGCTGGACATCTTAGGGAAAAGAATAGTGAAGGGAACCAGGGAAGGGCAGTCAAAGTCAAGTGAGAGTCTTAAGAATGATTTGAGAAGAAAACAGTCAGCTCAACCAAGTTTCGGCAAAGTTTACAAAGTTGTAAGTGTTGATATACCTAAAATGGATTATAAAATGTTTCGCAAGGGCTCTGTCAAATATGACAGAGACTCGGGAAGTATTAAGTCATCTCAGTCTTTAGATGTGGAATTTGAGGGAGGTTCCAGGAAAACTACTGGAATTGTGTCTGAGATTCAAGATATTGGAAAAGAAAATGTAGACAGGCTTGATAGTAATGGTTCTTTGGATAAAATAGATCCAGAATTCAGAAGATCTAGTAGTAGAGGTTTAGGGAGTAAGTTGTACACTCAAAGGAAATTGAGTATGGAGGAATTGTGCAGTAGAAAATTGAATAGATACAGTTCAGGGGAACTGGTAAGACGAAAGAGTGAGCAGATAAATGCAGATTTGAATCATAGATTTAGTGATAAATTGTGTTATAGTACCACAGAAAACAAGAAAAATAATGATTTTGCATATCTAAGAGAGAAGAGAAATAGTGATAATTTAACCCACGTGGAAATGAAAAGAAATAGTTTTAAGAAAATTGCAGATAAGGGAAAGGACAGTGGCAATGAAGTAAAGTTGGAAGAAAAAAGTGCTGAAAAGAGAAAAAGTGGAGTAAAAGCAAGTGTAGATAGGAACAAGGAGAATAATTTTCCGTGTCTGGAGCCACCTGCCATGTTCAAGGATACAACAAACAGGATGGTGCAGGATGTCACAGAAACCATGACTGGGCCAATCCTGGCCCCACCCCCTGCTTTTGCTTCTGTAAGTATTTTTTGATATATTTATATCCTGTTTTACCCCCTGTAGAGAGATTTTACCCTGAAAATGTGTCATGTACCCCCCAAAATTGAAAAGGCTCTTTCTTTACTTGGGTACACAAATAAAGAAAACAGCAATTAATGTACTCCTAGTTATATAAAGCAATAGAAACCTTAAAAAAAAAATAAAATATGGCTGTAATCTACATCACCAATTTAAACCACTGTAATCCAGTACGCTGAATTAAAGTACATGGATGCATGTCACAATGGGTTACCCAACCAGTAATAATGTCTTTTTCAGCCTAAAACAGGCTTTGTCTTGCTAATTCTTTTCTTATCTTCAGCATGTTAAATACATACAAGCACTTTAGCAAAACATTTTTTTAAGAAATGATTCTTGCAATGAAAAGATCCTCTAGTATCTGTTTAGGTATTACTGAGGGGGCCTCCGTGGCAGAGAGGGTAAAGTCGCTGACTTTAACACTCACTCAGCACCTCACTGCGTGGGTTCGAATCCCGGCAGGGTCATTCGGATTTTGATGTGAGGAAGCCTTCCAGCTGGCTTGTGGTAGGTCGGTGGTTCTACCTGGATGCCTCAGTGCGGGTCTTCCTCCATCTGTAATTAGCTGGACGTCGCTATATGATTGAAATACTGTCGAAGCGACGGTAAACTCAAATAGTCTAGTCTAGTGTAGATATTATATGAAAACAATCATAGTATACTTGAAGTTGAGGTGTTGACTAAATGTCTAATAAGTGCCTGTTATTGGCCAAAATTACATGCGAATCTTTACCATGTAGCATAAGTCTGCAGGTCAATCTTGAAAGTAATGGAAGTCTCTTTATTTAATGTTCTTCAGATATTCATATTTCTGCTTCACAAAGTGAAGTGGGGGCTATACTGTGAGTGGAAGCACGCACATCGTCCCCTAACATTTTACAAATTGTTCAATATCTTTCCACACCAAGAAGGCGTCGTGGCAGAGGTATTCATCACTTACAGTTACTTTTGTAACACAGGTACCTAAAACATATGTTGTATTTTTTAATTGAACAGATGGATCTTGAGGTTGAACATCTGTACACCAGAAGAGCTTCATTTAAAAGATCACTTGTCAAATCACTGTTTACTGTGGGTCCCTTAATCAAACATGCAACTCAATATTGATACTTAAAGAATTTGCTTAATGTATATTCTTTACAAGAGGACTGAAAAATAAGCCATATGGGTTAGCAGAGAATTCCTGTGAAAAATTGAGGGTAGACGGAACATGGATTTCTTCTGATTTAACCACGAGCTAATTATGCCAAGCCAGAGTTGTGTATTCAATGGGATGTATGTCAGAATAAATCCCAGTACTGTAGCTTCTTCCTCTTCAATACATGAAACATATCAGAATTGTATCAATAGGAGACTACGACTTCATGTTGCAAGGAACGCAACTCTCGTTAGCAGATAACTTCACATGCAGTTTTTATCATCATAAACTTGTCTAAAGATAGTAATTTTTTATTAACCATGAAGCCAAGATAAACTTGGTCTATTTGCCATAGGAACTGCTGGAAATGAGCCCGGAGTGGCATGCAGTGCATGAACCTATCTCGGTGTGTGTGTTGTTATTGAAGTTTTTCATGAAAGATGGTCCTGTGGATACCCGATATAAATCTGTTGCCATTTTTTCTGGGTCATATGATTCATGTGGAACTCCCTGTGCATCCTTTATTAAGCTCTCCTTATCATAAGACTGATGGTTTTATTACCCAAACTGTTAGCATCTCACATAACCAGCAGGGATAACCCACCTAAAATTTCCGGGGGGGGGGGGGGAGGGCTGATACACTGATACATCAAGTTTTTGTGGGTGGGGCTAGCACCTTACAAGGTTTTTTTCTGTACTTCATAAATATACCATTACAATTCGCAAAAGCATGGAGATTTAGGGGTTACATGGTAGCAAATGACTGTGATTTCAACTTAGTGCTCTTGAATTAACATATTAAATTTTGGAAGAAAAATTAACTCTTTATCCTTAAAATATGTATATGTATTGATTAGAAACAATGTTTATCTGAATCACAAGGAAACATACCTCTGACCTGATTATACATATATCAACACAGTACATGATTGGGCAACAGCTTGAAACAAGCTAATGTTCATATTATGATTAACCCTTTCGCTCATTTAGACTCATTTTGACGCACTCAATAGGTACCTCATAAAGCCTGATCTGCAGAAAACCACAGTTAAACCTTACCAAATTTAATTATAAAGTCCTCATTTCCAGACCACTGAGGAGCAGGCTGATCTGGTTTTATGCTGTTCGCATAGGTCTTTTCATGGTTTCCTCTATGAGGGAAAGGGTTAAGCTGGTAGAAATAAAAACACCTGTCCAGATCTTGTAATGAAATTTTAAGCATCACCCATATCTGTTTGAAAGGATTTTAAACCTTAATGACCTGGTCAACTGCTTATAAACAATATCACAAACAAATCCCAGGATTTCTGTTGTGCAAATCAGATGAACTGTTGATCACATGATATCCCAGTGTATCTATTGGATAATTGAATATAAGAGGGCAAATTTTCAACATACATTTTTTGTTCTGCACTTCATAAATATATCAATTTGCAATGCACTAGAGTTGCAGATTAACATTGCATATTCTATGGGAAATTTGCATTGTTTATAATCATCAGAGATACTCAAATTTGCAACTTGTAATTATTCCTACTCAAAGAGAAACACTAGAATGTATTTCTCACCTCCAAAAGGAAAAGTGCCTACTTCAGTCTGTGTTGGGGTCATTGCCCTATGAACAGCAATCATTGTTATGCCACAGGGCCAGTAGTTCCAGGGCATTAAGGGAGAACAGTTGCCACGGTGAACCAACCCAACCACCTGAGGCCAAACATGCCTGTTGCACATGTTCCAGTTCTATACCTGTAAAATACTGCTGCTGGGTGAGAGGCAAGCAATCTGCATACTCATAACCCTCTTGGAAAGCACAGAGCTGTACTTTGTTAAGGTTTAAGTGGAGCCCTAATGCTTTTCCTCAACTGATCTTATGAAGAAGGCAATATGAGTTGTGGAATCATTACACTGTTTTATGATACCTGGGAGTTAAGACAGGCTGGAGATTTTTTCCCCGACATTTTAGCACAAAAAAATGTATGTGGATTTTGCATTATTTCACCCAGACTTAAAAGACTGGTGTATCAATGTGTAGTAGAAATGCCAAGTTTTCATTCAAAGCAGACAAAAATAATAGTTTCTTTCTGTTTGCATATAAGTGGCTATGAATTAAAAAAAAATCAAGTACATATCCTATGAGTGAAAAAATGACAGGCAAAAATGAATACTTTTTGCTTATATAATTATGACTGAAAGCCTAGTAATTACAGGTATCAAGTAGGGTAATACACTGTCAATCTAAACGCATAGGGCAAGGGTCTTTCTGTGAAAAGTTTTCAGTAGTTAAATACTTGTTTTGTCCAGGTACCACAAATTTCAATAAGTATCTTTCTACCAGATACATGTATATCTTTCAATCATTCAGTTTACCAGTTGGCTTTTGTCCATCAAATTTGATGTAAACAGATCAGATATTGGTTTTTGACACACCCCTTATAATCTCATGTATGTTATTTTGGAGAGTAATTATTTCCTAGAATAGCTACTGACAGGTGTTTATTCAGTAACAAGTGTTTTGGTTGTCCTAGATTTCTGAACCATGTCATTTATATGGGAGTGACTTATGAAATATAAATCCTTAAACCACAGATGTTTTTTTTTTTAAAATTATGTTCAAAGAGAGAAACGCCCATGAATTCACACACATAGTGTCTAATGGGTGTGTTTATCTGCATGCAAGCACAATCAAAAGCAAGAAAAAATAAAGGAATATCATCTGTCAAATCCTGATTAAGTATGATGATGTAACAGGGTATGATAGCACCAACTGTGTGAGAGACCTTGGATATTTAACAAGGTATGATAGCACCAACTGTGTGAGAGACCTTGGATATTTAACAAGGTATGATAGCACCAACTTTGTGAGAAACCATGTCCCACCTCTTGTAATAGCATTCCCTTTTAGTGACATAATGTCTGCCTTAATTAAACAACTTGAAGAGTTAGATGACATCCAAACTGAAACTGACACTGCAGCAAGACAGATAAATACAGTAATAAATGGTGAAAATAAAGGGATAGGATAACAGGCTGGTCGTATGTCTGCGTTCAGATGTTGGATAATATTACCAACCTTTTTTATTATGTATTAAACAAGTCTAGAGGTATCTTATCAAGGGATTCAAGAAAGGGTGTCACTGGTAAATAAGAGATCTAAATGGAAAGCATTTTTCACCCTCATCAACATTGAAGAGATATTCAGCCTCCATATTAGGTATTTAGCTGATTTCACAATCTTGAAACTTACGTCTGCAATAATTAATGTTCACAAAGCCTGGGAGATAAAAATATGTTGAAGCCAAACAATGGATGTGAAGACTTTAACTGTTGTATTAAGATTCTGTATATTTACCTTATGTACATTCTGATAT